>WBMV01008147.1:5214-131080 GCA_013396655.1 Campylorhamphus procurvoides
GGAGGGGGCAGGCCGGGCCCGCCCACCGAGGGCCGCGCGCCGCCGGCCGGAGCCGCCCCGCGCGCAGGAGGGCCCTCTAGCGGCGCACTCCACTGCTCCCGGAGGACCGCCCAGGCGGACGGGGCCTGCGGCGGGCAGAGGGCTCGCCTCCCTCGGAGCCGCTTCCTACGGAGCCGGCCCGGTCCGTGAGGGGCCCCTCAGGCCCCGGCCGGGCCGGCGGAACCGGTGCTGCCCCGGGGCCAAGGCCAGGGAGTGACTGGGTGATCGCCTCGGGGAATGAAGCCTTGGAATGTCCTGTGTCTGAACAGGAAAGGGTTCCTAGCGGAACAGGTACACCAGTTCATGGTACTGGTGTAACTTGACGGCGAACCTGCCCCAGTTAAATTGACTTGGCCTGGGGCTGTCGTTCAGGTTGTCGTTAAAGACTGAATTGGCAGGAGGAAATGAGGCTGAGCACTGTTAAGGGCCCAGCTGCAGCCTTCCACAGGCGATGCAGAGCTGTGCACCGTGGCACTGAAAGGTTTAAGGTCTCAGACAGCTCGTAAGACTTTCTGTGAGAAACAGAGCCTCAACCAAATGAATTTATTTTTTTATAAAAAGGTTTATTATATCGTAAGAGCAACGCGGGCCTGGACACGAGGGGGGAGTCTTCACCAACTCACGTGTCAGGTACAATGTGTGTCTGGCTTTTATCCAGCTGCTTTATACATATTCATTACATGGTATACATATGGCTACAGTTAAGTCATTATTTTTACAAGTGGTTAATTACTATGTTACAATTTAGTATCTTGATAACTTCCCACCATAATTCAGGTATTCCTTGATAAAGGGGTGACAAGGGGAATTTTAGGATTTAGTAATTTGACAGATTCCCTATCGTAATTCAGGTATCCCTTGATAAAGGTTCAGGGAAAACTGATGACCCTACAACAGTTGGGTTTACTGTTTTATGAGGGTGCAATAAAACCGTTTGTTTCCCTACTGGCACGAATCATATACATACTTATTACACTTTCCATACCCAGAACCTGAACTGAGAAGGGATTGAAATGTTTTTGAAGCTATCTGGGCTGAAAAATACTGCAAATCTGTGATACATCCCTGAGCAAGTAGGTCAGTTGTTAGAGAATCTCCACAGATAAGTCTGGGTAGTGCTTCCTTTATTCAGAGATTTATTTTATTTTAAAATGCCAAAGAATATGTTTCAGGTAAGAGAGTTCAAAATGATAATCAGTGCACTCATATTCTTTTTCTAAATGAAATCCATATTCCAACAGTGCAAGATTTAAAATTGAAGCTAAATCCTTTCTTCAGCCATTCTGGTAGCTTCTAATTAGCCTAAGTTGAGAGAAGCTTAACTGGAGAATTCCAGAGCTTTTGTTACGTATTGTGCAAAATTAAACTCTCGCATGATTATTCTATATATAGGAACCTTACATAAAGTTTTCTTACGTTTTCACTAGTACATCTCTTCCAAAGATGGTTAGCAGAGGTGGAGAAGCTATTACTGCTTTGAACATACTTATGCTTTCTTCTTGCATATCTCAGTGGAGGATACCAAAAAAATGAGATCTAAAATTCACAAAGACTGGAATACCCTCCTTCAGGTAAAGCCCTTAGTAATAATGTATGAAATTCTGAGGTACTAGTTTGCTTTTCAGAAACAAAACAAGCAAAGAGCTGTTTAAATTTTGTATTTGTCAGTCTCTGCTATAGTACAAAATTAGCTTGAAAGAAAGAAAGAAAGGCATTTGTATTTCAGAAGAGGAAAAAAACAAACAAACCTAAAAATAAATTCTAATGCTGAAAACCTTCATTTGACATATGCTGCCACTAAAAGGCCAGAAGCAGACAATGACTATTTTAGCCAAACTGCTTAAAAATTAAAAGTATTAAAGTGTTAAAGAGTCTCTTGCATATAAAAAAAATACCCCAGAACTACTGAGGGGGGGGGGTGGGGTGGAGGGGAGTTAAGACATGTAGAAAGGAAATTGATCTACAGTGTCCAAATACCATCTCTCTAATCAATATGTTAACATACCTGCATTAACACCCTGGACATTGCTATATGTCAGGAGAAAATACTAGTCGTGATCTAAGTGGATTAATATGAGTGGGAGTTACTTTTCAATTTTGCTCACATGTTTTTATACCTCTTAACTGTAACTGTATTGGTGCACTTAGTTTCAGTAAATACAGTTTCATTTTACCTCGACCTTGCTCATATGAACAATGATACCAGTTAACTAGCAAAACCCAAGATATTCCGCATGTTTTTTTGGAAGTTCCAAGTGAACCTCAGAATGGAAAGCATCTGCTTTCCCTTACAACTACATACCTTATCTGTTTCATTAATCAGGTGAGTTTTTCCTAAGAAAATAATCTTTCCCACAAACTGCATCATTCCCTCTTCTCTTTAGACTCTGAGAAACAACAGCAATACATTACCCTCACATAGATCATGAAACTTAAATTCCAGGTTAACTGCATGTAAAATGGTAAAGTCTTTAAATAAAAGCAAATATTAACCTTTGTCGAATATTGTATTTCATGATCTTCCCAGCAGGATTAGAAAGCATTTGTTAGGAAATGTTAATTCCAAGTACCAGGAGAAAAATATTGGCAATTCTGAAGGAAGTTAGAGTAAAAGCTGTTTTAGATAATCAGAGGGAGAGAAAAGTCTTTTTCTTATAAGAAGTCACCTTTAAAGTAGACAGTGGGTGGTCTGACACCTGTGTGGTATTTGCTGTACTTCAGAGGTAGAAAATGGAAATCCCATGAGGTAAAATAAAGACAGAAGTATTAGAAATATTTCATTGGCCTTCATTAAATGGAACTTTAAAGACTTAAAAAAGAATGTTAACCACAGAGCTAACAATTATTTGATAAAATAGTTCTAAGGTTAAAGCAATTTATGAGAAATAAAATTTATCTTCAGATTTAATTACTCCTGTGGCACTGGTAAAACTTGCCTCTGGAAATCCAAAGCCCTTGATTCTCCTGAGAAAGTCTGGCACAAGGAATATGCATCCATAGCCAAGGAGAATCAGATTAAAGCAATGATTCACACACACAAGACCACAGGAGCTGATGGGATGTTCCTGTGAGTGTTGAGGAATCTAGCATATGTCACTGTGAGACCACCATTAATTATCTTTGAAAGGTCATAGTATTTAGGGAAGCAAATGTCACCCCTGGATTCCAGATGGGCAAGAAGGAGCATTGGTAAAACCACAGGCCAGTCAGCCTTACTTCAATCCCTGGGAAGGTGATGGATCAAATCCTCCTGACAGCCATTTTCAAACATGTAAAGGACAGGGAAGAGGCTGGGAGTTATGAGCATGGATTTATGAAGAGAAACTTGTGCCTGAGCAGCTGGTAGCCTTCTGTAATGAAATGACTGGCTCCACAAAAGAGGGTAGAGCTGCTAATACTGCTTATCTCGACCTTAGCAAGGCTTTTGTGACTTTGTCCTGTGACATCCCATAAAGCATTTTTCTTTGCTCTTTAAGAAGAATTAGAATGCCACTAAAAGCCAATATATTTGTGAGCCTGTGCTACATAAGTTTACTTCCACACACAGTAACATTACACCACTTGCCTTATCACACAACCAAAGTTCCAATATTTTGCACAGATGAGTGATGCAGAACACAGGAAATGAGTATGTCTTTTAAAACATGAATGTTCCTTCTCTTGTAAATTAATCAAGAAGCATAATCTTCAAATGCCAGTCTCCTCCTACTGCTCACAGTAGACTGCCTGTTCAAAGTGAATGCTGATAGTACTCCTATTTTCTAGTTTTGCCCAGACGTGTTCCAGGTTGGGATATTTTTCTACCTCCCGTAATCAGTCAGGAATTCTACCCTGTGTGTAAATTCACGCAGAGATGCTTCCCAAGTTCTATTCATGGCCAAAACCTCAGTTCTGATCATGTGAACTGTTAATAGCCAGAGTAGACAGTTAATGTGAAAAGTATATGTTTTACCTACAGTTATTTCAACGTATTTTATTTTGCAATAAAACTGCATGCGAAAGTAGGATTTTTCAAATACCTAATGCAATTCAGATTCACACCTCAGTTGAAATTTGAACTAACTTTCAAATACAGACAAACCGGAAAATGTTAACTTTGTAGCATTTCACAGAGAATAGCTTTTATTCTGAACTCCAGCATATCCACAGTGCTTCCCAAATGCTAGAAGTTCCTTTCACCCCTTTTCTATTGTTATTCAGGTTTATCAGATAGCTGCTCTCTTTTTTGTAAACACCTTAGTATAATTTGTGGGGTTTTTAAAAGAAGACTTGCATAGAACTCAGAAAACATCTTACAGAAAATAAACTCTTGATTCTGTGAAGCAATCTGCAACCCACCACAGCTGTAATCTCATGCATTATGTAAAGTGCATTTTAAAAGAACTATTTTTCACAAAATACAATGACATTTATATACTTACCCAGAAAAATTATAAAAATATTTTTCCCAGATATTTCTCAAGTGGTAATGATTTTCCCCAGGTGAAAGTTCATCTAGAAATCTTAAAATCCTGCCTATACTGAGATTAGCAGATGAACTCTACATAAGTCAGTGTAAGCAGCTGAAACCCTTTCAAACTTCTCCCTTTCAGATGGCAGACAGCAGTACAACCTGGCATTGGTAAACTGAAATGGCTGAGATTTCTAGGTCTGCTTTTTATCTGGTTTATGGCAAACACATGAAAAAAGTTACTATTGTTGTATTTAACATAGCAGTACCTGTTAAAAGCGTCATATTATCAGCTGTGTGTTTTACAATTAAATTCTTCTCCCCATAAAAGTGCTTAAATCAAAAGTGGAGTAGCTTTTCTCAGCTGACGGTTAAACCTACTTGAAGATAAGATGAGGGACTTGGCTGGAAACCTGAGATAGCATCTTTATCCCTGAATCTCCAAGCAGAGATTAACAGAGGAAGAGTATTGCCACCATTTGGAGTCTGGGAAAATGCACCAAAATGGGTAAGATTTGAGAATCTTCATTTGAGAACAGATTCTGCATCCAATTACTGTTTCAGGGTGGCATTTCTTCAGTCATTTTTAACTCTAATATCTGATATATTTTCCAGATAACACTACTTGGATTATAGAAGCATTTCTACTTCAAAAGCAGCTCTTTAGAAAACCTCTTTTAAGCTATATAAAACTCTATGTATCGGTAGATAAACTAACAGTTTTATGATATACCTTTAAAATCAGTATTTGTGAATATGTATGTGTAGGGAAAAGAAGATGTAAAAATTTAGCTTTTAATTTATTATTTTTTTTTATTAAGCTGAGAGATCTGCTACTTGCTGTTTTTCTGGCAGGACATGCAATTGGAACTGTTCAGGTAGGTGCCCACTATTTCTGGAGTGAAAAAAAGTGTCTTTTTTCTTTGCTGGAAGGTTATCTGGCTGGAAGTTGCAGCATGTGATTCTGCATAAGGGGGAAATGTTTTTAAACCTCAAAGAACCCTAGCTGAGCAAGATAATTCAAAGAAGTTGGAAAATTCTGGAATTCACTGGGAAGAACTTCCTCTCCTTCCCAGCCAGTGTTTATAGGAGCAGGACAAAAAGTTCTCTTTTTTGCATAAGGATGCAGAAGAACCTTTGTATTTATAAATGTGAAGTTTGAAAACATACTGGAGTATAACTCCACACAAATAAACATTAATGTTTTATTTATAACTTATATTTGAAAGTGGCATAAAATAGGCATTATTCAAGTTCAGTAAGTACTAATACTGAAAAAAAAATTTTGGGGTCTTGATGTCTTAAGATATATGTACATCATGATTCATTCTATAACACATTAATTACAGTCTACAATTAAAAACCACACCACCTCTTACTGCAGTCAGAAAACTATTCAGTGTATTTTTATAGCTTTTAAAATTAAAATGTAGCAGAAAAAATTGTTTGGAGGTTTTATCCATTTAGAGGCTTTTCAGCATGGTTTCTGACCTTTGCGTGCATCAACTCCAACTTTATCAGTCACTTCTCATTACAGTTAGCAAATGAGACAATTTTACATGATTATTTAATTTTTCCCAGGACTTTGTATTGTCAGTTCACCAGCTGTTACAATCTGTTTCAATATTTATTAGTAAACCTCAGTTTCTCTGTAGTGAAGCCATGGCTTTCAACTAAAGTAGTTTTTGGCAGAAACATTCTCAGCAAAAATACCTTCTCCATATTCAAAACCAGTGTTGATTATTATATTGTGAGTGGAAGTTCTTACAGACAAAAAACAATCAAATATGCTAAAATGTTGATGTTGGGAGCATTGGCACAAATACTTTCAAATCCTATATTTTGCCAGTGCATACTTATAATTCAGTAGAAAGCTTTTCCCCCTTTTTCTTAGTTTGAATTTTTTTTTCCTCCAGTTCCTTCACAAATCATCAGCATTAGCAGTTGAATGAGAATTTCTCTGCAGAGCATCTGGTTAATTTGCTACCAGTTTCTCTATTAAGACAGTCCTTGAAAAGTTTGCTCAAAGGGGTATCTTCACATCTGGCAAACAAGGGTGAATATTCCACCAAAACTTTCTTCTTTGATTTGGACAACACTGAAGCATGTACAGCCATTTGCCTTACAAAATGGATGCAGTGCAGAGCCATATTCCCCTTTGTGTTATGCGGCTGCAAAAATAGATGTTGGAGACTGCAGTGATCAGAAATTTAGTTCACGGTGCTCTAATGTTCGGACCGTGCAGCAAAGCTTTGTCCTTTCAGGAATATGACCTTTCACGGGGCATTGTTCTTGGCCATCTCTTGCCAGCACAGTCCTGTGTTCTCTTGCATGCTCTTACTATGCTTCTAAAACTTTTAATCAGGTATTCATGCAAAAAGTGTCCTGATTACAAGCTACATGTTAACTGAATATTTCAGAGCTCACTTACATTTATCCATAACTGCAATTTACTTTTGACAGGCACAAAATCCTCTGCATAGTATTTCTGATGTAGTCTAAAATATTGGTTATAGAGTTCATTTCATGTTTTCTCTTCCTTTAGGCCAAATAGCTGCTACTTTTCCCATGCTTAATGCTTTATACTTAATACAAAAGAATAGTTCAAGTTGCAGTATGGAAATACAAGTCACATTCTCATGGACAGTATGAGGAAAAGTAAACACAAAACGGCAGAGAGATGGAAATTGCGAAGCGCGACAAAGAAGAAGGTCTGAATTATAAGGAGGGGTGATGCCATCTATATGTGAAATGAGGCCCTAACAGAGGTAGAAAGGGGGGAAATCCTCCTGGGAACCCTCCAAAAAACTTTGGGTACCTGCTGCTGCCAGGTACAAGGCAAGGGAAGGAACAGGGCTGTGGGCCTGGGGGAGCTCTGACAGCTTCTAGGCGAGTGTGGTCAGCAGCCCTTGATGCAGGGTTGCCTGGAGCCTTTGTTGCAGCTGCCCCTGGCTTGGGAGAGGGCGATGCTCCCACCCTCTGGCTGGTGCTAGGGAGAACCCTGTGTCAGAGCTCACTGGATCAAAGGGAGTACCTCGGGCCTCTCCCAGACCTTTCCTGCAGGAGCTGTGTCGCTAAGCAGAAGAGTTACGGAAGTCAACAACGTGTGCAGTTTCAGGAGAGACAGGATCTCCTCAGACCCTATGGCTTCAAGAGCCTTGGACCCTCAACACAGTGCAGACCGGTTCAGTCTATCACAGAACCACAAGTGGAATCCCAGTGGAAGGCAATAGCTGGAAACTGATGGCTTCCAGCACCACCTGCTTATAGTGCACTTGTACCATTTGGTGTAGCAGAGCCCCAGTTTCAAGGCAGTCTCATAGATGCTGCAATAGAATCTTCTGTAAGGAGCCTTGGCACAATGCCATACCTGAATTTAATTAGAGGCAACAGAAATACCAGTTTCTTTCTGAAAAAGCACCTTCAGTCAGGAAAGCACAAGTTGGACTCAGCATTCTCAGTTTCCTGATGAAAAAGTAAACTGTTAAGAAATAATGTCCAGGTAGGGAGCAGATACAGAAAACCTAAGTAAGGAGGGCCCCAATACTCTGGTTTATCAGGGCTGTAACCTGTTACACTTAAAATTAGATTTCTGTGTAGAGGAAGTAGGAAGTCAAGTAGCGATAGTGCATGCCAGATCCACATACACATTGAAAAAAAGACTGAACAATTTATGTTATGTGGTTTCCAAGAAAACTGGATGTAAAGCTAAATTTAGCTCTCCTGTAAAATGCTATGCCTAGCTCTTCAATTTACCACATAACCCTTGTACACCTCTTCAGAAAATTGTCAGGACACTTTCAATTTTAACCCTACTCACTCACCTAGACACCTCTCTCTGCTGTCAAAACTACTTAGCTTGCAACTGAAGTCCTGTCTCTGTGATGGAAGCCACTTGCTGCCCTATCTGATTTCATTGCAAGACTGGGCTGTATTGGGTCTGGCTGAGGTGGAGTTCATTTTCCCATAGCAGCCCTCACAGTGCTGTGCTTTGCATGGGTACCCAGAAAGGTGTTGAAAACACACCAGCGTTTTGGCTACTGCTGAGCTATCCTGGGACAGTATCAGTGCTGTCTCCCCAACATGGGCAAGATTCTGGCAGGGGACATAACTAGGGCAACCGACCCGAATTGATCAAAGGGATATTCCAGACCATAGGACATCAGCATCAGCCAACGAAATGAGGAGGAAGGAACACACTTTGTTTTTTTACAGTGTCTACCTTCCAGAGGAACCACTATGTGTGCTGAAGCCCCACTTTCCAGGAAATGTCGAGTTACTTGCTGATGGGAAGTAGAGAATAAAATACTTTTTATTTCTTTGCTTGTGTGTGCATGAGTTTGCACTCCTCCTTTAGTAAACTGTCTTATCTCAACCTGTGAGTCATTTTCCATCTTGTTTTGTCTCCTGTACACCTGGGGAAGGTGCAGTGATAGAGCAGCTTGGTGAGCACCTGGTGTCCAGCCAAGGTCAATCCACCACATGGTATTATTCACAAAGTCTTCCTTGTGAATAACCCAGTCTTGCAATGAAATCACCTAGAACAGATGCGTGGGCACTAAGATGCACAGAGCTGGTAACACAAATAAGACTTTACTAATATATATCTAATGTAAATTTAGAGAAATGGTAGAAGAATAAAATAGTCTTATGGAGAATTTCCTATAACTTAAATAAGTCAATTTCACACAGCTTTAAAGAGCATTAGTTTATTATCTATTCTCCATGTGTTACCTCAGAAACAGTCTAATTATATACAAAAATTTGGAATGCTGAATAAATGCTGATCAATAGAAACATTACATAGCTGTTGACAAGGGCATATTTCTAAACAAAACCAAAATAATCATAAATGTTTGATTCTGTGTGTTGCTTATTGCTGTTTGTGTCCATAGAATGCTTTCAAGTATATACACATTTTTTTAACTCCAGTCCAAAAAAGAAAAAAATATTTACATAATAAATACGTGGGAGACTTCATCTTTTCATTACATCAGTTGAACTGATTCTTTAATGAACTATTAAGAATCAAAAGAACTAACAGATTTTGCACCAACTCATTGCCATGCTGAGTTAACTTAGGCTGCAGATGGATTTTATTCTGTTTAAAATGTAGTTTACATTGTGTTAAAATGAAAAGTGCTGATACTGTCTCTCCTCCTGTTGAATCCTGGCTGGACCAGTTCAGGAGACATCTTTCTCCCACTCCCCACAAAATTATTTAGTCTGACATGTTTACCTTCACACACTGACAAAACAAACACATTTCAATCCACTGAAAACTCAAACATTTACTGAGTAAAATCAGCATAATCCATGTTTTATTAGACAGTTAATTTGCTAACTGACGGAAGACAAGCTTTGGCCAAGTATTTTCACAAGAAGTACTAAACCTCTTGCTATAAATCTCTACGTATATAGTTCTACCACAACCGAACAGTTTTTGGTAGAATTTTCCTGTGATACATAAATCTGAAAATTAAGTGACACAACAACATTTAAAACTTCTGTTACCATTAAAGCAAAATACAATACAGTATAATTTCTCAGTGATATATTTAATTGTACTGCAAAACGTATACAAAGTCAGTCCAAGATCAGTAAAGAATCAGTTCTGCTTTTTGGACTTTTCCCTTCTCAAAGATACAGGTTTTGTAGAAGACCAAGGTAATTTAGGACTTGTCTGTATGTATCCCCATTAAAAGGCAGTGTGTGATAAAAATAACATGATTAAAAATAATAAACATGTGATGCGAACATTTTGCATTTTCAATAAAAAAATAGAAACTAAAGAACAACTAAACACATCTTAGAAGCGGAACACTGAAGCCTGCCATTATATAGCTATGTTTCTCATTCTTTTCTTTGAAGATTAAGAGCACACAGAAAATAAGTGAATTTTATCAAAATACAGCACATTTCTACTAATATATCCAAAAAATCGTTTTCTATGTAAATCTTACTGAAAATCAACTAAAAAGAATTAAAATATACAAAGAGTTGTTAAAGGGTTTCAATTAAAATTATTAGAACTATACACAGTACAATAAGCAATAGTTAACATCTTTGAAAGAAGTGCAATAATATTGGAGTTCACTTATTAAAAAAGTACTGCCTGTTTATTACCGCTAGCTATGTAAAATTCCTCTCTCTTCCAGCTCATTGTCCCAAAAGTAAAGGAAGCTGGTGTTTTTGCTAGTTTTATTAAAAGCATTTACTTTTTGGGTTGAAAAAAGCGCTTATACCTGTCTCAAACTACCAACTTGTATGTAATTAAAAATGAACTGCAATAACTTAATATTGCTCCAATGATGGGCTAATCAGTAGCCCTGGTTAAAAACAGTTATCGGTCTTCTATGGCACTTTTCCCTGGTCCATAACAACCGTGTATGAATTATTACTGCAAATTATGCAGTCTCTAATCAATTACAAAGGAGAAAGATACAGTTAATGTTTCTGGTAAACAAAAATTATTAGAAGCATAATTTAATGTTTTATACAGTAATAAGGAACAAAGGCAGCCTGTGGTAAATCACTGTTACATTAATGTAGTTAGAAACCCTTTAATGACTCTGAAGTGTCTAGTTCACATTTAATGTTACCTGTAGGAACAGCCCTTTAAGAAACCTCATTACCGACTGGTGGGTTGCAAGTACACCCTCCCTTTGCTCTCCATCTCACCACAGCAATTCTCTATCACTGCTCAAAGTTTCACAAACTTGCTTTGGTTACCTAGCTCCATGCGTATGGTTTCCTTTTTGATTAACAAGGCAATGCAAAGGCCAAACAAAATCGAGATGTCTTTTGTAATCCTTCCTGCACCATTTGCCTTTGTGTTTAAATGTTTAAATATACATAACAGGCAACAACCTTAAAAACTGGCCATTTCAGTTTCATTTTTAAAATCTGTAAGCTTAAAATGGAGTCCTTTTTATAAAAGATAAAAGTATCACCATTTCCACAAAATTCGGGATTTCTATGGCAGAGAAAAAATCTCTGGGCACATTTCCACAGAACAGTTGAAAAAATTATGTATGCAAGAAAACCCAACTAAACATGAATCACATGTGGCAAATGAATATTCAATGACTACATTAAGAACAAATCCTGTATAATATCACAAATTTGTAGTTATAGTCTTCCTAAAAAAACATGATAAGCTTTTATTGCATTTTCTATTGGTAGATGTACACTCCAGAACTAAACATTTTTTCTTCTTTCCTGATTCCAGATTTAGATAGCAGATAATTATTCCACCTGACCTTTATTCTGTCCAATCAGCACCACCTTCCATCTACCCATTCATCTATACAATGTGCACATAGCAAAGCCAACACTTCATATCCCCATTCATATCTACAGAAGTGGTTCAGCGTAACACATTAATTAATATCTGGTGAATAAAAATAAAGGCAATAAACAGCTACAGGACAGACAGCCCTGCCATCTGTCCATTGGCTACAACTGAGGCTTTGCAAAGCCTTGCACAAAGTTTAGTAATGTGTATGAATTATCCAAAAATAAACCTACCATCTGTACAAAAAAACAACACAGGTTTGTTCTTGGAGGAGCGATCTTTTGATTGCTATAATGCTTAAAAACAAGTTTATTCACCATACACGTTTCTAAAATTATTTCCTGTATGTTCTATACAGTGGTTTTTCCCTCTTTAACCACGAGTTCAGTATTTCCTGTACAAATTTCGATCATAATTCTTTTCGAGTTCTTTTAATGTATAAAAATATGCAAAATATTCAGTTTCTCATAAGTCCTTCAATGAATCCTGTTGTCCTATCCCCACAATCCAAGGTACTTATGAAGAAACTTCACGCACAATGATGAGTTCCACTGCATTCTGAAAAGTCTTTAGCAAAGATACTGCTTGTCCATGATCAATATTGATGAAGCTGTAGCCATTAGCCTAAAAAGAAATATTTAAAACTCAAAATTACCATCTCATATGCTGTGTTAATGAAACACATCTCATATTTCATGTTAGTTTATTCACGGTTTAAGGTTCAAAATAACCAAATTCTATATGAATGCAAAGAACAAAACACTACAGATTTGCAGGCTAGTTGAACATGTACCTGTGTACTACATAAAAATGATACTGTGTCAGCCTTGGAAGAATTTTGCAAGTAACCAAAAGAAAACCGAACTTTGAACCATTAACCTCAGATATCTAATTTAACACCCTTAATACAGCCACACCAAAAAACTCTAAACATAGTACAACTTGCACATCCCTTTTTATCAGAATGTTAGAAGTGGCATTTGTGATAAATTAAAGCAATTGAAGCCCATAACAAAAAACATTAATGGCACTGACGCCCATTTTAGGGTATGAGACCTTCAGCGTCATCCCCAACTTGAATCTGCCTGACTCTAAACAACATTGTTACTCTTGGACAAGTTTGTCTTGGCAAACACAGGCGGGCCTATGGGGTCCACAAAAGACAGGGAGAACATGGCTACGATTCAGCTTCTCAGAGCACTACTGCAAATTCACGTTCAGTTTGGGCAGCGGAATCTTGTGGAAGGACAGGTTCATGCAGCTGAAACTGTTCATGCTTCCAGCTGTGCATCCCACCATTCTCCCTGAGCTAGTAACATGGTGCCAGAGAGAACTGGCCTTAGCTGTGCCACTTTGAAAGCTGCAGTTTCTTATCCCATCAATGAACACTTATTTTGTTACCAGCTGAATCCTTGGTTAGAAAACCAGTGGTTTTCAAATCTTTCTAGGGTTGCAGAGGAAGATTCAAGTAGACTCTTCAAAGAGCAAAAGTGGCAGCAACTCTTCCAAATCATTTGTACAGAATGTCCAAGCCCTAGTCGTAAGTCCTGCTTGCAATTATCTAGTCACTGGTCATGCAGAATATTTTTATTAGATACATTATCATATGCATGCCTATTGCATGTTTTACAGACAATATTGCAAAATCAAGCATAGCAAAGGCATGCTGGAAGAGATAATATTCAGTAAAAAACCGCATGTTGTCTGAGTGGCAACAAGACAGAGTGAGGCTGTCATTACATCATCACTGGAACTATCACAAGTATAAAAAAATGTGGTGCTACATGAAAAAATACTTTTAGTTATGAGAAATGAAGCAGCCTCTAATTGTCTAAGTATGGAAATGCAACTTCTCCTTTATCTCTTCTTCAAACTACGAAATACTCATTAAAATAAAAAGCAAAACCCAAGCAGTGCCAACATGACAAAAAAAGCTTCATTATGGAATTTGATTTGTCTGCATGACATTTATAAAGACAGGAATAAAACATTAAACCAGAAAGTACCTTTCACAGATGTTCAACTCTACAAATATGTAGCAAATGTGGTAACAGTATTTTCAAAGGTTTAACATGCTTGTTCCTGTGTGGTGTGTTGGGTTACCACCCTCTATCAGTAAGAGAAGTTAGGACCTCTTACCCCAGAGAGGAAGAACCAGCACAGGATTATTTACTGTGCTCAAGAACAGGCCATCTTTTGACTGGAACAACCTTAATTTCAGTTCAGTTTTCTTCTGTGCCTTTTGGCTTTATATTTCAATTGAAGAATTAGGCTGAATTTTCAGCATGGCTTTGTTTCAGAAAACTGTTCACAGGATGCTATGGTTTAATCGAGATACAAGTGAAGGGTGGTGTTTGGTTTTGCATTTTTTTGTTTGTTCTGTTTTTAGAAAACTGAAATGCAGCAGTCAACTCCATCAACGTTTTCAAATTACTAGTGTGCTGAATAATTATTTTTAACAAGCTTTGCAACTTTAAGGGTGGCGACAATGTTCAAATGTCCTGTTAGCCCATTTCCTTAAGAAACTAAGGCTTATATGATCCTATAGTTCATTTCCCTGACCCCTTCCCAAATGGCTTTATGAGCGAATTAGACGAATTCAAACAAATCTGATACAGAAGAGGTCTGAAAGCTACAGACACAGAGAAAGAATGACACAGCTTTCAGTCCAGAAGCCATGGCTCCTGAATGCCCAGCCTGGCTTGCTGGCAGCAGATGGGGCCGCCAGGAGGTCCATGCTCTGACCAGCCAAGAGACAGCTCCTGTATGCCCAGCCTCCCAGTGGGGGAGAGGCTGCAGGGCCTGGCAGGAGCTGCAGGATGGAGCTGGAGAGAGGGACTGGTGTTCAGACAACACACTATTCAGAACACTGCTGTGTATGATGATAAACAATAACTGAGTGACAGACAATAAAGCCTAATGAAATGCTTATGGTCCATCTCACATTACATCTTCTGTTATTCTGGGTTTTTTTTTCAAGTGTGAAAAATGTTCCGAATTTGAAAAAAATGATCAATCCACCATGCTTCAGTCTGTGTATCACCTATCTTGATGTTAGGTGGAAGAAAGTTAAAAGCACCATCCCAGAATGTAACAAAGAATGTGGAAAATATACTAGTAATCTATCTAAAAATTAAACATTCTGCCCTTAAGTGCAAACTAAAAATGAACTGGTATATTACACAAGGTAATTAGGTGAATACAGTACCTGAATTATTTTATCCCCGGGCTGCAGCAACTTAGATGCTGGTCCATCTGGTTGCACTCTTGTTACAAATATTCCCTTGAAAAACAGAAGTGGAGAACATTTGGACAACTTTTTTATGAACAGAAGGACAGCATCAAACAGATGTAATTCAAAACATTTTTTTCAATTTCCCTTCTCAAGTAGGAGGGAATACAGTTTTATTTACAGGTCTACTGTCTTTTGAGTTTGCCTTCTTTCTCTGATATTAAATCCATGAGAGTTCTCTTCAAAGAAATACTGAGGGGAAAATTCTGATCTGCCTTGGTTTAACTTGGCAGATGTATATGTCAAAATGAATTATCAACCACCAGAAATACAGCTGTGGGCTAAACTGTGCTCTCTTTTTTAATAGAATTGATAATTGTACCTCCATAATTCACTATCTCAAATCTGTTGACAAATTACTAGAACTGTGCAAGAAGCACTAAGCTAGAATAATCCTCTGTGTTGTCATGTGACCACTGTGCTCACCTACAACCTTGATTTTCCACATTATTTCTTCCCAGTTTCCTCCCTTCCAATCTCAGAGGTTAGTGGTTTGGAAAATATATATACTTTCTTTTCTTCCTTTGCTAAACATGAGAAACATTATAAATCAGAATGCTTTTAAGAAGCAGCAGTATGAAATACTTACATCATCTTCTGGTCTGAATGGATTCCCTCTACCACCAACTCCTCCTGATATACTAAATCCAAGTTCTGGATCCTTGTCAATTCTCACTCGAATCTAAGTAGTTACAACCCAAGTTACATAAACTGGCTGAAAATCTGTATTCAAAGCTACTATCATGAAATTATTGCTAAAGAATTCAGGTGAACAAAAGCTTTAAAAATAAAAAAAAAAAAGGCAGTTTGACTATTAAATCTCATTATATTAATGCAAAATAATATTGCAATACAACAGCATCATGTACCTAAGTTTTAGTCCAATATCACTATTATTATAATAATAATTCACATGGGCTTTAAATTCAAAGATATTTTGATATTATGTAAATTACTTTAATGCCCCTCAGCAAATATACATGCTCCTATGAAAGACTATATTCCTCCTATTTTTTGCTACCTCTAGCTGAATTTTAAAAGTCAAACCTCATTCCTACTTTCACCCTAAGTTCTAAGTAGCCAACACTGTCTTCTTTCTCTTGTTAGAAGAGTTGGTTAGAAAACTTACTTTACACAGTAAGTGGACATTCTCATTCTAGGACAGAATGAAAGTGTAGTTCTCAGTATTTTCTCAAAAAACTCCAAAACTATGCAGAAAGAAGGCTGCCACACTGAAAGAGCCATTAAATGGTACAAGAATTTCCTGTATACACACCACATCCGTCTATCATAAATAAAACTGATAATTATCAGCCATGCATCAGATTGCTCACACGTTTTATGGACCTTTGTTTGTCGATGCACATTTCTACATTTGCAGGTTTTTGAACCATTCCAGATGCAAAGTGCTTGAAGTCACTCTGCTATATTTTTTTTCAGTTACTAGCTAAATAATGGGTTGCTGAACAATAAATTTCTAGCTCAGTAAAAAATCGAAGTTTAACTTTTTGGTACTTTCTCTTAAAAATCTACCATATTTCTCTCAAAACTGAATGGAATGTGTGATACGAGGAATAGAATTGCACTTAGATAATACTGTCTTTTGCTGGAGATAAATCCCTATATGATTTCTGTCATGATCTACAGAGAAATTATAATAAACAAAAACAATGTAACAATTCACTGCCACTGGCTGACAGATGTCATATAATCAAATTAGATTTTATTCTTACCTCTTGCTTTGCCAACTCATGGCTTTGTCTGGGAGAGCACTGGGACTGGGTATAGGGAGGTTGGTGGGCAACTTTTAACATCAAATAATCAATTAATTGCTCTCTAGATGGATGTCTCCCTACTGATGATTGAGGAGGGAGATGATGGACTTGGCTGTAGTTTGCCTGAAGTCTTTGAGGCTGGCACATTTGTCCATTTGTCAAAGGCGTCTGAATAAAACATAAATACTCAGTGTCAAACATTTTATAAGCAGCAATCCTCAAGTCCTCCTTTTCTATCTAAACACTTCCCACACTTAACTGTTCTTAATTTTTAGTAACATTACTACTACTCTTCTGGATCATGTACAGTTATACTCCATTTCCTTTATAGTTATCAGCTCTTACCTACTGAGAACAAATATGAAAACCAAAAACTTAAGAGTGCTAGTCTACTAGAACAGACTAAACAACCTTTCTTTTTAGCACTTGTTTCACTGAGTTTTCCCCAAAATTATTTTCTAGCAGTGCAACTACAGTATTGACACTTGGTTGGTATCATTATAGTTTGAACTTCCCTTGCATAAAATTCAGAGATTTTGTAACGATTTCCAGAGATATACAAAAGTAAAAATCCTCCCCAGTTAGCACACAGAAACTACATGCTCCCCATGCATCCTAAGGTGACCACAAAAAAACCTTCCAAGCTCAAGATTTTACTGTCAACATTGCAATATTTCCAACAAATGTTATTCTTCTGTTAACACATATATCACTGTTTTGATAAGTATAATGGTGACAAGCAGCAGTAAGGTACATAATTGTCAGGATACAGTGCATTCAAACCATGCCACCAGGAACGATGCTGGAGGAGACAATGTTTTTTACTGAAGCCTCAGAATTACTGCTCAGCTCTGCAGCTCTGTGTTGAGATGGGCAGTCTCTTCCCTCTTTGCCCATACGCCTCATGCTCTTATCCACCCTAATTAGTCACTCATTCATCTGTATGATTCCAGAAATGCCAAAGGCATGAGATCTTCTCTGCATGCCATCATTATCCCACTAGTTACAGGACATTAAAATACTCCCTCTCTCGATATTATAAATAACTGAAGTGTACAAATGTCAACCTTTAACCATGCTATGTGAATGGACACATATCAGAACCTGTCCCATTCATGAGTTTATGTTAAACTGATTCTGAGAAATTGTAATGTGTGTATATAATATATTTTTGGCTCATTTACAATCAGATGTATTTAGTTTACGCAATTTTCCACTGCCATTTCTGAAAACCTGACATATGACAGAAAAACTATTTTTTATTGCACTGCCAGAGATAGAGCTTATATAGGCAATATATATCCACACGCAAATTTCCAATATCCAATGTCTGTAGGAATGCAACTGAAATTACTGAAGTTATAAGAATATAATCAATTGCTGCATCATAATAGTTTACAAGCATCTCTTCTGTCTCATTGTAGTAAGTCCTGCCTCTATAACTGGTGCTTAGGAGATGAACACAACATCCCCTACAAATTCTGGTTTATCATCACAATTTCATCACAACATTTTTCAAGTTTGTTCTTTAAAAGTTGTAATCAGCTTAATATTGCTTTTCAGAAATCATCTGCCATATTCCAATTTCCACTTGTAAGTACTTGTTTGGCTGTGGATTTCTTCTTTCAAAGCACCTACTGAAGACAAACAAGTAAGAACTATCTCCCTTCATATAGTTAGCTGTTTTGTCTTCCAAAAAGAGGATGCTATTTCATTCATACCAGCTTCAAAACCTGAATATTACATTTTAAAGAAGACCTAGTTCCAACTGCTATCCCACCTTAAGTTTCTGCTATTAATAAAAAATACATTCTTACAAGTAACAGGAAATAATATCCCATCCATTGTGTCATGCATATAATTACCTGCACAGCTATTTTCTTCATGCTGTCTGGAGGAACATCTTTGAGACTAAGCGTGGCAGATGAGTAATTCTGCTGTCCTGAAATGAATACTTCATCCTGGCATTGCTCTCCTGGAGTAGAAGCCTGGGGATGCTTTAAATAGAACGAAACAATACAGACAGCTGTGTTCATATAATTCAAACTAAAAAATTCTCATAAAAAGCCCAGGAGAAAACATTTTAAGGGCTTTATCATTATCTTCTTTGATTAACTAGAAAATCCCACTAGCCAAGACACCATAAATCCATAAAACATTTACAAAAAAACTCACCACTGCAGAGGTTTCTTTAATGACCAGTACTGGTGAGAAAAGCCAACAAAAATGCTAGGGACTAACTAATCAAGGTTTGAACTTCTTCTGTTGACTTTATCCTGCTCCCTGTGGACACCATAACATCACTCACGATGCTAAGAGCTAAAACCTTATTTCCTCACATTTTCTTACAAACTATTAATTTTCTTGTATGCCTGCAGTATCCTATAGTACACTTTATATCATCAAAATTTGTTTTGGGAAGGACCTAAAAGCGTAATAAGATTTTTTTCAAACCTTTATCAATTTAGATTAAATTCAGAATGGTTATCTCTTGTTCCAAAGGTACAATAAAACCAGACAGTTTTACATATATTCAGCCATCTACAAAAGCCAGTTAGAAGTTTAAGGCATATTCTTAATTGAAGGCAAAGTATTTAATGCCTAAAAAAAATAAAATTCCAGCACATAAAAGATACTCTATTTATTAAAGCATTGTGCATATGTAAAAGGATAACTACCAACTTAAGGACCCCCTCAGTTTATTCCTTCCCCCTCTATATATTGCAATAGCCTCCTGAAGGTACTCACTCGAACAATGTGCACACCAGAACCTCTTCCGTCTGCAACACTCAAGGCAACACTACCCTGGCTGCCATGCAGATCCCTAGAGCTGCCATAGTGAAAGCTGCTAACTGCAGCATAATTGGAATTAAAGGACCGAGACAGCATGCTCTGAATAAAGAGGGGACAGATTTAACAGAGATTAGTGCAGCATGCATAAACCACAAAGACATGTTATACATGTATTACAAACATATTCTGTTGTCATGCAAGATAAAAACCATGCAAGAACAGTCCTGCTGTGATGTATAAAACACAATTCATTATTTACCTTTATTTACTGTAAATCAGCATGCAATCAGCAGTTAACATGCAGAATTACATGTAAATAAAGTAATTCAAATATTTGTGTGTCTGAAAAAACAACAAAGGTGCTTATCAAAATTTTCAGGTTTTCATTAAATTTGCAACATATCCAACATGTTGTAGGAAGGGAAGCTGACAATCAAGAAAGACACCTGTGGAAAACTTTCTAATTAGCAGTTATTTCATCTCATCCCCCCACCCTGCTACTGCTAAGGTACAAATACAAATTTACACAGAGATTTGACTGACTGGATTTTCTTGCTACAGCCATCCCATCAGCATCAGCAATGCATTCCAGTAACACTTCATTCAAGAATGTGAACAAGCCTCATTTAAAGGAAAGGAGGTTTGAAAGAAACCAAGCCCATGCCTGTGCTACTGTAGGCAATCAAACAAGAAACATGACCTCAAGGACAGAAATGACAGTGGTTTGGTTTTGAGCTTCATTATCTTGCAGACCTGAGCCCTGCAATATTGGCAGGGCTAACAAAGAAAGCAGGACACATTACTGTCTTGCCACCATGGACTTTTGTAGCTGTAAAAACAAAAAAACCCCAAAAGACTACGCAAGGGAAAACCAGAAAATCCTCCATGTGCCACTTGACAAATGATACTAACCTTTATTGAAATTATGATGAAACCCTGAAAAGATATGATCACAGGAAAAGATACACCACAAAGCATCAAACCTCAGCAAATTCAAAGTTGTTTTTTGCAAAGTTTCTAATTTTTCCCAGTTACGTTTTGGCATTCACTTGTTGACTATGTATACTAATCTGATTTTGAAAATGGTCACTAGTCCTCAGGCAGATGTCTGCTCTTCCATGCTAGCTTCATCTTGTGAAACTAAAACTAGTTTAATTATCAAAGTCATATGCCTCTGCATACTCATATTCCCTGGGAATATTCCCTCATATGCTCTGGGAGCACAGTCTTTGGAAACTCCCTTGGAAAGCAGTATTTACTGAGAATACTTGGGGGTTTTTGGCCAAGGCTCTTGGATAACCTCTGTCTCAATGGCATAGTGAGCATTCTTCATGTTCCTTTCCTACACCTACCCTACAAATTTTTCAAGCTTCCAGACAAATGTATAGACGTTTTATCTCTCTTGGGAGGGGAAGACTGTACTCAGCCTTCAAATCTATATTCACTAAACATTCAGTCTGAGCTTACTGCTTCTATAAGTTTCAGACCAAACGCCCAGAAAAACTACTAAAGTCAGTTTTCCTTCGCTTCTTAGTGCCTCAAACCATCTTCTTAGTGCTCTTCTCAAAACAGTCTCTACAGTTAGCCAGGTGGCCTTCTCCCCCCAGCTCTACAGCCAACTCACTCAAGCCTCTTTATAGGAAGCTCTTAGATGCTCCTCTATCTTTCCATCTTCTCTATGAGGCAAAAAGACAGATAAAAACAGAAGGAATGCCTGGTGCAATTAGGAAGTTATCACCTCAAAGAGTCTCTAGCAGACCACCTTACTTTTATAAAGATCCCTAGATCCACTAGATTCACTCGTCTTAGATGGATCCAGATGGTCAATAAATGTTGATGCTCTGTGCGACAACACAAATACATGACAATGCAGATTGTATTTCAAATCTAAGACAGATCTGCAAAAGGAGGGAGAATGTTCCTAAAATTTGTAGAGGTATGAACTTGTCTATCAGGAATTAAGATTTCAGTTAAGTGAGTTTCAAGGTGACTACATAACCTGAGAGTATAAACTCTCTAAGGTTTGTAAAATCATCTTTCTTGGTAGACTTTTTCCAGAGTACAAAAATGACTGTGCAATTGATGTAGGGAAGACTCGAGAAGTACTGCAAACACCACTTACTGTCCTTCTCTACATGAGCACAGCACCTCAACACTAACTTAGAAGGAATCCACAAGCACAAACAGTTAAAAAAAAAAAGTATTTACAATTACAGGACTTGTAAGGAAGTTTAACACAGGAAGAGATTAATAGAAACAAAATGAGATAGTATTTGTCTTTTACCTATTTTTAGCTGGGAAGAGAGAAACAGAGGCATCTGGAGTGTGAACAGCATTCCTTTTACTTCCTGATATTTGAATATGCAGATGCCATTAATCCCCCTCATTTTTATTTCACTTTATTAAAAATTAAATATGGACTAAATGTATGGTCTAAACCTCAGACTAAATATGGCTGTTAATTACATTTACCAACTCCATTCTCTACCTGATTTGTGACAGCGTTTTATGGCCTGCAAAACAGTAATTCAAATATCTGAGGCTTGAGAAGTATTATGTCAGTTACTCTAAACTGATAAACACTAAGAAATATACATGTCATGTTCCGCCATATTTTTGAGAAAACTATGTTTACTAGAAATCAGTTATTCAGCCATGAATTGCCTATATTAAAAACTACAATATATCAAGAAAAATGGTTATGTACAAACCAATAAATTTATGTTCACCATAAACATCATGATTTGTAGTAAAAATCTGCCTCTAATGGAATCAGTTTAGATGCAAGCAGCTAGTAGAATAATTTTGTGAGTTACTTACATTTTTTCGAATGATGGAATCAGAACATATTCTCAATTTTTCAGTTACAAAAGAATTAACAATTTCAGACTCCAAAAGGGTGCATTTTGGGAACTGAAGTGCCTTAATGCATTTACTTAGGTGCAAGACAATAAATACTGTCATTTTTTAGGAGAATTTCTATTGGATAATGTTGTAATTGTGAGACGGACTGGAATCTGTCATGACAATCCATGAAATTCTGGTGTAGAAAGAAATTGAAGTATTTACAGGGAACAAGACTGTACATTCTACTTATCTTGGATGAGCCTTAAGTGGTAACTTACCTGTTAAGCCCAAGTAATAGTCCTTTTATTTATCTACTTATTTACTTACTAAACAGTACTTAGAATCAACTGCAGGCTAAAGGTGGACAGAAGTTATCCTCTGAGACAATATTAAATGTCTAGAAATCTCTTCAGTTTTCATTCCCAACCACCATCTAAAACTGTTCAAAAAAAGTTTGCACAAGATATTCCAGAACACTCAAAATGCTTACAATTACTATTTTAAGACTTTTGGAGTAAAAGCTCACAAGCAAGGCTGGGCAAGGGGGGGAGGGAAGGCAGCTTTGTTTGAAATCTGACAATATTAGTAATATACCAGTTTATCCCAAAGAAGTTAACCATTGTGAAACTGTTCTTCAATCACAAGAGGAAAAATAAGGCATGAATTTAGGTCTTCTCCATAAATTACAGCATTCCTGTTGAAGAGTTACACATGGAAAATTATGTTTAAGTTCTACTGCCATAAAATGTTTGCAGGGTTAGAACTTTTGCTGTTTACATACCAAACACACAAGAATTTTATTCCTTTTAAAGTGTGATGGTTTGACCTCTGAACTCCACAAAATACCGCTATAGCTTATTGATGGTTCAGTAGTTCATTCAAAATGGGAGAAAATAAAAGTAAAACTAAAATCAAAATTTAAAACTAACTACTACTGAATGGGTAATATTTCTGCAATTTATCATCGTCAAAATATCCTTCAAATTATGATCTTACAAACACTCAAGCACCTAATTTGATGTGTGCACAGCCCCACTGAAATTACAGTCCTTGACACACTGAAGCAAGCTTAACTTGGAGAAAATCTGAGGCAATATCAATTAAAATATTTTTGCATGTTAGGTATGTGGTGTAAAAAACACGTTCAAGAAAAAATTTCGAACTTGGATTAAAACTGCAATTCTGTATCAATGCTGAAACAGATGTTTTTGTTTTAATAAGGCACTGTACACTGACAACTGAAAAAAACAACTATTCTGATTTCTGAATTTGAAAGTAACTATATGATCTCTTCTCTGAAAACTCTGCATTTTAGAAAAATAGTAGATCAAGTAGATAGAAACAGAGGACTTCATTCCATATGAAATTACAATTGAAAGCAAACACACACCTGATAAATTCCCAAGAGACCCACAACAAAAAAAGAAAATATATATATGTAAAGGAAGCACAGTCAGGCTCAGTAACTATTTTCATGTACTCAGTATGGAAATGTAATAGATATTTGCAGAGAGCTGTTTCAGATATTTCTTACAGCAATTTATGGATGACAGTATTTTTGTTTAAATTCCTAAATAAAAACCAAGATTACTGCAGGGGACTACTGTGACATACCAGGTGGTAAAATTGGCATGTCATACTCAGGAAGAAAAAATACACTGAAAAGTATTACTGTTTTTAAAGCTCAGCTGTGCACTGCATTTATGAGATTGGGGGTGGGGCAGAATTGCCAACACGCTTCCCAACAGCATACATATATAACCACTAGGGAGCAGCTTGACATTTGAGGAAGCTCATTTCTCCCCCCACAAAACACGCTTTGCATCAGGTAAGCAAGTTGTTTCTTCTAATATATATAATTTCTATTTACAAATGGTCTCAGGAACTGTTTTCACCTTCATTCAGCCAGATGGAGAACTTTAGTTATTCTCAGTTTCACAGAACAACAGAATATTCTGTGTTGAAAGGGATCCACAAGGATCATGATGTTCTCCGAAGGAAATGGCCTATACCAGGAACTCTAATCAGTGTCTGCCCCTTACAGCTTGTTAAAGGTATCACAAATGCTGGTTACTTGGCTGGAACCCATTGTTAATCATTTCTGGTAGACTTATGACTATTCTGTCTCTCTCCTCACACAAATTAAACTCTTCCGAGTTTTTTTCCTACCTGTATCAGGTAAAAAATAAAGAACTAGCTTCTCCAATTTGTACAACAAGCAGACACTGCTTGAGTGAGTTCACTCTTCCCTCTCCCTTCAGTTACTACATTTTATAAAAACAAAATCAGCATATCTTTCAGGAGCTTTTTAAAATAACTCTCCCCCCAAAACCAAAACCAAACCCACAAAAAAATCAACCTCTACAAGCCCACTACATCCTCCTTCCTAATAAGCACAGAAATAATAAACGTGAGTCAATAACAATAGAGTCACAGTAAAAGTAATACTATTAATCCATGCTGGTCAAGAAGATATGTATTAAATATTTGTAAAAATGTTTAATTTTGTATACCTGGTTTTGCCAGTATTGTGTGTTACAGTTTTTTTTTTAAAAAAGCCATTTTAAATCCATGAAAGCTTAATGGAAGTAGTTGCCAATAAATGTTCCTTAAATGAGCTCTGTAATTGAACTTGTTCCTTAAATGAGTTCTGTTAATTACTGATTTTTTTTTTTTCAGACTTCAAAACTTTCATAAATCTTCTTTATAGATTAAGCACCCCCACCACTTGGCTAATTTTTAATTATAAACAGGAATACTGAAACCATTATTTTTTAAAAAACTCATCAAAATAATATCCAGTAAATTCCGAGAATTTTCACATTATCATATTTGCCAGCTGCCATACAGTATCATATCTACATTTTTTACAGTTCAGATTCTTTTTAAGTCAGATCAGAGAATAAAACGTTGACAATTATATACACATTCACTTCTAAATCCATAAATATGTCTCAGGTAACTGTTGAGTAAAAGCTACTTTAAAGTACTTCAAGGCCAGAACGAAAGAAACACACATAGACTAAAAATCTGTTAAAACAGATCCACAGCTAATATCTTAATAGCTGCCATTCCACATCAATATAGTAGGAAAAATTAAAGTTTATGTATAAAGCATAATACAAAGTATGGACAGATAAAAAGGGAATCAAGTCAGCCAATCAATGTCATTTCAGTAAAGGTGGCTACTCAGCTGCAGACCTGAACAGGTATCCCTCCTGTATTAAACACTGTCCCTAGCATGCCAGTGCTAAGCAATAAACAAATTGCATTAGCAGTGCACTGAACGTTTTGTTTCCCTCTGTATTCAGAGAATGCTGATATTTCTGCTTCTCTTGTCATTTCATCTAAGATTTGATATATCTATCCAGGAGAACTGAAAATGAGGGAATGCACATTTTATTCGAGTTGGAACATTGTGAGGTTCTTGACCCTCTTATGGGACAAAGGGTCCCCAGACTACAGCACAGTACTGTGAAAGCCCTAAAACATTTTCTGTTGCAGGTGTCAATATGGATCAGAAGAACAGGTACAGCTGTTGTGCAGGCTTCTGTAAAAAACAAAATCCATCTCTCTCTCTCATCAGAAGCTTTGCAATTAAAACCAACCAAACAAAAAAAACCAACCCAAAAAAACCCCCAAAAGCAAACCTATTTCCCTCCAAAGAAAAATTATAGTTAAAAGTGATTTTTTCCACCATCTCCAATTAAATTTCTCTAGCTGTCATGGATATTCAAGTATTTAGCATAATAGTTACAAGGCAAAATATATTCTTTGAAAAGAAACTAAAAACCAAAATCCATCTAGTTAGAATAAACAAAATGTATTTTAGCTGCTTTACTCACTTCCCTTCCAAAGAAACAGGATCCGGCTAATGACATTCTATCCATCTTTTAGTGAGGATGTTTTTAACTGGGTTAGCTGGACAGCATAGATTATACTCTTCCAGGCTCTACTCAAATTCTTTGAAGATATATAATTGTTCAAATCTACGTATCAGCTCAAATTCTTGATGGCATTTACAGTACATAAAGAATCCTGTTCATCTTCTCTAGTTATATCAAAACCTACTGTGATTTTCTGAAATGAACAAGATTTTTAAGTGTTCTCATCTCACAGCAATAAATATTCATTCAACAATCTGTCAGATACTCAACTTCAAAAGATAACTGGCTTGGAGGCAAATACATGATAATTATGGCTTTTGAATTCTTCAGCAACTAAAGCTGTAGACCTATACTTACAAACAGATTTTACTGATTTTCTTTTCCTTATTCTCAAGGAGAAGAAACAAAGGAAAAAAGACAGAAAAGATCAAACAGTGGATGGGAATATTTTCATATAATGTGAATACAATGCTACAATAATTACCTGGCTTACAAGAGCTGGCCTTGCAGTCCAGCGTGACATATTCAGTGTATTCAAAAGTAATTTGGTTAAGCTGGCAAGTATGATGTAAAAACAACAGCACCTTTTTTAATTTGAGGGAAAAGTTCATTTACAGTCTACCACCTGAGTGTTTCTCAGATATTCATCACAAGCACATTGACCCTTTTAAAAGCAGAATCAAAAGTAGATTTTCACCAGTAATTAAAAGAGGTTCAAAACATAGAGTATCTATCTTATTAAAGATCGAGGTAACAGAAAAGAAAAAAAAATTATTTTTACCTTTTCTAGCTTCTTAGCCTCAATATGTCGCAGCACCTGTTCCCTCCAGTCATGAGGGACTTTACTTTTTCCTGCAGGGTCTAACAGTGAGTGCTCGGAGTTAATCCTTGGGTTTGACCTCTTCGAAGGGCTAGTCCGTGAGTAATTGAAGTCACTGACTGACATAGTTCTTTCTGGTATCTCATTCACTGATGGCCGAGCACTCTGTGGTCGGGTTACATTTGGGCCATCAATGCTGTATGTTCGGGCAGAAAGAGGTCTCTGCTGCCCCGACATTACTGGGGGAGCTCTTCCCATTGAATGCAAATCTCTGTATGTTAAATAGTCCCCTTCAGGAACCTGTGCCCACCTTGAAGGTCCACTATCCCCAACATTTATGGAAGCTGTAGAAGATACACTGCTCTGCCTTTGGAGAGTGTGTCTGGTTGCTCCTGGGAGCAGTCTGTCATTAGGTGGAACAGCCCACATATCCATATGTCTCCCAGCCATCCGCTGGTGAGTGTTGTACACAGCACTGGCTCGGACATTGTTATGATTGGAGAAATTCATGTTGGCAGAATGCTTTAAGTAGCTGGGAGTTTCTGTACTGTCAGACCTAAGCAGACGTGAAGGAGGTAAGCTGCTTTGTTCTCCCTGGGTGTTTTGTTTATGAGGCCACAGGGCATCTTTTGCTGCCGCACTGCTGCTGTACTGAATGTTATACTGGGGAGGAGCGCAGAGCATCTGTGCACCACCTGTCACTGATCCTCTTACTATGTTAGCACCTTCAGGATTGTGATTTGAGTCAAACTTGAACACAGTTTTTGTAGAAGATACTAAATCAGATGATGACGATGACCCAGGAAAAACCTGCAAAGGCTGATCATACAGAACAGTAGCAGATTTACTTCGGACTATGTTTTTTCCATCTGCAGTATCAGATGCTGACTTTACCACGGAGTTTGACTGCTGAGATCCACTCTCATTTACAGTATCACAGATTTTCAGACCACCACTGTCCATAGTGGTGATGCTGTGAGATTTTATCACAGGACCACTTCTCTGTGGGGACAAATCTTCAGTGCTCCTTGAAACAGACAGCTCCGCAGAATCATCATCAACTGTAGTGCTTTTCACTAGTTTGTCTTTACTGGGAGTCTGCACTGTTTCCTCAGGATGTCCATTTATTTTATTTATAGGGTATTTATTTCCATTTTCCAAGTGCTCACTTTCTTCTTTTGTGTTGTTATTCAAAAAGCCCATTACTGAAACCATTTTCTGTGTTTCTAACCTTTCTACAGGAACTGGCACTGCCTCCTCACTCACCAGTTTATTGATATTCATGTTTATTTGGTCTAATTTGTGGGACTCCTCTATAGGAGTACTCAGATCAACACCTTTTCCTATCAGGCCTAATCTTTCTTCAATGCTTAATTCATATTCAGACAAATTTGTAACCTTCTCTTGCACATTTAGTTTTTCTTCTACTGTAATGTTCAATTCTCCTCCATTTTCCAAAAGATTATTCAAATTTTCGTCTTCTCGTCTGGAAAAAAAATAAAGATGGTTCTTGAAAGAAATTCCAAAAGGAACCAACATATTTCTCTAAGACCTGTTTTAGAAAAAATTATCATTAAAATGCAGCACAGCCACACTGTGCATACAAAACAGGACCAATCCCCCTGGATTTACGATCTGCTATCTTACCACTACAGAAATATGTTATATAGAGGACTCATTTGGGCAACATTTGTGTCATCTGATTTCAGAAGTTTGTTTAATTTCAACAGGAATTATTAAAAAGAGTTTCGAAGTGTCAAGAAGTACAAAGTGACAATAACTCAACTTTTTATCAATTTCTTGTAATTTTCATTACAATTTTGGACAACTGGCAATTCTTTAAAGAAATTACACTTTCTGAAGAGTGACTTTCTCTTGAAGAATGACAAACTGTAATTACATTCTTTGTAAGTTTCTAAAGGCCTTTGTTGTATTAGCAATCAAATTCATCTTTGAAATTAAGCAAATAAAAACATCAAGCTTTTAAAATGGTATATTGAAGTATTTTGTAAGGATAAAAAACTAAAAAGCTAAAATTATTACACCCTATTATTAAAAAGATAGAACCATGTATCGTATACTAAAGTTACTGTCTGAATTTTTTTTACAAGACCCTTATTAACCTTAATATAATTAATCTTGTTTTAAAACATTGAAATTTAAATTATTTCATTAGTGAGAAATTAATAAATTAAAGGAATGGACATGGTATATGAAATACTAAATAACAATTTTCTATTGTATTTGCTTAGTGGTATACAGTATCTTACAAACCTGATCTTGGATAAAACAGCAGCATGAGTTTCTTTATCAGGAGAACAGAGAGAAGTATCTTGGCTACTCTCAGTATTTAAGGAAACAGAATCTGACATTCGAGAAGGAGAGGAGCAGTTGCTGTTATTCTGATTGCTATTGTGGGTAGCTTCATCTGATAGGGAATCAGTGTCTTTTGCATCATCTGAAATAAAAATTTGCCAATTTAGTTAGACAGATACATCTTTTTAATAGCCATTTCATGTGTGTATGTGTGGTATTTAGAAAGTGTCTCTTGTTCTTCAGTAGTTCTTACTACCAGAAACTAAAATGTAAGCTAACACCTTTGCAAAGTTCATTTCAACTGCTGGCTATAGCTCCTATTTTTTAAATATTTGGCTCAACATAAACAGCCCTTACCTGTCAGTTAAATGTAAGCTGCTGCTTTATTCCCCATTTTCTTTGCATAAGATAGTGCTGCGTTACTGAATGCTTCCTCAAAATATCTATCAAATCATATTTCTGTTTTTACAATGATTACAAAGTTCTGAATTACATGAGTCTTTTAGTCCCTAAGAAAATTACACTGCTTCACACACAGGACTGAAAGTGTTCATAGTTCCTGATTTCGAACATGGCATCGTTGTTAAACTGCTACGTACTAGATCAAGCATACGGAACTATCTAGATCAATAGATAAGCTCTATGTATCTTTTGTAAACATTGAAAAAAAAAAGAAAAGAAAATGTTCTGCAGATTGGGAATCCAATGCATCCCTATGCTTTGCAGATCATTTAGGACAATGTTTTCAGAGTAATTTACCCCTGTGCACATTGATTCTTTCATAATGTATTCCTACTTCCATACTACATCCACATAAAAATAATTTCTCTGGGAGAAGTCAAGCCAGCCGTGCTTCTGACATGATTGTAGAAACATCATGAAATTAAAAATTTAAATTTAAATTTTTGCAAAAATTTAAATTTTTGCTTCAAGACAAAGTTACAGGTGCCAAATACATTAATTTTGCAGAATTAATGTCTATCTTCAGAGAAAAGAAAGAAGTTTTGACCAGATATTTTAGTCAGACATAAAACCCCGAAGACAGCATTGATAAACATCAACCTTTTTATCCTTGTGTGATCCTCAGCAGACTCTTCCTCTTACCTCCATGTACTTTTCCTCACTAAATCTCACCTTTTTACATCTAATGGCCAGAAAAGCCTTTTTTCCTGGAAAGCACTGGACTAGGATATCATATGAAGTAAAATACTATTTGCCATATAATTTTAAAATTATATTTTCTCTGAATCATAGTCCATTCCTTACTCTTAAAGAAATGGTTATCCAGACCAAAATTATACTTCAAAGAACATAATGTTTAGTTAATGAAAAAACTGTTGTTAGAAGAACAAAGAAAAATAAAAGAGTAAAATAACTCTGGAGAAAGAGTTGCCAAAAAAGAAACTTAAACCTTAGGAAGAGAGCACGGCGTCTCCAAGGTTTGTAAACAAGTAATATTGCTGCCTATAGCAGTAATTAGAACAGCAATAATTCACAAAATCTGGATGGAGGGAGAAATAAAGTATATTTCCAACATAAATAGCACTTTCTGCAATCCTTTTCTTAAGTTAATCAAGAGTGTGTGCAACCTCACAGTCTCCCAAAACACTCACCTCCTCTTCCCCTCTGCTTTTAAACTGGTAACAAGAGTCATGAAAATTAGGATGTCAACACAACCTGCTATATCACACACTCAAGAGTATGGTATTGCAAACCTTTTTTCCTGCTTTCACTGTTTAACTAGAGAATTATCATCTTTATTTTAAAACATACAAATTAGGCTTACTTTTACATTATTTAATTGGAAAAACTAGACACTTTGAGTCAAGAAACTTTCAAATCATGCAATACTTCCATATATAATACTTATGGTATCTTACCTTTTTTATTATTGCTAAGAGCTACCACTTTTGGTTGGTTTATGGAGGTTTCTATCAGTGGTGGTCGCATTTCTGCCATTTTCATCTCTTCATCAGAGGAGAGTTCTTCTGACTCCTGCTAAAGAAAAAACAGCTTTATGCTATGCATTTTAAAAAGCAGCTTAAAGGTGAAGTAAATGCTACCTAAACTATCACCCACTGAGCAGCAACAGGGGGAAAAAAGATAAACAATCCACACAGCATAGGCATAACATAGCTTTGTGGTACATCTGTAATGCAAGTCAACTGATTTATCTCTAAGTAGTAGCACATGCAGACTTGCATTGTCACTACTGAACTCCATGGGATGACAATCAAATACGTAACTTTAGCTGCAAAAAACTGTTTGGAGCAAGCAGATGTAGCCTTTGTTCTACCACTGTGACTTGGAATCAACTGGAAGTTCTCTCCAAAGTGATCAGTGAACCAGCAAACAATGCAGACTGACTAGCTGGGAACTGGTCTTGCAGCAAAGAGCTCAAACTGGAACAGCTATAGAGTGGCACAACCAATCCAGTTTTAGGAATCAAGAATGTACTGTGAGAAAAGACTGAATGAGCTTGACTTGACTAGTCTAGCAAAAAAAGAGTAAGGGTAGCTTGCTGGGGTTAAATTCCAAAAGGAAAAGGAGTTATTTAACTTCAAGAGCAACAGCAGAGAAATAAAGCAATGCTGAATACATTTAAGCTAGAAATCACTGGTTCTGAACCATAAGATAGAGCTCAGTGCACTTCTGAAAGAGATTAACAGACAAAGCTGCTGCAAGAGTAGCCATGCAACTGCTTCAGTATCCTTCTGCCAGCCCTATATTCAATCACCTTCAAAAACCAATTGGTTTTGAAGTAATATTTGGAAAAAACAAACCCCCAACAAACCTTCTTTCCCTAAAGTGAAAATTTCTTTGTACTTCCTACTACAAATGCTACAAAATTCACGTTGGAAATTGCAAAAACAGTCTGCCAGTGTTCAGTTTTTCTTACTGTTTTGTAACGCCTAATGCATATAACCTATTGGAGCACCACCTTCCCATGATACGAATTACCTGGCCAGTTCTTGCAACTGCAGGGAGGACAAACCTGACTGAGATGCAGCAAACAAGCTATGATGGTCCTAATTAAAAATAAAACCTAAAAATCCATCAGCTTTTATTTGCAATCAGAACAACCAACAACCTTCACTGCATCTAACACATCGCCCTTCCTCTTGGGTGTGACATACAAGTATAACCAATGCTGAAATGAAGAACTTAGACACATACGTGTTCAGACACCTGAATTCTGCAACAGAGTCACCAGCAGGTTAGTACACGGCAGTAAGGAATTCGCTATCCCTGTTATCCCTGCCTCATTTATTGACTGCCACACAGCCATCTACAAAGAACTGTTGTCACTATGATTAGACAAACAACATGATCTTCTGAAATCATGTTTTTAAGATAAAGAAAAACATCAAATCCAGTATTTTTGAAAAGCAAGTAGAAGCAGGAACATACTAGTGGGGATGTGGCCAGCAACAGCCACAACTGCCTGTCACCACGTCTCTTATCACACATGTGCGTGTTCCACTACTTACACACCACAGGCAAAAGAAAAAATAATGTGCTTGTGAAACTGTGAAAATATATTTTACAGTTTGTGACTGATCAAATGGGAACTAACTAAATGACAAGTTCCAAAATTTGTCATCAATATCAAACTTTCTAAATAAATGAATACATGGTGTTTGTCAGAGAGATGTACAGAGTTCCTAAGTTTAAAATCTTTCACTGTAACAGATAAATACATTCCAAGTAATATTCTTGTCAGCTCATTAATAAACACAAAGGAATAAATATTTTTAAACCCACATTCCACTTTTCACTTGAAATACATGTGCATCATCATTTGGATATACAAATTTTTATTGCTGCCACTAATCAGATATTTTCTCATTTCAGTGACAATTGGTTATTTTAAAGAAGTACTGAAAATCACACAATAAATGGATAATTCAAGCCATCTTTTCACAGTTTACATCAACTTTTAATCGAGTTTACTTTCTTTTTCCTTCAATGCATGTATCTTTCATCATGATTCTTTTATTAGCTATTTCAACTTTTACTTACTAGACCCTGAAGCAGGAAAAACACTGCACTGCAAACCATCTGAATTTACAACACTTACAGGCGGCAATTTTATTCTACTGTCAACAGAAATTTTCATCCCCCAGAGTAACAAATTCAATACAACACTAGAACAACTTTTCACTGCTATAATGCTCATTGCAATGCCATACCTCAAGCATGTCTTCATGGTTGACAATTGTTTTTGTGTTCTGCAAGGTTTTAACAAGTGCAGTCATCTGTGAATTAGCAGTGCTGTGCTCAGCTTCTGGTTCACTAGGCTTCTGCACAGAGCTTCCTGATGAATATTGTTTTCTCTCATCTACTTTGTTCTTTATTGAACCAATTTCTGAAGTCTATAGAATTAAGAATATTAGCAGAAAAAACATCCTGAAGGTTTTCAATAGCATATGGATATTTAGTGTCAACATTATATATTTTGGGAAAATATGGAAAATACAGGAAAATCTGAGCTCTGAAATTATAAAGTATGGAATGAAACAGGTATGAAATGCTGAGAGATCTCCACAGACTACTAAAGGTATAGTCCCCACCCTTTATCCATCAGATTGACTCTTCTCCTTACTGGTGTCAATTTGTACCATAAAACTTATAGTTAAACAAAAAAACCCCAAAAGGGCCAGTATTTACAATGATACTATGTCAGCACCAAACAGTAGTCCTATCAGCTATCACACTGCATCAACCTGTTAGGGACTCTTTGACACCTTTGCCAGATTGCTATTTTTGTCTTCCCAACTTACTGTATAAAACCTTCATGAGGGCAGCATAAGACCCTTAGAGATTACCCGAAATTTCATTGCAAAGTGTAGCAAATAGAAGAGGGTATGAGAATGACAAAGATGCCATTCCTCCAGAAACTGAAGAAGTCAGCTTCTTAACTCATCCATAGTTTCTTCACTTTTTTCACTTTCCTTGTTCTTAGTGTAGGAGGAAGATTGCTACTGCAAACCAGACACTTATTACAATTTTCTTAGGTGGGGAAGAGGAAATTGTCTTTTGTAATCTGACAATTTTTCTTGCTAAAGCATTAGAGGGGAGGTAGACAAGAATTAAAAGGAATCAATGGCACTAAAGATCTTTGGAAGTTCTTGCAAAACCAGAAGATAGTATTATCTCTAACCTTTACTCCCACATCTTTTACAGAAACTGTCTGGCCTTCTCGTTTAGACTCCTTGGCAGCATCTTCAGTAGATTCTTCATCCTTTAGTCTATGTACAATTGTCTGGACTGTTTTGACCATATTCTTCAGTTCATCTGGGTATGGAGTTGGATATCTCTTCAGATTGCCCTCCTGTACAACAAAAAGCAATAATGTTGTACATTTAGTTAAAGGCTGTAACTAAAACTTAAGCTTTAAAAAAACTAATTAATTAGGACAAATCAGTGAACAATCTAGGATCTCCACTTTGCTACTTGAGTCTACCTGCGCTGATGCAGACATAGACTTACAAAACCCAGCAGGATTATGAATCACTTTCACTCCCCATCTCACCAGTGTGTCCACTGATTGTAAGCAAGGATTATGACAACTGTAATTCATTTTAAAAAAACCAACAAAAATGCAACAGGATTAATCACTGTTGCCCCACTAATGTTCTCCACACCATCCCTAGTCAGGCAGCGTCCCAGCTAGGCTACACATTGCCTGGTATCAACTGAGAGCTCTTTTGCACCCTGCTTAAAATGATCTGCCCAAGAAACACCCAAACTAAAAGCAAACAAAAACCCAACCCAAATCATGGTGTTTCATCCTGCTAGGTTCTCTTAACTGATGACTTGATTTATTCAGAAGAGCGAAACCCACAGCCAAAGTAAGGAAAAGCATGAGATTAAGGGGTAGAAGTAAGAGGGAAGGAAGCACCAAGTACTCAAAAATAAATTCAGTACTAACCCGAGGTGGTGCCTCTCTCTCATCTTTGTCTTCATCACACTCAAATGCCACCTGAGCACGCTGTTTCCGCTGCTCCTCCCACAGAGATGGATTGAAACTTTCATTATCAGATATGAACATAACTAAAAGAATAAAACAACCCAAAGAAGCTCTTATAAGAATAGGATATACCATGCAAAATAAAAGCACCTTCTTTGTTTCTCCTGGATGGGATTGGTGTGCTTTTGTGCATTCTTACAAGACTAACATCTAATCCACTAATTGAAGACTAGCTGCACTGCCACTGCTTTGTGAACTTGGCTGTATTTTTACACTAGTGAAATCTCTATCTGCAAAAAAACCCCACAAACATATACCCAGCTGCAGACTAATCTTAGCATTCACACAAGAAAATTTTCAGAACTCTGCTGAAAAGTGTTTTTATTCTATATATAAATATGAAATTGTGTGTGTGTATATATATATAAAAAATGTAAATGATACTTGTATAGATTTATGTAACCTAACTTCAGTGAATTGGTCTCATTAAGCACATGTAAGAACATGAATTTAATTTAATGAAAACTTAAAAATTAAGAGTAAGAATGACTTATAGAAAAAACACTGCACTATTACTAACCCTGAAAAAAAAAATCTAAGCATCTAACACTTAAGGTAAAGGTATGATTTTGCAGAAGTTATAAAACTCATAGGGGTTTTACAAACAAAGTTTGCAAGAGATTAAAAAAAAAAACAACTTTTAGGTACAGTCACTGTCTCTTATTCTAGCATGTCTGCATGTTACATCAGCCACTATAGCATGCCAAACAGTCTAATAAATCTGCCACTACCACTGCAGCAAATGCTTATGCTTCAATTGCAATACCAAGACTGTTCATAATAATGACTTTTATATATGAAATAAAAACCTGCAATTTGAGTGCTCATTAAGTGCAATAGAGTATTTGCTACTCTGTATTTATTTGGCAAATTTAAAATTTTAACATATTTGAAAACATTCCAATAGACCTCATTATCACTAAAACTTCCTGACCAAAAAAAGAAATCGATAGAGAATTTTAGGGAAAAAAATTTCAAATTTAAATTTTGAGAAACTACATATTGAACTTTAAACCTTCCATTTGGAATGACCACCGCAAAGGCAGGTATTCTGTCAGCTTAAACCCAACAAACAACCCTTTTCTTGTCTACAGAAAGAAACCCGGACAACTGAGGAAAAAAAAGGTTCAAATGGAGTGAATGCTTTCAGGAACGATCTTGAATTTCAATGAATCTCCAAATTTCATACTTCTCACATTTTATCAGAGGTATTGTAGATGCATTAGAAGACACTAAAAACAATACACACTTTACTGGTTTTGCTGACATTTTTAATTACTCCTCTCTCAGTGTACTAGAACTTGTGCCCTTGAACAACAAATGCTGTAACTCATCAGCTTTCAATTATTTCCATTTATACATGCCCTCCCCTCTGCCATTTCTGTTGAAACAGCACAAGCTTTTTCCATATCTACAGGGAGAAGAAAGTGGAGAAATAAAGAGATTTAACTTTCTTTACCTATTTCCTGATGGCATTACTACTGGAATTTTACTTGTTTCCCTAACTATTTCACAGGTGTGCAGAAATAACTTTCTGGTAAGGTCTTAAAACTTTGGGGCCTAGCCTTTTATGAAACAGTTCAAAGTAAATATGAGCAATATTTTTTCTAGATCAATTTTTTTTCATTTTAAAATTAAGAACAATGCTGTGTACTTTTCGAAAAGATATGTACTTGGTAATGGAGGAAACATTTTGTCTCATATTTTGTGAAAATAGTTTGAAGCTGTCACGTGCTAAAGATACTTTCACCCTGAATCATTAAGCTCTCTTGGAACGAACGAAGGTATCACTCCAGGAAGTGGCAATCACCACAGACTGTGATCCTGCCAGTCCATTGCTCACCCTGCTCACTGAAACAGCTTCATGTAGAATTTACCAATATCTAAATCTCATTAAGTTACTGTTGTAATTCATCAGATATAACTCATCATCCCAAGTTTATTTCAAATTTCTGCTTAGGTATTATTTAATGAAAATCATTAGCAGGAAGTCTTCCCAATATTATTTTCAAAAGTGAGCACTCTGACTGGGTATTTCTGAAATACTTACCATCCTCAGTCCTTGGCTGCTGAGGGAACATGTAGTTAGTAAGCACTGTTTTCTGTGTGTCAGGGTCAGCTTCTTTTTGAAGAGGGATAAGTGGTTTAGACTAGAAAGTAAATGAAAGAAGGATATGTTATGAGAATATATATAAAAAAGTAAACACACTCTACATATCACAGAGTTTGCCTGTCCCATGACTTTGAAGACTGCTCTGCCACTTCCCCTCAGAATAATTTTCACAAAACAAAGCTATTAAAGTGTTTGTCATTTACTGATGACTGGCTTTGACTGAGGACAAACTCAGTATGAAAAGTAAATGCTGGATATTCACGAAGTAACCCAGTTTCTTGTTGGGACATCCCAAAGGAGGCTGATTTGGAATACACAGATGTATCCGGCCATTTAGAGCTGCAGACAATCATATAAAAATAAAAGTTTCTGTAGTTGTTTTTTCATATTGACACCAGATGGAACATGCTCCACCCACCCCTTACAGTAAAGGGCAGAGGATTCCTGAAATTACTATATTAGTAAAAGTGCATGTCTGACACTAGTGGATTTCTGACAGACCTGTACACCCAGATGCCATTCAGAGAATCAACACAGCATGGCGCGCTTTAGGACAAAGGAGGAATACAAGCTACAAGCACATGAGTTACTGCTTAATAGCTTGAAACTCAGACAGTCACAAAGTTCAAAGGTGTGGCAAGAAATTCAGCTCAAAAAAAAGACATGCTAAGTTTCCCCACTGGTATAGCTGTGAAAGCAACAGCCTGCTGCACTAGCTTATGATCACTAACTCCCCTGTGTAAATAAGCCTCAATTAAGAAAAACAAAATCTAACAAAAAGAAGGCCCCAACATCTGTTAAACTGCATTTCCTCACAGCACAGAACTTTGCCAAAAGTACGAGTCTCCAGAGACAGGTTGGCTCTTCAGGAGAACCAAGACAGTAATGTCAAGAAAGTATTGATGAATATACACAGTACAAGGTCTTGTTATTTAACAGATGGCTCTGTACTTGTCGATTCCCTTAGGAATAAAGTCAGCAGTCACTTCTTTTTAGTTCTAAAAAACTTTACCTGATTGTCTGATAGCCACATAGCAGTGAGCTGTTGCAGTTTTGTAAAGGTAAATGGTAAATTCTTCAGTCTGTAAATTGCAACAAGAATTTATATAAGCACATTTAGCCATACTGTTAAGACTGTTAAACAATCCTGCATTAGCTTGTAAAATATTTTAAAAGGACATTTATATATAAACTTAAATTAATAACTATTGAGACCTGAAAAGCTACAAAATGTAATTTAGATTCAAAGCTATAACTGAAATTAAAAAAAAATTCCAAGCAAGTGAGAAAAACTTATTTCTGCTCAGTTAAGCAAGCAGCTTAAAAAACAGAAGTGACATTGTAACTTGAATTTAACTCAGCTGAGCGACTTGAATACAATTTTGAAGACATTTATTGTGAATTAATAAATCTGAATCCCGAGCATTTTACCTGCCAATATTCATGCATGTCAATTAGGGAAAAAAGTACTACACTTCAGATTTTCTCCAAGGTATGTCTGTTGCGTAGGGGCTGCCCTGCGTAATGGAAGTTCTGGCATTAAAGAATAAATCAAGCTACAGATGGAGTACAGAGAAGCTGGACTGACAGAATAGGAGGGATAGATCCATGAGACTTCTCTCTCCCAATATATTTCAATTCTGTCAACTGGCAATTCCTCAAAGCTGAAGATTTTGCCCATTTTTAACAATCAACTCTAAAACACAACTCTTTTCCCCTTTCCCAGAACACCAGAGTGTCTTACACTATAAGGTGATGCTGTTGGGTGCTCCATTTGCCATAGAGGAAGCTGTTCATTTTTAAGTAAGAATCAAGTTTTATGAAAATAACCAAACTAATTCCCCAGAAAAACACATGCTAACAATCACAAATGTGCTGAACCTGCACCTCAATGCATGTGCCACGTCATTAAAGACAACTTAATACCATGGCACTGGAAGATCCAGAACACAACAATAATACATTAAGTATCTACGCTGTATGTAAGATAAGGAAAGATAGCATAATGTGCTTGTAACAATTCCTCAACGTTACTGTTGCATTTTATACAAATTCTACTTTAATAAAAGCATTCACAAACCTGTTATCGCTCAAATTGATGACTTTTAATTTCTGCATATCACCCATTTCTTCAGGGAGAAACTCAAGCTTATTAGAATGCAGAAACAACACTGTTACATGCTTCCAGTTTCCAATCTGAAAAAAGCACACAAAGAATTAATTCCTCTTCACAACATAAACATGCAAATTTTTACTGTTTAATACAATTTTTGATTTTTTATTTAATACAAATACAACTGTTCAATTGTTTAATACAATTAGTAGTAAAACTACTTTGCCTGTAAAGTATAATTAATTTATTTGTACTTATTAAACCTTTTCATTTCCATCCACAAGCAAGGAATTTCTACTTGTTTAAAAGTTGTTTAAAAGAAATAAATAATCAGAATTTCATTGTTTGAAAACTTGTACATTTGTATACATCCTCCTTTAAAAACACATGCACAACAAAAATCCACTCAAGAACTGTTACCTTGTTATCCATAAGTAGTACAAACTGTATGGTTTGAAACACTTTAAAATATTCATTTTATGGTTTTGTAATTATATACATACCTCTGATGGCAGCTGTGTTAAAAAGTTATGATCTGCAGCAAATGTTCTTATATTAGAGAGCTGCCCAACAGATGAAGGCAATGTTTCAATCTCATTAAAACTACAGTCCAGTTCTTCTACTGATATTAACCTGCAAAAGAAAAAAAAAATTACTCCTCTATACAAGTTAATTAATCCAACATTAATTAAATAACTGAAGTTTAAAATATGTTAACATCACTATTAATTATTAATATCAAATGTAGTTCAAAATAGACCCAAGGGAGTTAAAATCCAAGAAAAATCCTTTACTGATTGCCTAAAACGTGTTTGGGGACGGGTTTTTTTCTTCTTTGGCTGACTGTGCGTTTTTTGGTTGTGTTTTAGGCTTCCCTGTTTTTTTCAAAATCATCCTTTCACTGTACTCACAAGAGACCATTCACTGAAAACAGGGAGGTCAGCAACATCAATATTTGTGTGCTACATGACAACGTGCTGCTGTAAGGCACTGACAACATTCAGAATGGGACAGATCATACTCAAACTGGAACTGAGTGCAGTTTCTGAACAAGCAACGAATTTCAAGTGAACCTAAGCATCTGGCAGTGATGCAGTGTTTTGTAAACTCTGATAAGAAAGTCTACATTAATTATAATACATGAAAAGAAATTGGAACAAATTGTACATTTAGACAGCACTTAATTTTGAACCAATTATTTCTGCTATTATCTGCAAGTTTTTAATTTAATTTCTGAACACCAAAATTTATATTTAAAAAACCCCTGCTGATGAACAGGCAAAAATTCTCCCTAAAACAAGGTAAATACATGTTCAGATTTACTTTTCACACGGTTTTTGATAGTGGTTTCATCATTTGCAATATCTACCACAGCCACATTACTGTCAAAAAACAGTTTCAGGCAGTAAACTGCCTCTAAGTAACTTGTTTTCCTTCAGATTCAATTTTTCTTTTATAGATTAGTTGCTATATTAAGTGAGGAACCTATGTTTTTTGGCATCAAATAATAAGAACATATATGCTTCAAAGTAGAACTAAGATACAAAAGCACTTGCTTTCGATTTTATTAAGGCATCACTAGGTGGAAGAAATTAAATCAAGCAGTTATAAAAAATTCCAAAAGAGAAGCCATTGTTACAAAAAAAAGTGTTCAGGTATTTTGGTGAAATACCTACCCCCCTATGGAGTCTGGCAAATAAATTAACTGGTTTTCATCAATTTTAAGTGTTGTCACCTTCTTCAGGGAACCTGTAATAACAGGAACAAGTAAATCAAAATGGACATTTGAGTTTTATTCAGCTGAGTTTTAATTTTTAATTAACAGTAAAAAACACTTTATGGGCAAGCAACCACACCTCCCCTGTTCCCTGGCATGCCTATAGTGGTGTACTCCTAAGGAAATAAGTAGATGAGTTTACAGAACTTGTTGCCCACTTTACAATGTGTCAGCCATTGAGTGCATGCAGGATGAGGGAGAGGGGCAGGCAAGGAGTTAAAAATACTGTTTTCTTCTGATACAGGTAGCAGTTTCTCATCCATTTACAAACTACTGTATAAAGTCAAGAATGCTCCAAAACAATTATAAGCTCTTATTCAATCACATATTACAGCTTTATCAAAGCCCAGCACTTTTCATCAATTGAAACAGATCTAAAATGTAATTTTTCTAATTTCAAGTGTACTGTTCTGAACTACATGCTTTTAAGAGCAGGAATTAAATGAAAATACAAACCAATAGACTCTGGCAGTTGCTGAAGTGAATTACTGGATAACAGTAGGTCTTGGAGACTTTCACAACCTGAAATACCGTCTTCAACTACTTCAACGTTGTTTTTAGAAACATCCAAGTAGGTCAGTTGTTTCAAAGTGCCTATGAACTAAGAGCAAGGGAAAATAACGCATTCTAGAAAGTGCATGTTCAAAACAAAAAATCCAGCAGATTTGACAAACTGTACTGCCAGAGGAAAAAACTTATTTATAGTGCTGAAATAGAATTTTATGCGAAATATCCAAGCTTTATAATGATGTATTTTGTGCAGATAAGCACAGTTGGTGCTTTTACACACACCCCACAGTAGCTCTGCATGTCCCTAACATGAATCAAGAAACTGAAGCTTTAGAATAGGCTTCAGAGAGAGAAAGTCTAAGGACATCATTATGCTCCAGGAAAGACTTGATGCTTATTTTTGTCTTTTGTGTAAAACTGCATCTGACTTAACCTCAAAAACAATGATGAATCCCTAATTGTACTAAATTGAAAGAAACAAGCCAAAATATAGGCTTGCACTGTAATTCCATACGAACCAAGCATAAGCTTGAAGATTCATGTACACTACAAAAATCTTCACAGGAAAGATGAAGTCACTTTCAGAAAGACAGTTTTATTTTACCATAAAATACAAATGTTCAGTTTGTATTTTACAATCAAACTACTCACCTTGTCAAGAAAGAGTTAGCTGAAGTGAGAAAAAACAGTAGAGAAGACTACTGATAGGCAAGAAGGCCACACATCACAAGACTGCTAGTGGTTTTAAGGCTGAAAACAAGTCAGCTGCTTCCTAAAGTTCAAATATTCATTTACTAGTTTATTACAACATAGGCACACGTTCTGAAGTTCTGTAATGATAGGTCAGCCTGGACCACATGAAATCCTGAATCAGGAACTCCGACAGAGTCAACAGAACATTTTCTCAGGTACTGGCAATGGTCCCTGTTTACATGGCACTGAAATTGGCACTGCTTGCTTTAAACCTCGGACCAGTAAAAATTCACACAACATATTAATCATTCAAATTCCTGCTTGCTAACACCAAACAATCCCTTTTTGGAAGGACCAGTCACCTCTCAATTTGATTTGGGATTTCTACCCTTTTCCTTAATTGGAACATAATTTTTAGATGTGAAGCATGTAATTTCTATGGCAAAAAACCCAAAAAAACTGTGAGCCCAGCCCCGTAATCAGTTATCATTTCTAAGTGGACTAGTTAAGTATTTAAGTATCATTTTGCCTTTTTGGCTTTAAGTAACATTAAAATTGCATGGCAATTTCAACATATATGATCACTGACAAGGCAAATACCACTGTCATTTGAAATACTAAACATTTAACATAGTAGAAGAACTTACCCCTGGAATAACTGTTAGTCTATTACCATCCATCCAAAATTCCTTCAACCCACTCAGTTGTTCAAGTACTTCAGGCTGTAAAGGGAAGCCATTTTTTTAAAAAAAACTTGCCAAAAAAACTGTGAACAGTAAAACCAACTCCAATAATTCATCTCTTGCAACTTTAATGTCTTACTATAGCTGTTATACACACTTTTTTCAGGGGGTCAAAGAAAACACAGATAACTTCTGAAATGCAAATACATACCAGCTATATGAAAAAAACACATTTAAGAACTTGATCACAGCACTAGATAATCTCTACAGGAAGGGTTTTGTTGTGGGTTCTTTCTTGGGTTTTTGTTTTTTTGGTTTGTTGATTGGGTTTTTTTAAGAGATATTATTATTTTTCAACAGGGACACAGAATAAGTGTATGTTAAATGTTATCATTTCTTCCTTTGTGGAGGAGGTCTAAAAACCCTTAAGTTCCATTAACTCAGAAGACCTGGTTTTCAAAAAACCCAGTGATTTTTGGTATTGGGGAAAATGGAAAGAAATTTCTTTTTTCTATCAAAAAAGGATGCCATCTTCATGATACAAGCAAACCACTCCATCCATAAAGTGGAATGCACGATTGGGTTTCCATTACAACTTATTGTTAAAAGTGTCTTATGTATCAGAGAAAGGTCATGGCAAACGTTCATGCTGCCAATGCTTTCCTATTTAAACTTGCCTCCTGAGAAAGTAATACAAGAGGCACTACTGCACTTTAGGAACTAAGCCAAATTCAGTTAAATGCTAACTGAGTTTTGTTATATGGCAAATATACAGTAACTCATTTTCCAAGAGAAATTCATAACTAAAGGCTACCATTCAGAGAGATCTTTATCCAAAACAACAGCAGTTTCAAAGCTTTTTGTGCTTTTACCGTAAGATCTTTGTGAAGTAAGTTACCAGGAGTTAACTCTTGCAGCTAAAAGGCTGGCACAGACAAAACAACCAGCCAAAAATAAAACCGATCTGGTAACTTTACAGCCTAGGCTTAGTTCCTGGCTTTTACGGCTTCACATGGGCTTGTACACATTAGTTTAAGGTTCCCACATGACTATCTACCCTGCGTTGAGAATATGGCAGTAATGGTTAATGAACAATACCTTAAATACACTCCCCTAGTTGCCAGACCATACCACTAGCCAAGTGTTCAGCTCTGCTTGTACTACTTGTGGCACACAAAGGCTTGACTTTACTGTATTGCAGGTCAGCATATTTCACAATATTTCTATTTCAATTCATTTACCCCGGAAACTACTTGTAGAAGTAGAGAGATGTTAAGTGACTTGAAGGACAAGATATATTTGTCTATGAGATCATGAATAGGAAACAAGTCAATCCATGTTGAAGGAAAAATCTAAGCATCTCAACTGTAAATACTACTTTGGACAATATTCAAATTTAAAATTAATACAGTGTCCCTTGAATCTAAATAGTCTGTGCACAGTAATAAAAGTCGGTTATGCACAGAATTTGTAAAATTAAATACATGATAATGAATAACTGTTTAGAACTTATTATAAGCCAAACAATTCTGTTTATAACTCAAATACATATTACTATTAACTAATACCAGCACAGTAACCATACTATATGACAGTGTTATTTTAAAATGGAGAAACAACATACTCATATTCATAAGAACATACACAATTTTATAACAGGTTACATAAAGGAATATAGAGTATACATAATACTTGCTCAGTAGAACTCTTAAGCTGATGTTTACATTTTCATATTTATTAAAAACAGAACAAAGGAAAAAGATATTTTTAAAAGATACAAGACTCTGTTACTAAGGAAAAACTCACCACTTCTGTGAATTCATTACTTCCTAAGTCCAGTCTCTCCAACTGAGTCAGTCTGGACATGGTTCTGCACAGGAAGGGGATTAATGAAGAATTAGATGTAAGCAAATACCACTTAGAACAAATATTCCAGTATTCACAAAATGTATTATTTTAATAAGTACTAGGTAGTGATGCTATTCTGGTATCAGGAATACCTGAATAAGGTCAATTTTTCACATTGTTCAACCAGGCCCATAGTTGATTGCCACACAGAGTATACACTCCAACTCACCTACAAAAACTAAAGACTAGCAGAGTAATCCTTATGATAGAGAGTAACACAGTGAAGCATGTCTTTTTTTGAGTGGTTCAGCTTTTCACCTGCAGTCTCAATATGTCCTTTCAGCAGCCAAAGGCTGGTTAACCATATGTTTTCCTCTCAGAGAAAGACTACTGCCTAATGATCAGTTAAAACAAAAAGGCCATCACTGAATCACAGTAACCAACAACACCCTTCTTCCTCTCCAGGGCACGGACAAAGTTCCTTCCACATGATATGGTATGGAATTCTAATTATTTCTCTAGTCATACATTAAATCAGAAAATTGGATTTTGTGACACATCAATACTCTTTCACTTACAGTGAAGGTTAAATCAATGACTGAAATAAAAGTAAAATCCATTATTTCAAGCTGTGTTTTGGAAACATTTTTTCTCCATTTAAGTTTACTTTGGGGAACCCACAGATATTATCTACCACTGCACATGGTGGTCTGCACCAGGTACTTCACAGTCAACAGCAGTTCTGCCTAAACATATTTTCAAAGGGGCTATGAATCCCTTATGTGACACTATGTTCCGTGTTTATTTATTAATAGATTTCCATAGAACCACTAGGAATACCTAAAACCTTCCTATATAAACCCCAACCGGGTACATACTAAAAAAATCTGCAAATATTAAATAAAAGAGTTGCTAAATGGTAGACTCTCTTGTATTATCAGAATATATCAATCAACACTCATATCTTTAAGAGTCAATTGCATGAGCACAAAATGCTCCATGCAGCTATGCAGAGCTTCAGGTTTTCTTCAAATACAGTAAGCACTACAGTTGCTCTGAATATACAGTTCAAAAATATATTGAAAAACTCCCTGTTTATTGAAAGTTAATGTGATTATTAATAATATTAATGAAATAATCTCCTAGAAGGAGATTCAACATTAGCCTATAAATTTCATTTTCATTACATTGCAGTAATTATGCTGTGGAGAAACTAAGAATTTAGCATAAGTAGGTAAAGACATGACCAAGATAAAAGCAGAAGCCATTTTTTGCACGGCACACAGTACACACAAGCTTTAAAGGAAAGGCTTTAACAGAGACATGAAAAGGCTACTTTCAGAAGAATCTGGGAAACAGTTTCCCCATTTCTTGAAGCTAATGAACAGGATGAATGCTGTTATCCAACTGCTAGCATTCTTTCTTCCATTCTAACAAAAATTATCTAAGTCCCTCTGAAATACTGCACAAGCTGACTCTCTCAAAGCTTTATGAGAACACGCCAATACCAATTTTAGTGCCATATGTTCCTAACAAATTTGAGTCTTACAGAAGCACTGCTGAAGACTCCTTTGAAGTATCTAAGATAGCATTGTGCAGCTTTCAAAACTTTTCAAACCCCATCATGCAAACCAACATTACCTAAACACTGGCAGGGTAACAAATTAACTTTATTGATTTTGGGCCCTTTTTTCCCCTTGCCAAAATATCTGTAATCTAGCAAACGCATCCACTCAACTATAAAACATACACAAACGTGTTTTCAGGACTAAGGTCTCAGTAATATTCCTCCCTTTCCCCACTGTCTGCATCCTCTATAGCACTTTCAGCTTTCTTTGACTAGTATCTCCTTGCTTTTCTACGTCGTTGATCTGTATCACCTATATCTTCTGACAAAATGTAAACAAGTCTTCAAATAATGTTATGGTAGCAGGAAAATTCCATGCAAAGAGAAGTGAAAACAAACATTTCCTAGATCACCAAGTTATACCTATTTCTATCTTCCACACAGCATTATGCGATACCTCCCATAAACTGGAAGTCTCTTTCATAATTCATATTACTGACCTTGCTGTCAAGTCAATCCAGTAGTGAGGGATTAGGTAGACTACATCATGCCTCATATTCTGATGTTGCGTACAGACAGCTTCACTAAGGTCAACACTGTAGCTTATTTCAAGTGGCACACAATTCAATAGGTGTGTTTGATAGCAAGATTGGGCCCTGAATCTTTGTAGTTACACTCCCAAATAACTGGCTTCTTTCTAAAAAGCTTACTCATTTTATTGACAGTTAGGCCACAGAAGCTTAAAAAAATAAAATATTAACTTAACGTATTTCCTTTGGACCATTTTCCCAATTTACCTATCAAGAGAAATGCTTCTAAAATAGTCCTTGTGTGGTTTTGTTTTCCTTTCAGCAGAAATATTTTCAGCAAGCTGGTTTGCATTATAATGCTGCCAGTTTTGGAGTCTCTGGTTGTAAATAAGCTCCAAGCAAAATGATGCATTTGGCACAAAGCAAGGTTGATTTAATGTGTTGGCATTAATTACCCATTTTGATTAACATTCTTTCAAGTGCTTCATGCTTTAGTGCCAAAAATTATGTGCATGTTTTACTCAGCAAGAAACCTAGTTTGATTTTGTCAAAATTTATCCAAATACATTTCTCATTACAAATAGGAAAGAATTTGCTGTAAAAATGAAAATATTAAAACGGTGAAAGTCACAAGAAAACAAGAAAAGACAGCCGTATTCTACAGAAAAAATATTAGCTAAAAAAAAAAAAGTCCTTTGAATTTTCTACACTGTTTAAAACTTTATAGCATGTTCTACAAGAGTACCAGAACAGAACAATAGAGGTGGCAGCTCCGCATGTATAGTAGATCATTAGTTTTCCAGCAAGGATGAAACTCTGAAAACAGAGGTAAAAAAAAATTTCCAGCAGATTGAAGAAAGTGTGTTTAGAAAGTGGATTCACTACATTATAGCATTTGTTTAAATACCTCTTATCACTACAACAGCAAACTACAGTTTTAAAAATATTTCATGTAATTCATGCTGCTAGTGTTAATTATGGTAGCTAAGGTCATAGTGATCTTATAAACAAAATCTGTATTAGCTGTAAGTTTTAATTATAGTTACTGTTCCTCAGTTGGGAGTAATTTCATTTCCAGAGCTAGTGCCCCAAATTACATGTCCTCTAATTTCTTTTTGCTGAAAATTAGCGATAGCAGAAAGAGCCAAAGAGGATTGAGAGTATGAATAACCAGAACACTTCACACTTTGAAGATGTAAATTCACACTTTCTGATGCTGTACATGTCATTCCAGATATGACTCTTGACATCTTTATATAGCAAATTCCACAGCACAGTACCTAGGCACAAAAAAAGGAAATCCCAAGAGAACATACTTCTTGCTGATGTCTTATGCAGTCACTAAGAAAACTGGCTGTTGTACTTGGAGGGCTGGGAATTCACAATTCAGCCTACTGTATGCAAGTCACTGATAGCATATGAGTTGGACAGAGGGAATATTCAGTTGTTAGCTCCTCCTCTTCTCCACCATAACTTCTTACATCCACCAGAAACAGCACCTCTCTCTACCACCTTCTGTTGCCAAAGACACTTCTTACAGTACACCACAATTCCACAGCTGGTTATTCACAACCCATCTTTGGGATCTGTTTCTCCTCTGTTTTTGTTAACCTGTGTAAAGCTCTAGGGTCCCAGTTGGAAAATTCAAAGCACTGGTCTTTCTCATAGAAACAGCAGGAACTGGATCACTGTCAGCCCGGGCTTGTTTGATGAAATAAGTGGTAATTGCAAGGCAGGAATTACAAAGATACAGATTTTAAGAAAGGTACAATTGGATTTAATGTTAAAGGAAATGCTGTAATAATTTCTAGAACTATACTTACTTTGGCAATATTTTTAACTGGTTTTCTCTAAGTTCCAATATCTGGAGTTTAGTTAATCTGTAACAGAAAGGCATAAGAAATTATTACAATATTCCGTATTTTATGTCAAAAGCAATCTCTGGACGTATTTATATTACTGACTTTAAAAAAAAATAAGTCTGCATGTTATTTTAAAATCATTTATTCGTTGCAGTTTAGTTTCGATAAAGCACAAAACAAACTAGATTTTGCCTGCTTTTCTGCACCTGTTTGAATACATTTGTTCTCCTTCATCCCAGAGATTTTGAAACACTTCATTGTATTAAAGTACACATTATCATATACAGAAGTACACAGGAAGTATCAGAAAGGTAGGATCACTCCACACAATTTAAGATGTTTGACTACTAATACTGGCAATGTATCAAACAATGTAACATAAAAAGCCTCATCAGAAGAGTATCTGTGGTCTTCCCCTTAATTAAAAACAGCCTTTACATTAATTTTGGATTTCCTTCCATATTCTCTTTCTAATCAGCTTAATCCATTTTGATATTTCCGTTAGAAGGCAGTTTGAGGTTTCTTTCAGTAAATCCTGGGTTGCAAGACAAGTAACTTCTAAATCCCAAACTCAACTGTTGGGCCAAGGGAAGTTCAAAGCAGTCTTGACATACAAGCAATGTACCATTTCCAGTGAATTTTTTTCTATCAGTCCAGAAGTGAAAAGGCTGTGTTTGTTCAACAAAACACATAAACTGAATTTGGTTTAAGATAGACAGGATTGTAATGAAAATTGTAATGAATTCCACATGTGACCCACTGACAGCCTCATATAACAAAAAATAGGGCATTAAGCTCCCTGACTCAGAAAGGAGCTTAGTGAACAGACCAGTCTTTCCTGCAGATACTTAACTAGTATACTGTAAGGACAGAGAAAACCCTTCATTTTTATTAAATGGTAAGAACTAGACTTAAAAGTAGAAATAAGCTGAAAACAATATCTATTTTTCCACTAGGCATTCACTCATTTTTGGATTAGTTTGAAAATAGCCATGCCCACAAATAACTTAAGATTTATAATAGTCACCTTGAAACAGACCAGAGGTCAGTGTAACCCTGCACTGCAAGCAGTACTTGCCATCTGGTAGCAACAGCTGGAGGGTAACCTCTTCCCTCCAACTTCTACAAAAAAAAACCCAACAACCATCTTAACACTGCTGAAAGAATACCATAATAAAAATCCCATTCATGGTAACATCAGCACTGCTCATCTAGGACACAAGTGGGAAGGGCTTCCTCACCATCTGACCTTACCTGCACCCTAAGATACCTATCTGGTAAAAAACAGATCTTATTTAAGAATCCTCAGACATGAATGGTCATTCTGGGCTTTGATTTCTGAACCTAACACTGCATTAAGCTCCAGCTGGTGTTTTGCTTTGATGACACAGTTTGTAATTTTTCTTCACAACACGTGTATGCAGTCAATTTTTCCTGAATGCAGTGGAAGCAAACATACATTCACATGCTAAACTATAAATATGCACACCCACACTGCTGACTCTAGCCAGAACTGACTGTACTACACTTGTAATAAGCTAATTCTGTGAACTTGAAGACTGCATTTGGTGATAGAAAGGTTCATAACTTTGTCACCTTGTTTCATGTGCTATTCTTCAGCTAATCCTAAAAAACTGAAGATACAAATTGTGAATTTCTCATGTGTAAAGCTACACAGAAGCTACTAGGGAAATATTCTCAACCTCTCCTGGCTAGGAGATGCAGGATGCATCTACACTAATAATTTCCTTGCAGTAATCAATGAGAAATACCAGACTGAAGCAGTTGTCACTTCTTCAGTTATGACTGGAAGGGCTAATTCAAGTTCAGAATAATAATGGACATCAAATACTCAGTCTAGCAGCTCTTTAAATTGCTGGTGCTAAGAATCCAACATCAATCCATGCTGAACATCTGAATTACAACGGAAGTACTTGAAAAAATGGGGGTTAATTTGGAAGAGAAATACAGAGAACTAGTTCACCTATACTAAAGGAAAAATGGAAGTCCTAGTAGAAGAATATGTATTATCTGTGCCATCCTGTCACAAAGATTTGTCATATTTCTACAGAAATATTGACTTCCAAACTTGAAAAACGCATCACTGCAGAAATATTTGCCCATCACCCAAGCACAAAGCTGTAATAGGTATTACTCAACTGAAAGTGTACTTTCTGGAATGGTCTCAAGTTTATTTTTTCAGTATTGTTCTTTAATTGCACCCAACTTAGCCTACTTTTAAAATGCAGCTCAATTTTTCTGAAAAAATGAAATCTCTATATGAACAACTTGACAGGAGAAGATCAATATTCCTCCTAAATCTGATCTCTCAAACTATACAATCTGTAAAAAAATATAAAAAAAACATATAGCAGGTACACTTAGAAACTTGCTGTTCAACAAGCAGTCATTCCCTAGAAAGCTAAAAAATATTTCATAGGGAGATGTTCCGTATTTTTCACCTTCTTTGCAGTTTTCCTGAAGTGGAGTATTTTTATTTTAAATTTTAACTAAAATATAAAGGCAAGAGGACTGAAATGTAGCGATCTTGTAGCAGGCTGCATTTGCAAAACTTTCAGCAAAAGATATACATACATATATCTAACTAAATTAAGTCCCTAATTTCATTATCGCTGTACATTTATGGAAAAGATATCTCAAAGTAGATACTACTAAAAACATCCACTACTGCAAATACTACTGGTAAATTTTTGAGAAAGAAGACAAGTAAATTAATTGCAACATCATAGTAAAATGCCTCTGGAAGCAATATTCCATTATATACAATGTTCTCAGAGTTTTTAGAATGACACTGAAGATAAAATTCTTGCTTATCTTTAAACACTCGTCATTAAATAATGTTTCCCTTTTAAAAGCCTGTCTCAAAATTAGCATGCAGTGAGCTTCAAGTTTAGAATGCTTTGCTTACATCTTTGTGTTTTTGAATGTAATAGAAATGAGGTATTTAGATACAATATGTATGGGTTTTTTGGGTAAGCATAATAATTCTCAGATTTCTGTGCACTGGTAAAAAGGCTAATGTCATGATCTGTGCCAACATCAGTGCATTCATGTTAGAATTGGGGAGTGGTGAAAAAACTCCCACTTTATTACCTGCGAATTCCAAAGGAACGAATACCTTTAATCTAAGGTCTGGTGATTTTTAGTAACTATAAGAGGCCAGACTGCTACATCACTGAAGAACAGCAAGTACGGCATACTCACAAAAAGGGGAAAAAGAATTGGATAATCTTGACTTAAGATTATCCAAAGCTTTAGCACAAATTTTGAAGCTGAGAGTAAAGCAAAAAGGTAAATGCAGTAAAATGCTGCAAGGATATATATTTTACATTATAAAAAGTTTTCATTCCTAAGCATCAGGCTGAATATTACAGATAGAGGTGTTCAAAGATGCATTTTGGGACAATCCTGCTCAATACTTTTTAATAGCAATCTCACAGGATCAGAAAAATGTTTAAGTTGGCTGATATCAGAGATAATACAGTGATTTAATAGGACACTGTAGGGGGAAAAAAAACTGTACAACCTTAAGTACTGAAAAAAAACCAGAAGAAGGACAAGATGACATAGCACCATGTAAAGTACTTAAGATTTCCTTGTAGGCATCAGCCATTTCTAACTGAACTGTCCAATACGTCAGTCAATCATGTGGGAAATGATACCAGGCAGCTGCAAAAAGCATAATTGGAACACTAGAGCATAACCACAGGCATTTCCTAGAGAAACAAGAAGATAATCATGACACTGTACAAACCATGAAGACATCTCAATTTGAATTCTAAATCTAGCTACATATGCCATCATTCTCTGTGAAAAATAAGACGAATTAGAACTGAAACTTGTTCCAAAATATGTTAATATAATCAGACACAAAGGAAAACCTAGCACTCTAGAAGGTAACAGAATTTTGTTTAGTCTAACAAACTGAGGGATATTGAGAACACCATAAAAACAGCAGGTGAGAGAATGGGGGACATCACTCATAAGAAATGACAGCGATTAAACTGTGGAACCAATAAATATAAACAGAGAGAAAACAATATGGAAATCAGATTTCTAACCTGGCACAGGGCATAGAAACTTTGTTGGCTGTCCTGAGTACTGGCTTAGTTTCTAGGAAGCATTACTATTGACAAATGTTGCCAGTAGGAGTGGACAACAGAACTCAATTACTTCACATGTTCCCAAATAATGCAAAGTAATAGCTATAAGGCCATATACAAAAAAATCAATGCACCAACTTCCAGAAGAAGTTGAAGGCTTGTCCTTTATGGGAATAAATATATTCCCAAACTCAATGTCAAAGGGGTCTGAATCCTGCTTTGATATGGCATTTTACTGATCATTTGTTTTCTAATTGATTTAATCTCAACATTATTTTACTATAGAAGAGTATGTATTCTGTGCAATACCCTTTTACAAGCATGTAAATTACATACAAGAATACTCTGAATTCATTTAAAAACAGATTATGAGAGAAGTCTTAATTTCAGATTCATCCTCCTAGCTACAAGCCAGGATTCTGCAACTCACTGGATTTTAAAATCCAAGGCAGAATTCTTCATAATTTTAAGTTGTCTTTGGTAACGGATTTATTCTTAAGCTGTTACTAATTAATGACTTCATAATTTTGGTAATCATTAAGCATTACAGAAGCTGACATCAATGAAGAGAAAATTTTAATGAGTTTTTTTAAACCACGTGTAAGATTAACTACTTAAAGGATCAACAGCGTCAACCTGAAGTCTTCCATTTCATCTTAGTGCCTGTTTTTAAGTAATTCGGTTAGACAGTTAAAAAACAGAACGGAAAAAAGTATAGGCAATGATTAGAATGCCAGCAAGATTATGTAGATTCCAGATATTTCTTCTTCAGCCTTAATGAGGACTTTTGAAATGCAAACTTTGCGCACTAGAAACAAGCACAATAATTAAGCTCCTGCATCATAAACAGCTTTTTTGTAGATGGGTATGTAATGGATCTGATGCTTGTAATCATTCATCAGGGAATGACTAATAAGTGGACAGAGAAGAAAGAGCAGGCCAACAGCTCTGATCACAGATGACTAATAAACCAACAGTCACTAGTGGAGAGCAGCTCTGCTCACCCTCAGTGGTGCCAAACTACTGCAGCACTCTGGGGCCTCTGCTAATCTCTTGCAAACTGTGCTGACCCAAATACAAACATACAGCCTAAGGCAAATGTTTTCACACAGCAATATGACTGGTTAACTAAGTTATACTTCTCAAAAGAGATGTTTGCTGGACATGGGATGGGGCAGGAGATGACCATCTAGGAAAAGAGAGCCCAAAATAAGAGCAAAGATGGGAAAAGCAGAAATGGCTAGAATCAGTATGATAAAAAGAACATGAACTATGCTCATCTAGGAGTATTCCTTTAGAGAGCATTACCCTTTCACTTTTGCTTCCAATATTTAATCTGTTTTTAGAGATAGGAGTTCAGTATTTATCTTGCGTGCAAGTTATTACATGGAACAGATTTGCAGAGTCAACATACTATAAATATGCCAAGTTTTTCAGAAATACACCTGACAATAAGGGACTTGAGAATTATAGTTGTGTATGAAATAATTTGTGCACCTAGTACAGGACAAGTATAATTACAGATGTCATTACTTGCTTTGCTCCAATTACTACATGATAAACTACCCAAATTTCAAAAGTACTAGTTTCCCATGCTTACGATACTTCTGTTGTAAAAGCAAATATGTGAATGAGTTTTATTTCCTGGCTCACAATAAGCATTCTGTCTGACCTTCAGAAGTCAAATTAAAACCTGATGATACAGATTCTGGGGATTTTTTTTCTGTAACTATTATGTAGCATAAATAGGTTCATAACGGACACTTCTTCCCTTCCTCCACTATACACTTTACTTCAGAAGCAGGAGACACTGCTCTGCAAAAAGTTAAGACTAAATGTAGATATGGAGTTTCATATTCCACTTACCTGCCGAAATTGGCTGGCAGAAACTCAAGAAAAGCATCATTCAGGTACAGCTGCGTTAGATTTAACAGTTGAGAAAATCCATCTGGAAGCCTATATAGAAGTAAAAAGAATGTAAAACCTTAGTTTCAGTTACATTCAAGGCACTAAGTCATATTTTCTTAAGCAACAGTACAGTACCAAAGTCCTACATGCTGACAACATTAAAATTAAAGGGGTGAATTTCTACAAAAATCACACTAGACTCTTGCTCTCTGTAAGCTAAGTTTCAAAATTATTTGTAAGTATTGAGGACAATATCTACAGGTAATTAACACAAGAAATAATGTGGAGGAGTCATTCATTAGAGACAACAGGATAAATTAAAACATACATAACACCTTTCTCCCCAGAAGGGTTATGTTAGTCTGTACCTCTGGCAGTGCTACGTCTGGACAATTAATTTTGTCACTATAGAAAGCGACAGGGAAACTTACACAAGCTAAGTTTGAAAAACAGTGGTACAAGCTTTAGAGCAAAACTAATTTCTGTTATTAGGAAAGAAAACTCTTCACATATTTCTTTACACCCACAGAAAAGTGATCAATTTTAACCAGCTCAGAAAGCTACATGGTATAATGCAGGATTGTCCACATAGCCTATTAACTTGGGCAAAATACTTTAATGAGATAGCCATACTGGATCACAGTGCAAGAGGTTAATGAAGATAACTCTCAGGTAACTCTGTTCCTTCGAGACTCACCAGTATTTGCACAAAATATACAACACACAAAAAAATTTACAAACTTACTTTGAAATTGGATTTACGCTTGCCTCAACAACTGTCAAGACTTTACAGTTTTTTATATTTTCTGGAAACTCCTGTATGCCTGCAAGATACAAAAAAAGGTAGGAAATCAGCCTTACATTATGAGACTTCATCACATGCATAAAAATGATGCACATGAAACCACTAGCCATAAAAACTTTGATTCGTTTAGCAACCAGTGGACTGGTTCTCTTATGTTGCATTTCACATACAGTTTTCATTAAAGAAATACTTTTGAGCAATATCAATTCTTTTAAAAGTCTATTCCTAAAGCTTTTCATGTCACAGTTAAACAGGCAGCTTACTCACCAGCATTAGAGACACACAGTACACTAACAATTACCACTGCTGATTGGAATGTACTTCAGATCAGAAACTCGGTTCTGTTATTATTTATGTTTAAAAAGGCATTTATACACAAGGTAGAATGAAGTTTCCAAGAGGATCAGTTAATCAAGTGCACGGCTTGTTCCAGGTGAAATGGTAAGGCTTCAAATCTTAAAGTATGTTTACAGCTTCATAGTTCTGAACAGATATCCCAATATGTGACATATGCTTGCTGTCATCTTCTAGGCTACTTGTAGAGGACAAAAAATGCAGCAGGTGCATTTATGCCTGAGAATTAAAATAATAAGGAATCTCCTCCTTTTCCAAGGTTATCTCTGGAAATACCAAAGTGGAATTGCAATACACAGATCTGCCAAATTTGTATTTGTCAGAAACTGATAAAGCATGCCTCGAATATGGAAGACAGGTATCCACCATGACAGAAGGAAATTAGTATTGAATCATTTTACCATTCAAGACTTTCATGTCCATCTTACTATACTATAAAAAGCCCCAAATAAAGCACTGTTGTCACAACTGCAGTTGCTTTTCCAATTTATCACTACATTGCTCTTACATCCTACTACAGGTGGTTTTGTTTTAAATAAATTTGTCCCAAGTACAATAACCATTCATAATGACATCCTTCCACTGAGATTAAGAATACACTGTTGTTTCCAAGAAAAACTCATATGCTATAGTTTAAAATGACTTTCTATTTTTCAGGTAACAAATCTTAGGTCTTTGTCCTTCTATCAATACATGTAATTGTGTCCGTGAGTGCTTTATCAGGTATGTGGGAAGGGCAACCTGAACCCAAGGAACGAGATCACTGAGAAGGAACTGTACTCTGTAGATGCTTGCTTTTTGACTAGCGAGAGTGTGAAATTTCATGCTGCTTTAAGCAACACTAAGTCTAGCTGCAGAGAGAAAAACCAAGGGCAGTGTTGCTTCTCATTCAGATTGGCAGGTGGGACTGGTTATGTCTCTCCAGTTATCTGTTCTGAGAACATGTGGTAAAGTATGAACTGCTAAGTAATATTTTTAATTATGTAAGAAATTGTGCAATTATCTGATGCTATCTTACAGTTTGGTTCTTTCCGTGTTTGTGCGGTAACAAGACTGGCCTGGCATATTAGGACTTAAGAGATGGTGATACCCTCTGACAAGAAAACTAGTGGCAAAAGAGTTTTACCAAGTAAGTGGCAAAGTCACTGTGGTGACTTTTCCATAAATTCTATTGAACTAGTAACACCATTTATTTTAAAGTAGACTTCTAGGTCTTTCTTGACAGGAACTTGTTTGTCATAGTAACTGGTTGAAACTATTCCTTTTAATTTATAGCAGTATTGTACTTTGTTACTGAGAGGTGAAAGGCATAACAGGTTAGGACATCCAGTTAATCCAGGTGTTTACATACATCTGAATATCATGGATCTTTCTGGGAAACAGGCTTGCTGGATTCAGTAACAATAAAATACAGAAGAGGGGGGCCAGGAAGAATGGAATCACCAAAAGTAATATAGGCCAAGATTTCTGACACTTCTGATTTACAATCACACGTGTTCATGCACATGCATATGCACACGTGTAAATAAAAATCTAGCTTTGTGTGTGTATATATACATGTGCGTGTATATGCACATACACACAAGTTCAGCCATCTGAAGTTTACTGGGGCTGCAAGCAGAGTCAAAGCAGAAGATGGCAACACTGCATACTGATCCCTTCATCACTCAGTACAAAATCAAAACTCAAAAGGTAATATTCACAATGCAATCAAGTTTCATTTCTGGAAAGCAGCAATGATATTTTCAAGTCCAAGAATGGTTAAGAAACTACCACAGAAACACTACAACTGTACCTTACTTATTGCTGTCATAGAGTCTTTGTACTAAGAGAAACACAATTTGAAGAAACCTAACTCTTAGGAAACCTCTTTCAGCAAACAATAATATCCATACAGATGAAAAGCATCTAACACGACACAATATCCTGAGGCTGTAGAGATGAAATTATGGATGATTTGTATGAAGTGGCCTTCTAGCATCTAAAAAGTAGATCAGGACCTCTTTATTGCTGATGATACAACTTTACCTTCTTAAGTATCTACAATAGAGTAAACCACTGCTAAGTTCTGTGGAGGCAGAGTTGTGTCTCAGACTCACTCTGTGCCTTTAGTTTTGCTGTTTGAATCGTGGTGAGAGACTTTCTAAGCTTAGTCTTTCTCAAAGATAGTCACACTACTGGTCTTGGCTTGGCCTTCAGATAAAAGACTTCTGCAGTCCAACATATTAAACCTTATGTTTTTGGTATTAATATTAGTTTCCACTGCCTGTGTCAAGAACCACAGAAGCACAGAAGGCTTAAATTTGTGATAACTACCTGGAAAACAAAACACACAGCACATCTGGTAGAGAGGAAAATGTCAACGTAAACTTACTCTCAAAAGAACAGCCAAATAAAATATTAGCTATCCAAATACAGACATGTTAAATCAGCATGCTTTTGTACATAGAGAACTCTGCAGTAGTCTTCTGTTTGATTATGCCTTGGGCAAGAGGCAGCAACAGTTTTAACAACAAATTAATAACAGAAAGTCAACTGATATGAGAAACTTAACAACGAAGGAGGCTGCGAATTTAGTTTTACTTCCTCTTCGAGCCATAATTATTACAGTACACAACACCCTAACCAACCTTACTCAACATTTTGGTACAGATAAATGGCCATCATTCAAAATAGCAGCATATCAGGAATGACAGCATTAAACATATCTAATATCTGTAATACATATTCAGAAAATGGGAGGGCAGAAAATAAGGAGTCTGCTACTCTCTGCCACATGATAAGAAGCTGCATTTACTAACTGGCTATACACCAACCTTCTGACACTTGCTTTTTCTCAGCTATTTTCCTCCTGCATGCTAGAAACATGTAGTTACTGTTAGATCAGTATTCTTGCATGTCTTCCACCAGGAAAGCAAATTGAAAAAGAAAGCAGAGTCAGTAAGAAGGCCACAACACACTGGAAAAAGATATGAGGGAAGGAAAAAAGGGCTGTAAAGAACAATTCATAAGAGGATCTGTTCCCTGTTTCTCTGCTTTCCATCTATGTTCAATGTTTTGAATATTCTCCCCCATTAAGGAAGGTCAGCAGATCTCAAGGGACTCTGTGACAACATCTTTCTGCACTCCTTTTGTAACACTGGTAATTAATCCATTTGACAGCCAACTCAATCCTTGCATGAGCATCTGATTAAAAGAGCAAATTTAGATGCACATTCCTTCTTAAATTCCATTTCACTTCTGTTTTTCTTACTGCTTTCTTTATACACTGATACTCAGGGATTTGAAAGGACAACGTAACAGATCACCTAGCCCGTTGAATCCTTATCCCACTTTTACTGAGAAGCAGCATATGGTCAGGTTTTTCATCCTATTTCCTACTTCACATGATAACCACTGCCCCAAACACATTTCAGTGCTCCACTTGATTTACAGATCATACTTCCTGTTTTCAAAAAAAAATACAAACCAAGGCACTTGTGGACTATGACCAATTGCAGAACACAACAGGAGAAAACATAATCTGCTGATTACCTTTAACCATGAAATAAAAAATGCATTGGGAGCAAAGTAGTTTTTGTGTGCCTTTAAACTCACTGGCCAGATTCTACCAAAAACAACACCTAGGAAAAAAAAACAAAACAAGACAGAAAACACAAAAACCCCAAACAAACAAAACAAAACAAACAAACAAAACTGAGAGGAGGACAAGAACTGAAAGATTGTTAAAGAAAACCTGGCAGAATGGTAAGGCAGAGGAATTCAAAATTCTTGTCTGGGCAAAGCCAAAAGCAGAAAGCACTCATCACTCAGAGCTCTACTTGGCAAAAACTCACCAGCTAACCACTCTAGCCTTCAAAGCTGGCATTCAATTATGATCCAAGACTAGCTGTGGCACATGCTCAAAGGACATACCTAAAAGGTCACACAAGGATTTCAGGTCAATGGCCACAAATCTGGAGGTAATCAAACTCAGTTCTGGATCACATAACATGGCTGAAATACCAAATTTCACCGGATTTCTAACTCCCTGGAGAGCAATGATTGTTTTGGAACACCCTGCCAGAGCAAGTGTGCACCAATGTCCTTCCACCTGGATTAAGGCAATTTTAAGTATAATTGGGGTCCCCCTCACCATCTTGAGTTACGCTCATCTTCTCCCCTACACAGCACAATCCTTTCCTAGTATGAGGGTCAGCATAACCTGTGGAGTAGGAGAGAAAACTGGGACAATTTTTTCTCTCCATCAGATAAGATTTTCTTCACTCAGTTTGGTATTTACAGAAAATTGTGAAAGTCACATCCACTGTTGGGAGAATCCTTTACTGTTATGGGTCCCAGAGCTGATAGCCCCATACACTACTGTTTCAGCCCTGCTGCAGATGGGGGCTTGCTCAGCTGTTCAGACTGTAGTTATGTAGCCATATTTTTCTACAGAAACAAATGCTAAAACTAGCAGGCCCAGACTTCATATATAGTAAGCACTATACTGCTAAACAGAAAGGCAGTGCCTACAAGTCACACCTCTTCTCACACAACATGTTTTAAACAGGCTTGGAAAAGAAGCAATTATTAGTTCAATTCCTAAATAACACCAACAAAGAAAATCACTAACACATGAGAGACCTGTGGAAGCCATATGGGCAATGTCCCTAAGGGAGTGAGTTTGCAGTTGGATCTCTCTGTGGACAATTTGTGGAAAGGAAAACAACAGGCACACTAAAAAGCTCTCTTGGAGCAAAACAAGTTAAACTGCTGTGCACCCATTCTACTCTGCATGATTACAAGTAGAGAGCACACAGAGGCAAACATATAGGTTCAGTTTGCATGAATACAAACGTAAACTTAATTACCTACTTTCTTCCCTCAGCTAGTCTATTTGTCCTGGTTCCAACTTCCGGGCAAGCAGCTCCAGCATAAAAAGAGGAGCTATTGTTTGTTCTTTTTCTTGGGCCTCTGCTATAACCATCCTTCCACCCAATATGGATCAAACACAGCAATCAAAATATTTTCAAGAATATACTGAACAATTCTCCCGAAGATAATGAAAAATCTGTTTGCGAGAGCTGAAATTTTCAAGTGAAAACTTAAAGTATTGGTCACAGTCTATATTCTCATTCTTACTTTAATTTGGGATTTTTGCATACCTTTTAAACTGAAACCAGCACTTTACATTATCCAAAGTCAAGTGTATTGGAGCCCAAACTATTCCATGGACAATATTCACCACCCACCCCTCCTTTTGAACCATTCATTCCTCTTCCCAAAATTCTAAAGAGGATTTCTTGCAGCAGCTGCTTTCAGGTCAACCAGCATCTCAGGTCCAAGGCTCATCTGTAGGACAGCAGTAATACCTTTCTGCTTAGTTTTCTTGGTTTGGTTCTTATTGTTATTACATATATACTGGCACAGCTAAGATAGTGCAGCAAACCCGTAAGAATCTTCCAAGCATTCTTCCTCAAACCTTTTGGAAGAACTTCAGTTTTTAGAGTAAGGTCTCTCTAGGTCTGCTCTAGCCATGTCCATTACATAATATAAAGGAGACAGAATGTGAGTAGCGAGACAAGTTCCTGAATGCCTTTTCTGTGGGAAAAAAAAAAAAAAAGGATAGCAAATAATTCTGCTTCTTGAAGAGATGCCTAACACACCAATTTACATAAAGCTAAACATGCCAGGGCAGGATAAAATTGCAACATGTGGAACAGTAGAAGGGTTGTGGGCAGCAGCTGTGTTCATATGGCTGTCTTCAACAAGCATTGTACAACCTTGGAAACCAAGGTTCATGTGGTTTTCAACTAAGTCTAATTCACAGATAGAATGCTGTGGAGTACCTAGGGTAGCACAAAACTGAAGTGCAATGTAAACATTTGAAGCTGCTTTGCTTTTCACACTCCATCCCATACCCTGGGCTGCAAATTCAGTGTTGTCTGTTCAGTCACTTAGTTGCTACATGACAACTATCACTCAAAGCACATCCTGTTACAAAAATAAAGATACAAGCTTCTCCTTTGGTCAGTTGGCAAGGCAAGCAGCAACAGCAGTGACAACACCAGCAGCTACGCTAAATTCTGGATGGGCTAAGCACTAGCCTGAGCTAGGCAGGGGATTCCTGGAGTCAGGGAAAACAGAGTAACAGCTGAGAGACCTGTCAGGAACCAGTCAGGTCCCAACAGCTCTTGCAAGTGTGGCTGATGGGGAGAAAGACGTAGCCAGGGATCACAGATTTAAATGGCTCAGTGAGCATGAGTGACCGGGAGCCTGACAACCAGAGTGCAGCAGAAGGATGTGGCAGTTCACAAAGAAGGGCACAAAGGAGGGGTCATTCGATCCTATCAAGGGGTTAACAAGCAGCAACCTTCTCTTAGCAACAAAATAGGTGTCTACCTGTCAACTGCCCAGCTGGAGATAAAACCCAGACAGAGTCTTCCCAGGTAGATGCCTAGACCCACAGAGACTTTCCAAAGGCTCAGAGAGCTACTCAAACTTTGAGCTGCAGGGAACTCCAGCATCTCCAAGTCCCCCTGGAGCCCACAGGAAGAGGTGAGTGTCACGGGTTCAAGTGTGCCCAGACAGACCACCTTTTCCAGGAGGTTGCCACACTGCATGAAGAGCTCACCAGGCAGTGTACCACCCCAGAATCTGAGCAGGAGATTGATGCCTGGTATGCTCTCATATAGGCAGGGTGATAGCCCTGCCTTAAGTCCTTGAAAGATGAAGATAAATTAGCACCCAATCCTGAGCCAGTAGGCTCAGCTAATTCACATGTCAAAGGAGACTGGACTGCAGTTTTAGCTCAGAGCAGGAGAGTGTTCCCTGTGCTACCAATGTGCTCCTACAAGTGAGATGTGATGCTCTGGAGCTGGAAGGAGAAGAATCCATGATAGGTAGTCAAGATCAAGAAGAAAATCCTACTAAGTTTGTACAATCAGCCTTGGAGTGTCCTAAGCCTTCCAGTACCTGAGGGGTGGGTGCCTGAAGGGGCTTAACAGGCAAGGTGAAGAGGGACATTTTACAAGAGGGTGTAGTGACAGGATAAGGAGGAATGGCTTCAAACCCAGAGTAGCTTTACATTAAGATGTCAGGAAGAAATTCTTTACTGTGAAGGTGGTGAAACACTGGCTGTGCAGAGAAGTTGTGGATTCCCCATCCCTGAAAGCGTTCAAGGTCAGGTGGATGGAACTCTGAGAAACCTGGTCCAGTAGAAGATGCCTATTCCATAGTAGGGAGTTGGAACTAGATGATCTTTAAGGTCCCTTCCAACACAAACCATTCTTTTCTATGGTCCTAATTTATGCTATCTTTACATCTAAAACCTCCATAATAATGTCTACAGTACCTTTTCTGTGTTACAAAAATTTATTTTGAGCCCAGGAAGATATTTTTATTAAACTTTTCTCAGGATTTCAGATACATACACTCAAATTTCACATTGAAAACCTTAAGTGCACTGAAATTCTATTCTATTCATATTCTCTCTTACAGAGATCATTTTATTCTGAGTAGACAGATCCTTTTCAGTACCTTCAAGAAGATAATGCATTTAAGAAAAAAATACTACAAACACTTAAATAGAAAACTTGAAATATAATGGTTGCCTATATGTGAGAGAGATTCATAATGTCTATATAACAATGTACTACAGCAGAACTACAGACTCAGGAGTCTGCAGCAAATCAATTGTCTTTTATTTCACTTTCATGGATGATCTAAACCCTCTGCTTCTGTCTGTCCCTCTCACCTTCAATCAGTGTAAGCAGAGAAATAGTACATTTATAGAAAGTTATTTTTGTATTTGGCATCTTCCTCTCTTACTCGCCTGCAGTAAGCAAAACTTGGGTCTATCTCCCTCTACTAACTATGAATAATTCTCAATTCCTTGAAAACCATATTCCTAAGTGTACCAGATGGGCAACATAAGACTAGTTTCCTGAATTCTCATTCTTCAGTTTCCCACCTTCTGGCATACAGTGGGCTAAAGACAGTTTGCCAAATCAACAGATTATTTTAGAACAGCAAAGAAAACATATTTGATTTAAATTTGCATCTGTTAACAAAATTCTTTAAAATTACTACAATAATTTTACAGACAGATATGCCTGGAGGCAGGAAGGTGAGGTGAGGGGAGTGTTTCCTTGGATTCAGTTTGTATATTTTTCCATGAAGATTCCTTGCAATACAGACTGAAAAACTGACATGTTTAAATTTGCTGTAACATCACTGTGAAAGAAAATACACCTTACTAAGAGACTATCAAAGCTACCATTATTTTCAAAGCCCCATGTTACTTTTGGTCTTGCTAGTTATTTTCTGATTGTGCTGTTTAATCTTCCAAAGGCCTGAATAATGTGGAACTTAGACTATCTTTTTCTTTCACCACCAGTATGTAGGGAAAAGTAGATCCTCTCACTGTTCCCACTAGACTAACTCCACAGACACAAGCAATTTCAAGTGCATTTCCCAGGCTTCCAGGAAAGCCTGATTTTCCTGGCAGTCATCTCATCCTATGTTTCAGTCCTTCAAATCACTTGATTCTAGTAACAGAAGTTAACTCTTCTGTATATTTATATACGCTATTATATACTGTGTATAAATGTTTTCCCCTTCTTCAAAGATAGCCCAAAATATTTCCTCAGCAATCTTCCATATTGCCCTAGATGCTAAGCCTGGCACCTCAAGAGTCCCAAGGAAATGACTGTCCCCTAAAGGTTAACAAACCCTGAAAGAGACTGATTCGGGGGGAACAGTGGTGTTGCAGGGTTTTTCAGTGGATGGTGTTTCTTTTTCCTGTCAATACATAAATGAGTTGGCCATACAAAATCAAAAATGTTTTGATTTTCCTTTAGCTTCATAAATAAAACACTCATTTTTCTATATTGGTCTTAAATTCTGTATACTGCAACTTCTCTTTAGGAAGTAACACATCAAGAACTGGGAGAAAAGGGAATCTCTTGATGCTTTCTACAATGCTGGATGTAACTTCTGGTGTAGGAATGCAGGTTATTTATTGTACCACTTGCTCAATTAACATTCTGTCTTTGTGACTAGGATAGCACTAAGCTTCCACTAAAAGATTCAAAGCTGAAATGTACCTGGAAAGAAGCAATGGGATACCTCTGATATTAAGGGTTCATGACAGCCTTGAGAATCAGGCTGAAATGCCATAAATGCACAGTACTCACAACCAAATACTACAGAATTTATTGACTAATACCAATAAATAAAAATAAAGGCAGAGTTAAAACTAATTCTAATCTATGCTTGCTGCACAGACAGCAGCAATTTGGTATTTTTAGGCTACACTTGTGTCATGACCACTTCAGCAGCCATGAATAATACATTCCAAACCACACTCTTGTACAAAGACTTCTGTGGGCTCCACAACACACAACCATTAGAGCCTTGTACCCCATAACTGAGCACATGTCTTGCAATGTACATCACTTCAAAGAGCAGATAAAGTGACAGAGAAGTAGTCAAATGAAGACTACTAAATAAAAACCCCACCTGTCTGGCTCAGGCAAGGCAAATAAGAGAAGGGGCTGGACACTGGGAGCATACAGGGAAGCATGGGTGTCTCCTGGCTTCCTGTATTTTACTAAATTTTCCCTAGGCTTCTGTTTTCTGTCACTGTTGGGAGAAGGACACTAGACTAGATGAATCCTTGTTCTCATTAAATATTATTAAATATTCCTAAGTATCCACATGTGCACATCTGCTGTGCCTCTGTTACAAATTTTCATTTATTCAGTGCATGAAACCAGACACATTTAAAAAAGAAATTAAAAGGGCAAGATTTTTCATGGGCTATTAAATCACCATAAAGATTGCTTTCATGGATTAATGCTTTTAATGGAACAAACGTGGTACCTGGAAAAATTTCTGCAATTTTGATCTTTCATCTAAATATCAAATATTATGCACATACACATATATATGCATGTAGTTCTACTTGGAGAACTGGATACTCTCCTGTGCAACAGGTCTCATTTTGAGCCAGACTGCAATTCATGAGGTAATGTGAAGACATTTTAAAACTGCAGCTTAGTGTATCATTTTTCTGTCAGCTTTTTAGAAAATTAAATGCTTTAGTCAATACATTTGACCAGGCCTGTGCCACAAACAGTTCAAATATTTTATATCAAAATCTTATTATATTTCATGTATATTAGTATTTGAAAACTAAAGTGTAAATAACTACCATTCTAAAAATATAGCCTTTAAAACAAAATGCATATTTGATGGAAAGGCATCTGCATTTCAAGATTTTAGCTCTGTCCAGATCAGAACAATCGCTTAGTGGTATATCAATACTACAAGAACAATGGAGGAACCATCACCTTTCACTGTCCACAATCACGGGCATCTGAGAAACACACTGAATTATTTCACAGTTTGGGAACTCTCATCATCCCACACTACTAGAGACTCATCTCCATTAATTTGTTTTTTTCATAAATTAAAGGAAAGCATTCCCTGTACTTCCCACAAAGGTCATTTTTTCCACAATTTATTCTTTCAATATGCAACAAGGGAAAAGAAAGAACTGGAGATTTTCATAAATCTTGCTACTCTACTAAACCCCTTTCTATTAGGTTCTATTATAGACATACATTAGAACAATCATGGAGAGTGGGAAAGTGAGCAGTAAATCCTTATGAAGATAAAACCAGACGCAAGGGAGGAGAGTAGGTTTGCAGTTGTCAAGAGAAAAATCTTCCACAGCTGCAACAATGAAGACAAAAAGAGAAAGGAAAAGGCACTTGAGCCAACAAACTCAAGTCTCAAATAACACTGAATTTATTACACAATAACAGCATTATTTCTTAGTTCACCCAAAAGAGACAAACAGGGACCCTGATTTGGGTTTTTTGAGCTTTACAGAGGTTTCAAGACTAGTGGGAGACATGTCCCCATTAAACAAGCTTGTAATCTCAGGGCTGCTTTTTACATGCAAGACTAGCTGGAGAAGCTATTCATATTGCGATAAGACTGAGAACAGGCACATGATAACAGTTTAAATAAGCTTGTACCCTGTCACTTCCCTGAAGGGTGTTAGAAAAATCTCCAACTTCTAGGAAACAAAGCTTCACAGTTGACTGGGATACTGTGTCGTATGCCTCAGAGAACAAGTGCTCTTTCAGCAGCTCTCTGAAGGCTTAGCTAAAGGCCACACCATTTTGGAGGGACAAGCAGCTCCCTAGCTCCAGCTGCCTACTTAAGTACATGAGCTATGGAATTAGCCAGCACTACCACTCAAATCCCCTTTTGCTGCTTTTAAGTCTTCTGCACTGAGAACTTGTGTTGCAAACAGTTAATACTTTCAGCAGTTCAGTCTAGGACAAAAAGATGATTCATTCTCTGTTATGTGTTACTATGACAGTTTAAGGCCAGTGTTCTTTAAGAAAGACTATCAATCCACTTGTACCAGGAACAGAGTTGTGACAACCAGGTCAATTTATCATACTAAGTGCTGTGTTCATTAGGCAGACATAATAAAGTAACAGTTTAAGTAGAGATTGGGCTAGAACAGACAATCAAGCAGAATGCCAACACCTCAACAACCGGAATATTTTCTTAGTAAAGCAGAACTTACTTCACTTTCTGAGGTCATTATCAGCTAGCAGCCCAAATAAAACAATGAATATGATAAAATCTTCGGAATATTTATGTGACTCTTATTTTCAAGTATGATTTCAATGAGCAGTCCTCTTATTTCACTTTGAATTACTAAGACAAAACTATTCCATCCTTCTCAATTAGCATGATTTAACTTTTCACTCAAGTAAGTCTCGTAACTAAGTCTGGTGACAATATAGGCTATTTCAATTTCCTCACAGTTGCACACATCTACCAGCTGATCAAAGCAGCACAATCAGTAAAACCACATGTATACAACACTTGTCTGACAATGTTTAATTTATAAAAGGCTGACTCACACAGAATGATAGATTTTTAACAAGACAGACAAGTCAATCAACTCCTGTCTATGGACAGAAATACTCTTCCCCACATGACAAAGGTTACCGTCCCCAGAGCAGGACAGCAATGCAGTCAAGTTTCTACTACAATTTTTCAACAGCTATTTAAAAAAAAAAAAAAACAATTTTTATATGAAAACAAAACATAACAATAGAATCCAGGAAAATTTTACAAATTCTTGTGTAAATGCTCTTCAGTATAGTGACAGATGACAAAAGTTACTAAAACTAATACATTTGAGTTTGCGCACTTTGAAAGAACATAAGCTACTTGACAGTACCATTTTTCAGTAATGAATCTCAAAGTACAAAACAAATCAGTTTGAGAAATACAACTAAGAATCACAACCAGATGATAAAAGAGCATCTTTTTAAGCAGGGATTTAGAGCAGGAATTTAAAAATTACTAGCTATGTAGCCTCTAGAAATCATACTGTCACTGGTGTCTTTGTACACTCAATGGTGATTTGCCTTTTAGTTACCCCAATACAATAAGCAAAGTGACTTACCATTCTTGCTGACATCCAGTTCCCTGAGATTAATGAGATTTGCAATGGATGCTGGCAATGTGGTTAGATCATTGTCTGGCAAACTCAGCTTGTGTAGAGACTGACAATTAAAAAGTTGCTATTGAAACAAAAAAAAAAGCGCATGTGATTTTCTCTCGGTTTCCTCTATATAGCTTTCGTTTTTAATCCCTTTAAACTTCTGACCTCACAGCCTGAAGGCCAGATTATTTAGAGTTTTTGACAATAAAAAAACTTTATTTAACTAGTTTCATTGAAAACTGACTAAGTTTACAACGGTTAGGAAAGCAAAAACCTGCATATGGTCACAAGTCCGCAGCTATGATTAACAATTCCTACAAATTCCTTCCAGTATCTCAGAAATCGTGACCTGTAGTTACACACAGACCTGCAAGCATTGCAAAACGCTTTCCATAATAGACATGTCATATAATACCCCAGAGGTAATTAGAGTTTATTCACAAAGGAAAAGAAAAAATTGATAGACACATCTTTTAAACTCAAATAGTTCTGGAACACAGAATTTCTGTAGGTATTGATCTCCTCAAAAAGTTTAAATTTCATTTTGCTATGTCTTAAAATATTTTTTCCCTTCATGCTTCCTAGCCCAAGTACAAAAAAAAAATCCAACAAAATTATTATGAAAGCTAGTGAAAGTTTGAACTACGCATATAGAAAACTGTTTTAATCTCTAATACATTTCCGCCTTTATCAAATGCTTGCTCAGAGCCTGGTCTCTTCCTATATGCAAAGTACCTAGAGATTCTTACTCAAAAGCTTTACAAATTGACAAAATAGGACATGTAAGACTAGTATAATGGAAAAAAAATCCACAAATGGTACATAGGAAACTTACAGATAGTACAAAACAAGTATCTCTAAAGAATCAGTTAAAAAGGTTCGTCTAAACAATTTATGATGAGTATTTCTTTCCTGACAAGTTTGGAAAAGATCATTCATAAATACTTTGACTTAGTGTTCTTCTCTTTTGGAATTCTGAGAAAAAATCATAAAAAACCAGGAAGTTTTTTACCAGGAAGTTCAGTGACTAAAAAAAAAATTATCCCAATCACCATCATAGCAATGGGCTTAGTTTGACCAAAGTTTTTTGTGTGTGTCTCAAGTATGAGGCCATTAATTCAATCAGAGACTGCTGAGTAAGCCTCATTCATGCAACATTTGCATATACCACCCCAGAAGAAAGGTAGACATAAATTAGCAAGAGGGACAGTTAAAGGAATGAGCTTTAACTTGTCTACTGCTGTTTCCAATTCCTCAAAAATGTGTATCTGTTAGAACTAGTTGATATCATTAAGGCTTTGAAGAGTTACAAGTTACTTCGGATATATACGGGAAGGACAACTTTGATGAGCTCGTGTTTTGCAGCCACTCCTTTATTTCAAGAATATATCAAAGACCATCCCTGAAAACAATAATCTAGACTCTTGAAATAATTCCAAATTTTCCTGATTAATCAGGTCAAAACACATGCAGCACAAGGAATTGCAGGATCCCCAAAAGGAAAATGAGGGGGAGGAAAGCTTTGCATGGTGTTGACTTTGTAGTTGTTCCTTATGTTGTCCTTTTTTTAGTGTTTACATATTCATAATTACTGCTAGTAAACAATGAAAAATCATATAATTAAAGACTATTTTACTGCAGAATTCCAGTTTCTTCCAAACAGCAAAGGGAGAAAGAAAAGTAAAACTGTTACAGTTTGAGCTTTTTAGCTCAAATGCATGCTGGCACTTGGAATAAACAGGATACCTTTTCAGATGTGATTTAGTATGCAAGATGAAAATAAATTAAAAGCCCACTAAATTTTAAAACTGGGACTATACACCAGCACTTCTTACAAAGTCAGCTTCTTCTCTACAATAATCTTTCTCTCCATTGCAGCCTGCTCATGCTGCACCCTCAGCCAGTCAGCTAAATTAAGGAAGTATACTGTAAAAACTGAGTTTTGTAGTAAACTAAAATTCTGAAAAGATTCAGGGCAATTAAAAATATCCAAAATACACACACTGACAGGTCATTTCAGTGATCAGGCTGACAAGCAGCCCCAAACCAGTTGTGCTGTGGCATACAAAGGACAGCAGATGACAAAGCATCACCAGGGGCAAAAAGAAAAGCTGAGAGTGGGAATGTCTTAGCCAGGTTTCAGAAGACTGCAGAGGGCCTGATAACTACTGCACCATTCATATTTGAATAGGCTTAATTAAAAGCCTTTTTCAGAGCTGAAAGACTAAATAAAAGGAAAAGGAAATACAAAGCCTGAAACTCTGGGTCCAAATTGGCTAGGATCATTTCAAGTATTACAGGCTTTTACAGTTCTATGGATAATTTTAATATCCCAGTTTCCCAGAATAAATAAAACATTTATACTATGTCTTCACTACCCCCTAACCTCCCTGCTTGTAATCTTTACAGTATTTGAATTTATATGTGGGGGTGTTTTCTTCTGAAAATTGAAAGGGTAGCAAAACACAATGACCAAAATTACTTGAGAGGAAAAAATATTTAGCTTCTCAGAAATAGTCTTACTCTAATTGTACATACACATTAACTCGAAGCAAATGTAGGCTATTATATGTCCCTGCAGTTAAAATAAAAGACAAAAAAGAACCTTATTAAACCTTAGACTAGACCAAGGCAAGCAATAAACTGCCCACTTCTCAGTGCACAAGCTGACACTGCCACAAATAAATTCAGTAGTCAGTTTTTTCTACTATGTACCTCTCTTGGGCTGGATCAGTGGCTTAAGCAGTTCCATTCCAACTCATGCAGTAAAGTAATCAAGCTGAAATGCATAAACTTTCAGACTACCAGGGCTGCTTCACAGCAAACTACAGCCTAAGAGCTGAAGTGGGAAGTGAGACACTCGAGACACTTGCTATCAGCTTCTACAATGCTGGTGAAGTAAAGAGTTAGTAAGCGTATCTAAAAGGAAAACCATCCAACATACCTTTGGAAGCTCTTCAATCTGATTAGCATCTAAATACAGTTCTTCCAAGGTCTTTTCAAAAGTAAAAATCTCCTTAGGCACCTGTTCCAGGCTGCAGTGAGAATAATCAAGGGTAGTCACAGTTTCCTCCTCTCCACGCAGACAGCGGCATGGCACCAGCCGCAAAAACAAATTCCGCTTCGTTGTCATTTTCAGGCACTGTAAAACAGAAATCAGCCGATTTAAAAAGTAAGACAATCTCAGAAATACTCACATGAGCAGCTTCCCAAACCTCACTGGCTGCTAAATACTGAGAAAATGAAAGTTGCATGCACACATACATATATATATATGCATATGTGTTTGTATATGCATGATGCAGTGGGGAGAATGTATTATTTTCTTTTAAATACAACAGATCTATAATGGCATTAAATGGGGTTAATTCATCTACAGACACCAGAAGATAAAGTCAAAAGTTAGCCTGTGACTTGTCACCTGCTAAACAGCCCTACATTGCAGAACTTCAGAGAACTTCAAAGCAGCCTTTCTGAACTCTTGATTTTGTCTTTACAAAATAGCTTATCCTAGCCTTTACAAAGGTCAGTGAGATATTTTTGTTTAATCTAATAAAACCTATTTTCTACAGAGAATTACAATGCAGCTATAGGAAATCTAGTGGAGTTTTTTGTACATGTAAATTAATGTACCTTAATTTTAAATCCCTCATTTAACAACAGAATACAATAAAAACAGCCAGCATGGTCTCTACCAACTGTTCTGTCTACAGTTCAAAAGGAAAGGTTTCCAAATGCAAAGATAACAAAGCAACCTCATTTTGTAACTTCATTCACTTTGGAAAACTTCAACACATCTTGCTGTGTGCATTGGAACTAAAGAAACTTAATCTTGCTATGGAAATGCATCCTTCTTCCTTTTAATTCAATCACTGATACAACACTACCTTCTGCTCTCATGAGGCAAACCTAAACAGTGCTGACCAGCTCACACCTGACAGAACACACCAGCCATATTCCTGTCTCTGTTCTCCTCAGCTAGAGCGCAAGTTTACATCCCTTTCTCTAATTAGCAACGGATTTTCACAAAATTTTCAGAATGTCATCTGAAGTTTCAAGTTTGTCTGAAATCAGACAATAGACTCAATTTTTCAGGAAGGACCAACATATGCAGACCAACAACATAATCACATAAAGCCTAATTTCCTCAGGAAATTGGCCTAAAAATACATATTTCCCCAAAATGGCACTGAGTATTTATTTTCTCAATCAACTGCCAACACTCTAAATTAAAATATTACTTTTTTTATCACCACTTTTTTTTTTAATTGACGAAATTATATTTCAACTTCTGGACTGGTGACAGGAAACTTTCTTCTCCAAGTGCCAAAAAAGTCTTTCAGACACATTCAGCAGACTGCACTTCAACTTTCAGATAGCACATTAGTAATACTGTGAGAAAATAAAATACCATGACCACTACGCAGTCAGAGGCTGCAAGCTCCCTTTTCTTACTAACACATGAAAAAAGTAATGCACTTGGATTTTCCTCTATGTGCAGCTTAGCTTGCCAAGTACTTCACAGTATGTCTAATTCATCTGACAACAGATCAAGGCACTGCTATACTTCAGTGTTTTCATTAACCAGTACTTATCACTCAGGCTGTGAACAGTCAGATTCTACAGCCATCCACCAAAAAGATGGAAGAAAACCCTTAATTAGAATAATGGGATGTCAAAACTTTGTTTTATAACAATGCACCCATGTTGCTAGGATTTTGTTAAAATTCCAGCCATGTTATTTAAATAAAAAATGATCTAAAAATAAAAGCACAAAATCATATTGCTATACTAATAATTTGGAGACTGCAAATACCACAGTGTGATTTTCCACAGAATAGTAAAGTCAGCAAAAGAGACCGCACAACTTCCTCCTGCTTCTTCCAGAGGAACAGGCTCAAGCATGACATCCTCCAGCCACCCACAGACAGATGACAACGATGCTATGGAAGCTTTTGTGCTCACTTGGTCAAAGATATCTGTGCCTTCTCCAAGCCTCTGATCCCATACTATTTTTCATTCGAATCCCTCAAAATGAGCATACATTGTAGTGTTTGCCCCCTCTTCTTCAGTGGCTGTTCTCTTTACATGTAGCCCTACTCGCCCATGTCTCAAAGGTTCTGAACCAATTAAACTTGTAATGTCTAACAATGGAAAACACACATACATAGTTTTCCTAACTTCTGCCTTTATTTTATAAGAGAAATCTTGAGCTTTTGGAAGGGCAGGGGGAGGAAGGATTTTTTTAAAAGAGCAGATGCATCCACAGCACTATAAACGTGGATTTGTAAACAAACGCCTGTACAATATCACAGTGTTGGGGCGTTATCTCCAATCAGTTAAAGCACCTAAACTCAAAGCTCACGTCTTAAACCAAAATAATCAAAACTCATATTTAACTGTCAAATAAACAATAGTCCCCCCAAAGCACAAATTTGAGTGTGTATCTAATTATAACCCTTCAAAACTGAGAATGAACCAAGAAAGCTGCATTTCAGTTAATGCACTAGACTATGCAATGGCATTTAGTTAAAATTTGGTTTATGTTTGTTCAAATTTTACTTCTACACACACATGAAGAATTGTTTAGTACTTATGTCCTACAATAGAGATGGCTGTCAACACTAGGAAACGGGTGCATCAGGATAGTTGTAGGAAGTATTCCACACAACACTCTTCTGCAATATGCATTTTATAAACCAACTGTCGGAGATATACCCCCCTCCCTATCTGTCTTTGTCTATCTTGTGGTCAGCTGCCCAAGGAATCATGAACTACAGAAGAGCATCCACTGCTAGAATTACAGAAGACAGGAAAATATCTTCACAAAGAAGATGTGCTTCACTTATACTGCTCCAAATATTAGCTTTTCCATCGATAGTCTGGATAAATGCAAGTAGAAGGGAACGCAAAGTATAGCAATGCTCTTCCTGCAAAACAGTCAAGTTTAGCGGGCAGAAAAAAAGTCCTTATTTCCTAATATACCACAATGACATCAGACCACTGGAAGGTAACAAATCCAAAAACGTAAAATTGGTTTGCAGATATGCAACACTGTGGTGGCTTGCTCTTCTCCACCAATTAACAACTCCAAATTTTTATGAAGCAGATAGAAAGAACTCAGAAGAGGGGGGGAAAAAGACCAAAACGAAACACAAATACAACTCCCTTATTCCCTAAACCAATAGAGCCTTGACACAAGTTCACTGGAGACTCAGTGTTCACAGTCAACAGGAAAAATTAGGATCTTCAAAAAGTTTTTGGGTGTTTTTTTATTTCTTGAAGGAATAAGAAGGGAAAAACATCACTCTATAATCAGAAGCTTTTCTTGGGAATCATTAAATTCCAAAAGCTGGAAGGCATACAGAAGAAATAGCTGTATTCTGCTTGCGATGACTAAATGTACCAGCCCAAAAAATACAGTGTTAAAAAAATACCTAATTTAAATAGATATGTTTACTATTATAAACTCTCAGATTTCTCCTATTTTTCTGTTTTTTCCTCTCCACAAATAATTTTTAGCATTTGTTTCACACCTCCTCTCCCAATCTTATTTGAAGATCCCACCTAAAGACCAGAGATGCTGTACTATCTGCAGAAAATTCAAAAATGGTAGTTTAAACTGCAGAGATTGTGTGCATTTCAGTGAAGTATAGTCTTCAGTCATTCATATACACTGATGGTGACAGTAACAGAAACCAAATACCACAATAACTACACCAAATGAAACTAAGGAAAATGTTGTAGACCTGATTATATCATGAAGATAGCAATGATTACGCAGACAGGTTTTCCTTTAGAGTGATGGCTAATTATTTGTGAAGTCTCAAATATATTAGAAAATACTGAATTTTTCTCAGAAAAGTATGGTAGTGTATGTAAGTATGGTATAAAAGCAGTGCTTCAACAGTATGATCAAAAAGAGAGGTAAGAATTTACAATTGAAAGGTGTTTTGCTGTGAAATTCTACACAATATCTCAGAAATGTATCTTATTTTTTCTGCCTTTTATTTATATAACTAGATAAGTAGATATCAGTTCATAAAGCCCACACCATTTGAGTCCATGAATGACCTGCAGCACTTAAAAGTTTTAGAACTGATAAAAAAGGCCAAATTAATCAAGAGGTATCAGGGTACTTACTCATAGTATCTAATGAAAATAAATCACAGATCAATTCTTCCTTTTTGAAATTGAGGATTCTCTACTTCCGGGTACAATTTCCCCTGCTCAACTGATCAAACAGCAAAGAATCTATTACCAGTCTTTGATTTTACTATGGGTATCAGCTCTCCACTGTAACAAGCCATGTTTGACACTTGCTAAAAATCAGTAACATAACCAGTACAGAATACTGTGCAATGAATTAATATGCAGGAAAAAAATTACCATGGCAAGCCAGACACCATGATCTATCAGATCTACTGTAACAACAGTGAACTGTATCTATATGGTGGGCTGACCTTGACTGGCTGGCAGGTGCCCACCAAGCCTCTCTTAACTCCTCATGTCTCTACCTCCTCTCCCCCAGGATTCTCTCCCAGGTCAGGGAATGGGGTTCCAGTCAGTTCATCATATATTGTCTCTGCTGCTCTTTCCTTCTCTCAGTCCTTCCATGCTCCAGTGTGTGATGTCTCCCACAGAAGACTGTCCGCCAAGAACTTCTCTGAAGTGATTCCTTCCCATGGGCTGCAGTTCTTTACAAACAGGTCCAGTGTGGGTCCCTTCCAAGGGGTGCAGTCCATTACGAACAGGCTGTTCCAGTGGGGGGTCCCCGTGGGGTCACAAGTCCTGCCAGCAAACCTGCTCCAACGTGGACTCCTCTCTCCATGGGGCCACGGGTCCTAGCACGGGCCTGCTCTAGCACGAGCCTCCCACAGGGTCAGAGCCTCCTTTGGACATCCACCTGCTCCAGCATGGGATTCTCCATGGGTTGCAGATGAATCTCTGCTCCACCTTGAATCATGGTTTGCAGGGGAATCCCTGCTATGGTGTCTGGAGCACCTTCTACCCACCCCTCATCACTGACATTGGTGTCTGCAGGGTTGTCTATCTTATATTGCCACTTTTCTCCCCTGGCTCTTGTGCAGCTGACTTTTATGCTTCCTTAAATACGCTATCACAGAGGGACTACCAAGACTGCTGACTGACTCCACTTTGGCCAGTATTGAGTCCACCTTGGAGCCAGCTAGACCTAGGTCCGTCCAGCATGGGGACAGCTTCAGGAAGCTTTTGCATGTGGTGTGATCACACCTGCAGCACCCTTGCAGAAGCCTAGAAGATAATGGGCTAAGGTGTTTGTCTCAAACACCAACAGTGGGACAGCCATGGAGCCAGCCAAGGACTGTTGCTAAGAACAGCCAAAGATTACTGGCAATAACAAACTGTGAGAAAGAACAAGATGTGGCTGAAGAAGGGGCTAGACAAAGGTAGGACAGCACTTTTTGGGACAAACATCCTTGTTCTAGTTCCCAGACATAAGCACAAAACCATACAGCACAGGCACAGAAATCAGGTGGACCAGAAAGACCCCTGAAGTCTGACCCATTTCCAGAAAGGTCTAGAAGAACACACTCTGCATAACTAATTTGCATAGGAAGCATGACACTTATCTTTAGGGTGGGGAAAGCTTATCTATAAAAAGGTACCACCACCAAGCCCAGATGCGTGGGCACCCTCCAAGTCCCTGGATATCCCATCAGCGGGACTGATCCTGGAACCAAGACTGGTGATCTCTTTTGCCCTTCACTCTCTCTCCATCTTTAATTCATCTCTCTCTTCCTTTCCACTCTGCTCCTTTATCCAAAACCCACTGCCATGTACTTACCTGGCAGTGACTAACATATCATTTTCCATGCCATGTGCAATTTATCAATAGAACGTTTTAAGCTTTTGTGGTCCCCCTCTCGCTTAAGGTTTGGGTGCCACACCCCCACTGCTAAAACCTTGCCACTCACACCCAATACAAACTATAAAAAGCAAAACTGAATATACTAAAATCAGTGAGGCAGAAAAGCATTGTTGTGAAGACCAGTGAAAGAAAATAAGATACACAGCAAGCTTCATTATACACTAAATTTCAATCCAGAGGAGATAGCATCATTCAGTGACACATCACTCTTCCCTGGAACTCTTTGATGATTCCCTTCACCCTCTGATCACCCAAGAAACTAACAGCCCAACAGCAACAAGACAAAACAAACAGATGAACAAAAAAACAACCAACAAAAAAAGCCAAAACCCACAAACAAAACAACAACCAAAAAACCCCACAGAGCTCCAAATTATCACAGTTCTTTGAAAATTCTGAACTCAGCCTTGTTAGAAGTAGAATTTAAGATCAGAGTAATTTTGCTCCCAATCTCTGCTAACTTGTTCTAAAAGTAGTAATTTCACTGTGCTATAGAATCTTAAATTTCTTGTCTGATGCTAACAGGATGTGATCACTCATGCTCTAGGCTGGTAAAAGCACTGCTCCCCCCTCCTAAACCTTTTAAAAGGGTGTTACATCAGCAGCAGAGCTGAAAACGAAACCAGCTATTAGATGTTTATACAGTAAGGCAAGACAAACTAGGCACAAAAATACACAGTCAGGTTCTTCTTAGCCCACTCCACTATCTACAAACTAGTTCAGAATTCTGGACCTGAGCACACATACAGAAAAGGGAAAAACTGTGTTGGCGAGTATGTAACCTAACATGTTGCCTAACAAATAGAACAAGGGTTAAATGGCCAACCAACCAAAGTCCAAACATACTCCTTTTTCTAAATACAGTATTATGAAAAAAAAAAATTATTAAGAAACTCCCTTAATGCACTCAAAAAAATGAACAAACACCAAAACAAAAGAATTGATTACTTCTTCTACATTAAAAAAAAAATCCACACTGGGCATAAAAACATGAACCATTCTGTCTTTAGAGACAGTAAGTGTTTTTTCTCTGCTTAAAGCAGCACAGAACACACTAAGACACAGCTATTTGGCTTGTTGATCTAAGATGCTATATTGTGAAGTCACAGTACAATTTTCATGAACCTCTTCCAGCTAATGACAGCACTAATCCTCATGAATTTGGGGAAAAGGTAAGTATCTTAGTACTTCTAGAAGGAACAGAAAACATCCTCAGTTTTTACAGTAAACAAAGCACATAATTATTCCTTCTCTGAACTCAGAAAGACTTGGCATCTCTGGATCATCAGCAAACCGGGAAGGGGGGGGCAGGGATAGGGGCATATGCAGAGCCAAGGCTTGGTACAAGGCTTCCCCTAAAAAATCGGTCCTTGTGGACAGGAATGGCGAAGCCTTAAGTTAAGAGGCTGCAACCACCATCTTACAAACCCTAGCCTGAAAACATGTTTCTCTGCAATCCTTTTTCTTGTCTTTGGGAGAGAAAAGGATGGCTCAAACCTGATGGCCACTGACAAGGACCTGAAACAAGACAACCTGTACTGTGAAGAGACCATCTCTGCAAGTAAGCACAGGCATTTTCTGCCAATTGAGGTGGTGAAGTTGAGTGTCATTTGATGATACTGCCAGATTAAGGTATTTTCACATCTTTATCCCTTCTAATCCAAGGTATTTCTTTGTGTAGAAAAATAAAAATCCCAAAACTGGAATTTTTCCCATTTTCAAAAGTCATTCATTTGACTGAGACTGGCAAACACTCAGTACAAGTGAATGAACCACAGTGGTGCACTCTGGGGAGACAACAAAACGTTGAAAATAAAATGGATCTTGGAACCCTTTCACCATTTTAATATGATGCAGTCTGATCCTCCCCACTTCTGGTATGAAAACAATGCTCAACTGCATGTCCTCGCATAGGCAAGGAACACCAAAAAACACACTGTGCTTGCTCACAGACAGCATTCAGAGAAAAAGAAATAAAAGGCACTACTCTTGAAACACAATAGTGAATGGTAACAACAGGAGGAAGAATATGTTACAAAATACAGTAAATAATAGCCAATTGTTAAATGCAAAAATATTGAGGATGTTTGTTACCTTTTCTGTGAAAATTAAGAGAATAGATTGGACAGAAATCGGGGCGGGAGGGGCTTACTGATTTGACATACGAGGATATAACCAAAACCAGCCACACTCTATTCTTAGCTTGTTGAAATACCAAGCTTAAAGTTTTTCTGGGGCTTAAATTCTGTGCAAGCCCTCAATGCCTCTGTATATTAAAACAAACTAAAAACATCCACCCAACTGTAAGTCCCAGAAAAGAACTCAGGCATCAATTCTGAGACATTTGCTTAAATTACCACTTTCTTGTATTCTATAAAGTAAATTCTAACCAGATTTCAATTTATTATTTCTATTTTGTTTTCCTTAAGATATTCAGAAATGCTTTACATAACTAGAATGTGACATTTTTCATCAATTTTACCAAACCTTTTTCCTTAGTGCAATGGACCTGCATTGATAACATTTTCTTGTTTCAACAGCAGCATTCTCCTGCCTTACCAAAACTAGAGGATCGTTAGACAGGTATTTGTTGTAACAGTTATTTTTCAGATGACAAACCTATCTAAACTACCTAAGCTAAAACAAACATGAAGAGTTAATTTTGACAAGTATAATTTTGACCCTAAGTATATGAAAAGAACTCTTTAGAGTAATTATTTCTATTTATTTTCTGCAATTGTAAGAAAGCAGCAATACAACAAAGCGCTCAGCACTTGGCCTTATCATGGCAAACTTAATGACAAAACCATAATCACACTGTTGAAACAGAATAGAAGTATTATTTTAAAGTAGAGAAGAGAAAAAAAAGCCCTCTGGCTTACATAATAAAACCTGCTTAACAAAACATTCTATTCCAAGCGCAGCCTCTAACTGAAATGTAATAATGCTCAATATCCTTACAAGGCTAGACCAAGACACCATTAAGGCACAGGTATATGGGAGTACAGATCTGTTATTCAACCACCCTGATATTTCTTGGAGAGACCACACAGCATGGCTTGGCACACAGTCCAGGAAGTTCATGCAGGTCATTGATAACTTTTTGACCCAAGTGACAGACGAGCCAGCAAGGAAATGTGGGTTGCTGGACCTCATATTAACGAACTAGGAGGGACTGGTTGAGGATGCGAAGGTTGGGGGCAGCCTTGGCTGCAGAGGCCATGAGATGGTCGATGATGGATCACACATGAAGGAAGACAAGCAGCAGGCAGGGCTGGAACCCTAAACTTCTAGAGAGCTGATTTGTGCCTCTTCAAAGACCTATTCAGAGGAATCCCATGGCATAGGGCATCAGAAGAGATGGGAGTGCATGACAGTCAGTCAATATTCAAGAATCACTTCCTCCAAGCTCAAGACTAGCATATTTCCATGAACAAGAAATCAAGTAAAGGGGACAGGAGATCTGCATGGATGAGCATGGAGCTTCAGGCAAATTTCAAAAGGAAAGAAGAAATACACAGGATGAGGAAAAAGGGACAGGCCATATGGGAGGACTGTGGAACATCTTCATGGAATGCAGGGATGTGATGAAGAAGGCCAAGGCCCAGCTGGAATTGAGTCTGGGTATCAAGAACAAGGAGGGCTTTTACAAGTACATCAGCAGTAAAAAAAGATTAGGGAAAATGTAGAGCTGCTGCTGAATCAGATGCATGTCCTCATAACAGAAGACACAGAAAAGGCAGAATTACCCAACGCCTTCTTTACCTCAGTGTTAACTGCTGAGGCCGGTCCTCAGGAATCCCAAACCTTGGAGGTAAGAGAAGAAGACTGGAGAAAGAAAGACTTCCTCTTGGTTGTAAATGGTTGGGTTAGAGATCAGCTAGGCAGAATTAACACCCATAAATCCAGTGACCCTGATGGAATGCAACCACAGCTGCTGAGGGAGCTGGCAAATGCTGTAACTAAGCCACTCTCCGTCGTCTTTGAGAAACCACAGAGAAAAGGAGCAGCGCCCACTGGCTGGAGAAAAGTCAGTGTTACTCCCATCTTCAAACAGGGCAAGAAGGAGAACCTGGGAAACTACTGGCCAGTCAATGTCACCTCCATCCCTGGGAAGGGAATGGAACAGATCATTCTGAAGGTCATCACCAAGCATTTGGAAGGAAAGGTCATCAGGAGTAGTCAGCATGGATTCATCAAGGAGAAGTCATGCTTGACCTTATAGCATTCTATGATAGCACAGCAGGATGGTAAATGAGAGGAAAGCGGTGCTGTGTTGTCTTCTTCGACTTCAGCAAGGCTTTGGACACTGTCTCTCATAGGTAAGCTCAGGAAATATGGATTAGATGAATGGACAGTGGGCTGGATTAAGAACTGCCTGAAAGGTCATTATCGGAGAAGCAGAATCCAACTGATCAAGACTGGGTCTTATTCAATTTGTTTATCAATGACCTGGAAGAAGGGATTGAATGCACCCTCAGCAAGTTTGCTGATGATACAACACTGAGCGTAGAGGCTGATACACTTGAAGGCTGTGCTGCCATTGTGTGAGACCTTGGTAGGCTGGAGGGTGGAGAAAAACATAAGAAAGTTCAACAAGAGGAAGTGTAGACACCTGCACCTGGGTGGGAAAAAATCCCAAATACAAGTACAGTTTGTGAGCTGATCTACTAGAAAGCAGCTCTGCTATGAAGGACCTGAGAGTCTTGGTGGGTGACAGGTTGACCATGAGCCAGCAGTGTGCCCTTGTGGCCCAGAGGACCAGTGGTATCCTGGGGTGCACTGGGAAGAGCATGGCCAGCAGGTGAAGGGAGGTGATCCTGCCACTCTACTCCACCCTACTGGGATCACATCTGGAGTACCATCTTCATTTCTGAGTTCCTCAGTTGAAGAAAGAGAAGGAGCTACTGGAGAAACTGTGGGAGCTGGGCCTGTTTAGTCTGAAGAAAAGAAGGCTGAGAGGGGAACCTCAGCAGGGCATATAAATATTGCACAGGCAGAGCCAAGAGGAAGAACTTCTTTACATCGAAGACAGCAGAGCACAGGAACTGGCTGCCCAGGAAAGTTGTAGAGTCTCCTCCTCTGGAGACATTCAAAACCTACCTGGACACATTCCTGTGTAACCTGATCTAGGCGGCCCTGTCTTGGCAGGGATGCTATACTAGATGGTCTCCAGTGGTGTTTATCAGCCCTAAGTATACTATGATTTTGTGAATTTATGGCAAGACCTATTACAGAAACATCCTTGGAGGGGGGAAGGAGAAGGCAAATTATAGGGTAAATTTACAGTAAAAAAAAAAAATTTAAAATTCCGAGATACCCAAGCCATTGTAATTTTGACTTATTTTAATATTCGTATTGACTTTTCATATTAACACTACACAGTCCTACACAGTAACATATGCACACTGTCACAACACAATAGCAGCCCAGATAGTTGCAAGCATGTTCTCACATTTTCATTTGCCCTTTTCCTGAGACAGTCCTAGAAACTAACTTCCATCTGGACAGCCAATCTATGCAAGTAAGTAGGATGATAACATTTCCTCTGAAGAATGGTTTCTAATTGGATACCATTAACAATGCTGCTGAGATTAGCATTAGATCTGAGCTTCATTTTTGGCGTTTGACTTGATTGCATATTCTTTGGGTGAGTATTTGTTGTGTTACTAAGAAAACCTTAAGAGGAATAAATTGATTTTTAAAACCACTGTGCTTGAGACTCATCCACTTCTCCACAGATTAAAAAAGCACCATGTAAGTGCAGGAATTTTTACTAAGGCATGCTGAAATTTGAGGAAAACTGCAGGAATCCCTCAAATCTTCATGGAATATACAAAACCCAAGCTTTTTTAAAAGTCATGACATTGGTAGTTCAGTATTTCAACAGTGATGTTTTCAAACGGCTAAAGAATTCCTTTCATGAAACTGATAAAGTTCAGATTTAATGCTTCTCATTTTTAAGTTAATATATAGCCAGGAGCACGAAATATTTATCCCAATGGTATACTGAAGTGCACTCCATCCCCCACAGGCCACCACATTGCCATTCACCATTTTTTTAAACAGGCAGTAGAAATAAACACAGCTACTGTATAGCTAGTAATCAGAGCTATTTGATACAGCTAGCTGTTACCAAGCTACTTCAGAATTCCTTTGCTTTCAGAATCCACCAATTTCTACATTAAATAACTTCATTTTCTTTTATTGTTACTGTAAAAAAGATCCATCGAAATAAACAGGACAAGTTCCTGACTTTCTACACAAAGAAAACAAGGAAAATTAAATCCACAGAGCAACCAGACTAAGAGATGGTAAGCTTCTGAAAGAGGTATAAAACCATATTAAACCGCTTATGCTTCAGGTTTAGTCATTTGAGGGATTATGTCTGGATCTACTGTACAAGCAAATACTATGTACCACATACTGTCCACATCTATTCAAGCGGAAAGGAAGAGAAAATGTCCTAGCTTCTCTAGTTATACCAACACAGTCAAAAGAGATGAACCAACATGAGGGAAGTGAAGGGAAGAGGCATTGCTTATCATTTGCCCATAGGAAGCAACAAACCTTATGGAGCAGTAAGCACAGCTGAGGCAGTGTGGCAACAGCACAGATTATTAGCTCAGTGGAGAATGCCAAAGCACACACAGCCTACAGCATTGTAGGCTACACAAAAGGCTGGAAAATACAAGCATGTGCACATGCTTGTATCTACTTAAGAATACACTGTTTGTAGCAATGCCAAACAAAATATGCAGAAGATTTTGTATCCTTTAAACTGATATTTCATAGTCTCAAAATTACAGTCATTGAAGAGTCAATATTTATTAGCATTTCCACAATGTGAGCAGCATTATTAATAAAATCAGAGCAGATGGAAGCTGCTGTCATATGTTGTTGGGTTTTTTTTTTCCTAGGGCAGAAGGAGGACTAGGCAATAATGATTCCTCCACAGGAATTCACAGAGAGGTTCTAAAGACAAAATATTCTATTGGGCATTCTTTTTATTCATGAAAAATACTTGCCTCTACAAATCCTTACAATATGAGGCAAAAGAAACTCAGTGCCATCTGCACTGGCATCATTTAATAAAGAAAAAAAGCTGATTCTGAACATGTGTTGCTCTTCCATAGAGCTTTGAACAGCAAATTGAACTTTGTCTTGTTAATACTTTTCATGTTCTTACGTATACTCTCTACCTAAAAATCGTTAACACACCAGTAAGAAAGAAATGATACAATGTGATGTATGTCTAGGCTTTAGATCAGCACACCAGAAAGGAAATTAAGAGTACAAGAATTTTAAGCATTTTTTTCAAGCATCTTTCATACAAGCTTTTTCAGAAATACGCTTATCTTTCCTAAGAATTATATATTTTAGAAAAAAATTAAAACCCCACTATGCTAAAGTTTTCAAGCCAAAACACTTAATAATGGTCACTGAGCTTTAAAACAGAACTATTTTCCTTTTCCATATACTCCCCTTTCTATATGTACACACTAATATATAATTCACTTGGGTCTTCAACAGATACTCAGAACTAAAAAAAATTGCCTTGGAAATAACATGAGAGATTACGCAGAATATAATTCAAGTGCTTTGAAGGTGACTATAACAAAATACTAATAAATAAGTGGTTTTCTATTTTAATGTATTGTGCAATTGGTCCAGAGGAAAGAAAAATCATTTACTTACCACTGTGTTACTTTTTTCTCCCTGCTGCTTCTTCCCTGAGCTTTCAAAGCCAACATTCTGTTTAAGACAAAGGTACAAAAATTTTAGTCAACCCTATCACTACTAGATAAGAACTAACTGATACATATTGGATATGCATTCTGCTCTCAGTTTTGTATTTGTTAAAATGAAAAACTGTACATGTGTGTGAACAACAGCTTGAATACTTCAGAGTACTTGAAAGACTTTCCAAGACAGTAAAATTGCACACATACTTCTGAAGGAGATAATCCTTTTGTGTACCAAAAATTGCTTTTTATCCTACTTCTGTTTTAAAGCCCTGATCTACAAAGTTGTTTCATTTTTACTCCTTTTATAATTACTGTATTAAAATACTATATATCACACACACATTTTCTCTTGTACACAATTCTGAAGAAAACTAAGAAAAAAAATACATAAAAAATTAACCAAACATGAAAAGAACACATTTTTGTATTGTTAACTTCACGAATTATTTAGAAAGTTGCAACATATTTTATAATGCATAACAGATCACTTACACTAGCTTCACCGAAGCAGGACAACTATAAACAAACAAAAACATCCAGTGCATTTGACTGATCGCAGTCAAAATTAGTGATTGGACCTATGCAAAGGATAAATTTTGCCTCCAACAAAGACAGAAGCAGAACGTATCTTCAGAGGGATTAAATGTCACTGTGGTCAGATAGATCACTGAACCGAGCATAAAGTCATGTAGAACATCTAAGAAGCTAAGTCAAGCAGAATATAATCTCTCAAATTTGTAGTACCTAGAAAATAATTTAAACAGTAGGGATCACAGGTAGGAGCTTCATTCAAAGAATTTACATGGAAGTGCATTTAATTTTTTTCCAATAGAAGCAGAATCAGCCTACATAAAAACATCAAAACGTGTCTTCAAAAAATCCAAAGATATTTAAAATCAAATTGTTCTAGGGGGAATGAAAGTTGCTTGTTTTGGGGTAAGAAACAAGCAGTAGTGTGACCACAGGGCAATGAACTTCCACGGAAGTCAGAACTGCCACAGCAGGATTGAGCTATAATCAACTTTTGCGTATTACATGTCCTATTTCTCATTTAGGAGTCACTGGTGCCAGCTTCTGCATTCATACCAAATGGACTCTAATGCACTACACTGCATAAATCTATTCGGTTATTCTCAACAGAAGGGCATCCAGGACATACAAACAGCAAGGGGAAAAAATAACACAGATAAAGTAATTTTAAAGCCTCTAGCCTTTCAAGTTTCCTACTGAAAAAAAAATAAAATTCTCTATTAGCTTAGCCACCCTCAGAAATACAGAACAGCAGCACTCAAGACAATTAATAAGATCAAGAAAGACAGCAAGGATCAAGCCAGATTCTGAAACCTGGGCTCTTACGAGAGAGTCTGTTAAACTGCCAAGGCTGCATGCTTCTTTCCTACAGCACTTTGCTCCTACTGCAACACTATTTAATCTTTACAAAAGGTATTTCAGAGGAACTGTACATAAACTCCCAAGCAGAAGAAAGGCAGGTCTTCAATAGGTCTGCTAAAATAAGCAGAATTAATCCACAGAATACCACAGTGCAGAGCTGGATCTGACAGAGTGGTCAGGTGATTGTGCCTCTAAAAGAGAAAGACCTAAGGTCAAGACTTTGCAGGCAAAGAGTTCAGAGTAGAAAAAATATCAAAGAAATAGCTAGTCTCATAATCATCAGAAAAACAATAAACAAAAACTAATTAGTCTTGCATCATTTCCTGACACCTGCTTGGTTGTCTCTGTTGAAATGCCCAGAAGAATAAAATCCAGTGGTAGGGAGTCATTACCATTTCAACTATTTGCAGATTTCCAAACCAAGCTCGAGGAACTCATCCAATCTCACAGATCCAGAGGTGATAATACAGCAAGTGTGTGCATGGGGGGAAGAATACACAGGACCACCTGGATATTTCAGGTCATTCTGCTTTAGATTAAGCAGCTACACACTGAACAAAAGACATCACTTACAAAATAAGACAAGACCAATGAACTCAGTGCAACTGATGTAACCTTAATGTCACTTGAAACTGTGATACTGAGTCACATAAATCTCTGTCAGAAGAGGACAACTAACAATGTGCTGTAACTACAACTGCAACCACTGATCAGTCTCCAGTAGCAGGAACCTTAAAAGTTTACACATATTCCCATCACCAGGCAGTGTGTAGAAAAGCACAATAAACTCTCTATGAATATAGACCATGATATTCAGAGGAGCCCAAAGCTAGCCTTGCATCAGAACTGTAAAAGTCACACCTGCAGCCTCCTTGCAGAAGCCTAGAAGATAATGGGCTAAGGTGTTTGTCTCAAACACCAACAGTGGGACAGCCATGGAGCCAGCCAAGGACTGTTGCTAAGAACAGCCAAAGATTACTGGCAATAACAAACTGTGAGAAAGAACAAGATGTGGCTGAAGAAGGGGCTAGACAAAGGTAGGACAGCACTTTTTGGGACAAACATCCTTGTTCTAGTTCCCAGACATAAGCACAAAACCATACAGCACAGGCACAGAAATCAGGTGGACCAGAAAGACCCCTGAAGTCTGACCCATTTCCAGAAAGGTCTAGAAGAACACACTCTGCATAACTAATTTGCATAGGAAGCATGACACTTATCTTTAGGGTGGGGAAAGCTTATCTATAAAAAGGTACCACCACCAAGCCCAGATGCGTGGGCACCCTCCAAGTCCCTGGACATCCCATCAGCGGGACTGATCCTGGAACCAGGACTGGTGATCACTTACTTTTCTTCCTTCTCTCTCTAATTCATCTCTCTTTCTCTCTTCCCTTTCACTCTGCTCCTTTATTCAAAAACCACTGCCATGTGCTTATATAACAGGTCAGGGACTAACATATCAATTTCCATCCAAAGTTTGCAATTTACTAATAAAACTTTTTAAGCTTTTGTGGATTGTCTGACTTTTCTTGTTCATTTCAACCATGAATCTGGGATGTTCCCTTTCTCTCAAGGGTGGGATGGTGATCTGAACTAGCTGAGGTCCACTTTCCTACTTTTTTTGCCCAAGTGGTAACAGGTACTTTAGACTAGTGTTAAGTTACTCTCAAGGTAAAAATACCTAATGAAATCTTATTTAACTATGCTCTAGCATATTATATCAACCACATCAGACTGAGCCTTAATATCTGCCAGATTGCTCCAACCAATAAGGTAAAACAGAAAAGCCCTAGCACACTCAGCTTAAAAAGTATGGGGAGAGTACTTGGGAGAACTACCATGTGTCCATCCTGTTCTTACTCCTTCTTAAGTAAAACCCAACTGCTGCTAGAAAATAGTTGCCAGATGGACTGCTGGTCTGCCCCAGCACAGCTGTTCTGATCACTGTACCCCAGGGCTTGCTCAGATCTAACTGAGCAAGTATTTCTTGTTCTAACTACGTATTTCAGTTCCAACTTGCCACTGGCTTTAGCCTATGGAGGGTGGAAGCAAGGACAGCCTGGGAAAAACAGAGAGAAATTGTCTGAGCAGACATGGATCAGGTTAGGAAAGGTAAAGCACTGAAAAAAATAATGCTGCCCAGGGAAATCAAGGGCAACAAGAGACACTTCCATAAGATGCCTTCTTTGCCATTCAGAGGGAGCTGAACAAACCTGAGAAGCAGGTCCATGTGAACCTCTTGAATTTCAACAAGGCCAAGTGCAAGGTGCTGCACTTGGTGCAATCCCAGACATGAGTATAGACTGGGAGAAGAACTCACCGAGAGCAGCTCTGTTGAGAAGGATTTCGGGGTTCTTGTGGATGAAAAGCTGAACATCAGCCAAGAGTGTATACTTACAGTTCACAAAGTCAGTGGCACCCTGAGCTGCATCTGAAGAAACAAGACCAGCAAGTCGAGGGAGGTGATTCTGTCCCTCGTCTGCCCTTGTGACACCTCAACATGAGTACTGCGTCTAGCACAAGAAGAAATTCATTACTCTGAAAGTGACGAGGCACTGAAACTGGTTGCCCAGAGAAGCTGTAGATGCCCCATCCCTGGAAATGTTCAAGGTCAGGTTGGATGGGGCCCTGAGCCACCTGAACTAGTGGCTGACATCCTGGTCCATGAAAGAGAGGTAGGAACTTGATGATATTTATGGTCCCTTCCAGCTCAAGCCTTTCTGTGATTTTTACAGGTATGTGAGTGATAAAAGGAAGGAAAATGTGGGCCCTCTCCAGGGGAAATGTAAGATATGGTTATTTTGGTCATTGAGAAGGCCTAGATATTAATGACTTCTTTGACTCAGTCCTCACCAGCAAGTTCTCCAGCCACACTACCCAAGCTGCAGAAGACAAAGGCAAGGACTGGGAGAATGTAGAACTATCTACCGTAGGCTTTAGATGAGGTTCGAGACCATCTAAAGAACATGAAGATGCCCACGTCTATGGGATGAGGTGCATCTGCAGGTCCTGAGGGAACAGGAAAGAGAAAGCAACTAAGCCACTGTCACATCTGAAAAGTCATGAAAGTTCCCGGTGACTGAAAAAGGGACACAACCACCATTTCTAAGAAATGAAACAAATATGCAGGAACTACAGGTCAGTCAGTCACACCTCAGTGCCCAGCAAGATCATGCAGCATATCCTTTCAGAACCTTTGCTAAGATACACAGAAAATAAGGAGATGGATTTGTGACAGCCAACAGGGCTTCACTAAGTGAAATCATGCCTGACAAATTCCACGGACTTTACAATGGGGTTACATTTCACCTTAAATCCTCCTCATTCTTCCAACTGCTTTTGGAGGACTTTGAAAGGGTATTGATATACCCAGAGCATTAATGGCAAACTTCCACACAACAGATCAGGAAATAGGGTTATACTTCAGTACACTAAATGACAATGACTAACACCCAATGACTTTGGAGAAAGTGTTTAAGGAAAATAAAAACGAGGGAAGGTAAACCAAAACAAGCTCTTCATTTCAGGAGAGGTTGGAAATAAGTATCTTAAAATTCTTGCCTACGAGACATTTTAAGTAGCCTTCAGCCTATGACAACCACCCTCTATTTAAATACTGAAAACAGTAAAAAGAGCAAATTATTTCTTTAAATAATTCCAGAAGAGTATTGCTGAATCTAGATTGTCTGTGCTTGTCCTTAAAAATCCACTCATATTCATTAAGAAAGTCTGTTTACCTAAAAAGACTTTAGATCGAACACGATTAATCATACTAGAGATTCACATTAAGCAGAAATAAATCCCATACTGCACCACTAAAATCCATCTTGTAAACGAAGAACAATTTTAGCCAAGGAAATCAGTTATATTTTTTCCTTTTGGAACTGGGATCAGGAAGAGGAGGGGTTCCAAAGCTGACTGAGGAAGTGCAACTTTATGCACAATCAGTATCACTGTTCTCAGTGAAGCAGGGTTTGCCTGCACAAGGATACCCATAATCAGAATTTTGTATTAAGTATCAGGAGAGTATATGCAGATGTGCATAATCATTACATACACAATGATAAGAAAAAATTTTTACTCTCAGTGGTTACTAGCAAGATTCTGATTCCTTCACAATCTGCTACGCTGGTGAGAAATGTACACCTTACAGCCAGACTTGAACGAAAAAAACAACATATAATTCTGACTGAGGAAACAAAAGATAAACACAGCTGGGAAAATATTTATCTCTAGACAATACACTTTTTGAAATTAAATAGATATTTTGCACAAAGTAGAAAGGTCTGCAGTCCATAGACAGTTTAGTTCATCTTGGATTCCCAGACTGTAGAACAGGGAGGAGTTAAGAGGGAAGGACCAGGGAGACACAAAGGATTCAGAGACCATTCTCAAGAAAGAATGAATCTTGCTTTTCCTGGAAGCAGATGCTGTCACCATGTCTCACTCTTTCTTGTTACTTTGGTATCTGAACCAAGCCACACATTTAGAGTGAAGAAAAGAAACAATGGATTATCTCATTGACAAAAAATCTGACAAATTAGGAGCAGCACTATCTTTCTACCAGGTGGAAAAATCTAAGATGTTAATAATGAAATATAACCTTAAGTAGCATGAGACTGACCTACTTGAGAATTTATTACCTCCTAGTACCAGTGCTGTCACAGCTGCTGACAACCAGAATCCTTTAATGCAGGAAGCGGACAGCTGATGGCACATTCTGAGCAAGCACACAAAGATCTACATTTGTTTTCAGCATGCCCCAAAATAACCTGTTGGTATACTGCAGAGGACATGCAGTTGAGAAGTGTTCTGCCAAGGGATATGCTTATCAACATACAGAATGGAAAAGGCACTTTGATACGTCCCTGGACTGGCTAACTTCCTATAGGAGTTACATTTTAATATTTAGAGTTATATTGTTCTGTCAAATTATCTACAGTTCTATTAGGGACATTTTTAATTATCTTAAAACTCAATGTAATGCCTAGAGTGTGACAAAACGAAACTTTATTTATTATTTACAGTACACTAACAACACTTTTGCACAAGACAGTTAAGGAAACAATCATGCCTGCATATAATCAGATAAATGAGATCTGCTGGATTTTGTCGTTATTTTCCCTCGGGGAAGCTCCTCAAAGAAGGATCTTCATGGCATAAACGACGAATACACCTGTGACCACAATTTTTTTTAAAGAAAGCATTTCCAAATTATTTATCTCATCTGTGTGGATATAGCTTCAAAACTTCTCACTGTCCAAGCACTCTGAGAGCAAATCGTGGTTTTGCAACAAAATAGACACATCTAGACTTAGAAAAACTTACTGGGGTTCAAAACTCCATTTTATAGTAGTGCAACTAGTGCAGAAATGACCGGTATGTCTGCATTTGATCTCACCGCTGAAAAACTGCTATAATGCATATGTACCAGATAGGAGGAGTTTCAGAATTTGAACTGCAAGGAATCACTTATGAATCAAGATTCCTGTTTCCCAAAGCATAAACCTCAGCACATATGCTCTGGAAGTATTCTACAATAAGAACAAAATACTATGTTGTTATTAAGCATAAACAGTTATATCTATAATACCACCAGAAGGCTTAGCTTTTGCAGGTAAAAATTCTATTTGACCTCTAATTACCTCTAAACCCCATATTCTCCATAAAGGCAGTAAGATACTTGGAGAAACTGAGTAAAATAGTGCTCTATTTAGAAAAACAGAATGATGGAGGTTCTTAGGGGTGTCTCCAGGTCACATGGTCCAACCCACCAACACCATTACCACATCAAGGCCAACTTCAACATTAAATACAACAAAGTCAAACTCTAAGGTCAATGTCAGTTTGTGCAAGAGGAAGCAGATCAGTTGGTTTATTTGGAAACATTTCCAGGCGAGAAAGTTAAGACTTCACAATTTTTGTGAACCATGGAGATACATGTTTCTGTGCCTCCACTCTAGGAAAACTATCTAGTCAATGTAATTATTCTTAGGTACTCACTGTCCAAGTGAAATAAAGCAACCTAATAATTACACTTTGATTCAGTCATTCGTGAACTCATAAGATACAATGCTCCACCTCACATGAAAATAAAGGTATCAGGAAAACCTCTTTGCAGAACCAAGATGGCTTATATCAATATATTCTACTTATATGAGATAACATACATTCACCAGAGTAGACTCAGTGCTCACAGGCTTACAAGTCACTAGATTTTATAAATGAAGTTTGCTTTCTAGACTGGTAAATGTGAGGGGGACTAATGATGTTGCTAACTATTCTGCTTAAGGCTTTGCTGATACTTACTGTCTCTCTTACTGTGATGCCATTGCATTAGTTCAAACAACCAGAAACCAAGCCAGGAATCAGAACATAGAAAATAAGTCACAACACTGATTTTCTACTCTCAACTTAATGCTATAAATTAAGGATTTTAGGAGGCTTTAAAATACTAATATTCCTGGCATCCTTAAATGTTGTGTCCATTTAATACACACCTTTTCAAACACATCATAAACAGGTTTAGTGATCTCTTCAGAACTTGATTCTTGTCTTTAAAGTACACAAAAGTACCTGAACTTAATAAAAGACAAGAAACAAAACAAGCACAACAGAAAACTACCCAAGGTCATCGATCAAGAAGACATGGCTTGCTAAACCACTTACCTTGGCCTCACAGACCATTCTTAGGGACCACCATACCAACACGTTTCAGAACAGCAACAACCTGTACCCCATGCACTGTCACAATTCTTTACCAAGTCATTTTTCTCTAAGTGGCACTTGTGCTAACTCACTGACTAAAAGTGAGTGTGCCAGGTTACTCACTGAGGTCTGGTTAACCCCGAGGAAGCTTTGTTAGCAGTAACACAGAGTATCCAACTTGAATAAAAAAGAAAAGTAAAAAACCAACCCACCCTTTCTAAGCTATGACAACTTTCACCCAAGCTTCAGCCATTGCAAAGATTTCCACTGCTGCTACAGAACTGACAACTTTTGGGAGAACTGGAACATCAAGAGAGCAATTAGCAACACAAACAATGTGATATGAGCGCTCAGGATAACAAGAGACACTACGAATACAAGAGAAAACTATTTAGATCTGGTGCACTCATCCTTTACTCCTATGTGATGCCCTTTCTTTTCACCCTTTCATCCCCATTCTCTGGTTTCTCATCAGCACATGGATCCTAGACAGTGACTACCCCTACTCCAAAAGGTTAGAACTCTTTCAGTCCTATTATTGTTAGCCGTAACAAACGTGCTCGGACCTCAGTCTTCTCTCCCAGCAGCATAAGAGAGACTGATGATGAGAATGTGGAGGAATGTGGAAAATTCAGGAAAAAAAATTACTAAGAGAATAAGAATACTTAAGAGATAGAATATACCGACAGAATATACCAACAGAATCAGTAGTAAGATTTATAACAAAATACGAAACTGAGTCATACACACACACTCAACACTGGAATGTACATCACTGTTTCTAGAAAGAACACATCTGATTTAAATTAAATAGGTGGTTAACTTGTATTATGCCATTACCATGACCGTTATTTCTTTTTGCCTACTGCATTCATCAGATAAACCCTTTCACCTCCTCTACTTCAACATGCCCACATCCCTTACTAAATACTGAAAAACTTTAGGAAGGGACGTATCTAATTTTACTTGTGCAGTACTTCAGAAATACAGCATCATGTCTTACAAGGACCATGGCAGCCAACACCCACACTTCTGTGTGCAAGGAGTGCTTCTCTAAACATTGCATTTAGATGATGACTCACTAACAGAGAATAGCTAACTAACAGTTAACTACTGAATATGAGACAAACAGAAGTTATCTAGATACTGAAGTTAGTATGACTGCCAAGCATGAGAAAAAGCACAGAGAATAAGACTCTTTGGCAATGATTTTGGGCACAATATTTAACTGTGTACTGAATTCTTCAACAGCATGTGAAACAAATCAAAGAAATCCCAGGATGAGTCATGCATCTGAATGGCCCCATGCACAGACCATGCATTCCTGTTCTAAAACACAAAGGATCTAAAGTTTAAGTACTCCAACACCTCAGATGAACAACCTATTTCTTATATGTGAATAATAAGACTAACAGAGGTGACATATTTCTCTCTGTTTAAAACCTAGGCAGGCAGACACATTCTCAATATACCTGCTGAATCAGGCAGATACTTTGCCAGTTACGCCACAGCTTTCTGCGCCACCACACAAAATTGGACCCCAGAGTTGTTTCAGACTACCAAAATACAGAAGGCTTTGACAGAATTCTGTCTACAAATTTTATCAATTCTGTGAATGTTTGTGAATTATGTATATACTACTAAATTGTTAGAACCAATAACCACCTAGTCTGACATACCTCACAAAATAGGTATTGGGAACAGGATGAATCATCTACATTACCCATATTTCAGAAACACAATTTTAGTTTGATAGATATTTCAAATTTACGTTGTTTCAAAAGAGAAGAAACTAACAGCAAACAGTTGCTATAATTGTATACTTAATAATAGATCTCACACTACCAGCCAAGTCATTGTTAGGGTATGTAAATTCCTGAGTTGTCTTTCCTTCCAGGGCAGAGGTGAGCACTGCTAGTCAAGCAACACTTAAATCTATTTTTAGATGTCATTTTCCCCCTCTACATGTGTAGAGGCATAACTTTCCAATTAACAATTGCTATTATGAACGTTTTACTTCCTTCTCCATTTATTTTGTTTCCCACTGCTTTACAAAATTGAATTAAAAGACATCACTGACCAGCTTGATTACAAATACAATTTGCTGTTGGAGAATCTGCTTGCAAAATTGCTAACTATTCATAGCCATGAAGAAAATTAAACTCAGCTGTGTTTGTAACATACAAAGCCATACAAAAATACTCAGGTGTTATTGCTTGTCTTGAGTGGGTTTTAATAATAAAAGTACTGTCAGATAGTTGCTATAGCTTCAAAAATCAATTACTGTGCACATCTACTTGCTGTCATAACAGTATATCATTAACTCACCCCACACACACATTATGAAAATCAATTATTGAATGTCAGTAGTCACTATAAATAGTAACAAAGGAAGACACCAGGAGGAATAATATATTTCTATATTTAAAACGAATCAGATGGTGGAGCAGGAACAATGCAGAATGAGATGGGAAATTCTGAAAGCACACTGATCTGAAGAAGGGATATGCTCTCAAGACAAATGTTCGTTATTAAAACTTCTTCTGTCAGCTGTGGACAACTGAACAGGTGTCTTACTGGAAGCTGATGTTTCCTGTTCAAATTGATATTAAATTTGTAACTAACCACAAAAGGCTACTGGTTGTGACTAAACAAATAAAACATCTAACCAAAAAGTATTTTTACCCTACTACACTTCATACAGGCATGCACCATCTGTCACTGAGGTATGATCTGTTACCCTGTGACATTATCACGTTACTCTTAAAAAGACTAATGCTGCTGCTTAATCTCAATTTCTAAACACTAAGTGTTGGCTTGCTGTCAGACTTCCTCAATACCTGCCTGAGAATCAATGATGGAACACATTGCCACCTTTTACCATATAATTTAATGCTACCCCAACTTTGTGTTGCAAGCACAAAGTTATATTCTGCTAATACTGTTCTAGAAGTGATTTGTTCCATGAATGAAAAGGAGCTATAAATTCACCCTGGTTTTTCACTATCTAACAGCAAAACAATCCTCCTCTAACAAGCCAAAACAATCCAGGACCACAAGCGATCTGAATTAGAACATAAACAACTTATTAAGGTAGTAAAGAAGTTCTGTCACTTGAAATTGTAGAACTGCAAGGTAATTAGCTGAAGAAAATTTAAGGAAATTAATATGCTAAATTCAACTGATTGGAAAAGAGTCTTAGTTTTTCCTGTCTGGAGAAAAACAAACAAACAAACAAACACAAAACAAGAAAAAAAGCAAACCCAAAAAACCACCTCTGCTGATTGAACTTGCAGTAACCAATTTGGAGATAACGTCTGAATCTGAAAAAAATCCAAAACACCATTGTTATTTAAAACTCCATGTAGATGGCAGTTTCTGGAAAAGAACAGAATACAAGTTTATGTTCCCTTTGCTAATGAGGTTACAGTGAGGGCTGTTTTAACTCAATTCTTAATGGCCTTTTGCAAAACAATCTAAATCAACACAGCTAACACACAGAAAGGGCTGTTTGTGTGTAGTCTGCAAATCACAGGTAGATTTCTCCTTATTCCCCATTTCTCACTCTTTGAAGTGCCATCTTGGGAAAATATACTGCCTGGAGCAATGTGCCCTTCACATACTGACAGAAGCACTACCAAACTGCATGCCCAAGGTGCATTTTGAAGATTATATCCATGCATCTTTCAAAAACCTTGTTAATGTAGTTGCCTATTACAGTTCAAAGTGTCTTCCAGTAATAACTGAATTGCATTATTAGATTTGAAAGCCAAACAACTGAGGTTTTTAGGGGTTTCAGGTTTCCGGATACAGCTCCATTCTCACTCCTGAGTAAAGACAAAAATAGTTAGATGTAAGCTCTGAAAACTACCTGACATCTGTTTCATCCAACCTAAACCCAATTTTTTGGGATCTTTCAGATTTTCCCCAACAAGCCAATACAAGATATGGACAAAACAATTAAGTCTATATTTAAAGATTCCATAGCAATAAAGCAAATCAGTTGTTTGCCTGCAGATTACTGGATTCAAATTTCTTAGGAAAACTGTGTTAGATGACATCTATATACAATATTCTGTCTAACAATAAAACGCCAACTAAAAAAAGAAAATAAAATTAACCTTTTCCAACAGATTGATTATTAACATGTCAGTCATCTTTGTTAACAGTTGAATAAGCACTAGAAATTTTTTCTAGTATAGAAAAAAATCTCAGTAGTAAAGTTCAGTAGTGAGATTAATGGACTAAATCCATTCTAGATACCAGCTTTCATTTTAATACCATTAAGTGATCAGAACTAAGACAGATTTAACATGATGGATAAAATCATTCAACACAGTTTTAATACACTCTGTGAAAGAGACATAGCCCAGTTTTTTCACAAAACTACACAAACCTGAAATAATAATACCTTTTAAGTTAACAGTTGTCTGATGTTCACACCAGTAAGAGACTGGGCTGAGAATAAATGCTAACACCATGACATATAAAAGTAGAGACCAGAAGGAGTGCTAGCAGTTAGATAGCAGTAGTGCTATTAGCACCTCATTTAAAAAGAAAGAAACGTTCTCAACAGCTTTTAGTAGATCGGCAGGCCAGTATCCAAACCTGAAATAGCAAACACTGAGACAGAGCTTAAACAATTTATCTAACACCCACTCACTAGTTTAAGACTAATGAGCTTTAAACGTAGGTCTTGTTAGATGTAAAAATGTCTAGGTAATCGCTCCCTACAGAAACCACGTCTTATGTGTTATTGCTTGCTTTATATGCACATGTGAAGAAAACTACAGTTGAGACTCTTCAAAATCAGAGAAATTTAAAAGAGGAGTCCTGACTCTCAACCAAAGTTCGACTCTTTATAAGGCATGGGAATAAAAAAGAAAATAAGGAAAACAGGGGAAATAAAAACTTGGTTGGGTTGTTAATATTTTCTATCAGTTCAAAGTTTCTGAGAGATCTAGTACAGTTCTGCAGGTGATCCTTCCAACAACAAAGTCCTAATAATTTGAAAGGCTGTAAAAAGTCATCTTTCTTGCATCCTCATGTATTCCATTGTTATTTCTTCTGCTGTTGGTTAGCCCATTCCTCTACAGAATTCTGCTGTTTGTTCTTTCTCAACATGGCCTTTTTTCACACCTCAAGTTGCTTCCCCTGCCTAATGCTACAGTGTCCCTGACACACTTCCATCTCAGATGAATGCTCCAGATGATGAGCATATCTGGGGATTGCCTAGTTAAATTCAATGCATAAAAACCAGAACCATCTCAATCACCACCACATTCTTATCACATGCTTCGATTACTCTGCCCATTACTCTGATTCACAATATGCTCCTCTTTATCCCTTGAGTTCCTATAGTCACACTAGTCCCCTGCCCCAAACACCCAAAACAAAACCTTAACCCCACAAAATTGCACCATTTATTACAAAAACCATTTCTAGGACACTGCTTGACTGTACTGCTGGTTTAAGTACCGCTATTCTCCTCCACCTTTTACATTTCAGAGATAAGCAGCTTATTTTCACTTATTTTTTCAAACTGTTTTCCCATTCAAAATAAAAAGGGAGACTTCTAAGTCAATAAAGTGAGCTCCTATCACCTTGATCTGTTCTTCAGAGCAACATCTGACAGCATCCCAACACAGAGATATAAAATGAATTCCCTACGCATTCCTTCATTTTTTTGCTTATCTCTCACCTTCACAAACCAGTTAGAACTAAAATCCTGACAGTTACCAGGCTGTTGTTCTGCAAATACTGCTGCTCATCATGGTACCCAGTGTTTCCCATCACCACCCTGATACTGCTCCTCTATCCAGCTACATCATCCTGAAGGACACACAACCTATTTTACTCGTGTTGAATCAAGACAGGCAATTCCAGTTCATTTACTGAAACTCCTTTAGGTTACACAAAGGATAACCATAATGCTTAAGAATGGATTTTATCCATTCTGCATGCAAATGCACTACATGTTATGTCTATAAAAATATACACACAAAAAATAAAAAGTGTAGTTATGCTGGAACAAGCATTTAGGCTTTCTAAGAAGAAAACTTAGAGCAGACATATCTACCTGCTCTGTTTGTCCTAAATAGCAGCAAGCAAAAATACAAATGAAGTTTAAGAAAAAGCGAAAAATTCAAGGGAAAAAAAAATACACTAACCCCTCACTGTTTCATTTAGGGAGAAGAACTAGTCCATAATTCTACCTTGATAGGAAGAAATCAAGCAATTTTCTTGATAACTGAATGAAGGGGGGTTTTTTTCCCCCCGTGTTCCAATTAGCTCGGTTTCAGCTGTAGAAACTACCTTCATGCTTTCATAGAATCATAAAATGGTTCGAGTTGCAAGCAACCTTAAAGACCATTAGTTCAAACCCCCCTGCCACGTGTAGGGACTTCCACTACATAGGTAGCTCAAAGACCAGTCCAGTCTGGGATGAAGCATTTACAACTCTTCCAGGCATCATCTTCCAGTGCCTCACAACCCTCACACTAAAGAATTTCTTCCTAACATGCAATCTAAATCTACTCTCAGTTTAAAGCCATTCCCCCTTGTTCTATCAATACATGCCCTTGTAAAAAGTCCTTCTCTGGCTCTCTAGTAGGCTCTCTTCAGGTACTGGAAGGTGCTATAAGGCCTCCCCAGAGCGTTCTCTTCTCCAGGCTGAGCAACACAAACTCTCAGCCTTTCTTCATGGAAGAGGTATTCCAGCCCTCCAATTGTTTTCATGGCCCTCTCCTGGACCTACTACAACAGGCACAAACTTTCAGGAAGCTTTTCCTCTGGATTAGAGGGGAAGTATTCCAGCTTCAAAATAAATCACAACATTTGTAACCATGAATAGAGGTTTAGAGTAAGTCTAGAATACTTTTTACTTGAAGTCTGCATTTTAACACAAAAGATAAGGATCAGCAACAGCCATATAAGCACCTACATTGAGCAAGAGTATTCTCCTGCTTGAGTTCTTTACCTGGTATTAGTAAAAAGACCACACAGACTTCTACCTCCACCCAAGAGTGACAGACAAATCAAGTTTTGTATCCTCAAGCAGCAGCAGTTACATGCAAAAAACAGGCAGTGGTCCTTTCTCATTTATGCAGCTAGTTCAAGGGGCAGAGAAAGGGAGCACCAGTGTAAAACATTATTTCACATGGTACACTGGGGAAAATATGAATCCTCTAACCTAAAACCAGACTGAACCAAATTAATTATAAGATTACAAACCAGTAATTTTCTGACCGATCAAAAAACTTAAAAGTGAACCATTTGTCTGTTGAACAGGAATCTGTTTGACCATCAAGTTCCTCTCAATTTTCTCAATTAGAAGTGTCTCCTACTCTGCCAAATAAATGAAACATATCTGGTAAATTTATAAAAAGGAAAGGGTTCTCGTTCTCACTTTAGTGGTCCTAACATGAGCATTCTATATATTTCAGGTGGACTCCATCCTTCACTTTCTGAAGTCTTCAGCTTTAAACCCAAAAGTCATTGCTATAGCTTTTTACCTTCATTTAATTAGCAGATGGACACTACTGACTACTGTAATGTTAGCCCTTTTTAGATTTGATGTTTTCTAAGCATCTAGTAAAACATCCTTTAACTGATTTCCCTTTAAAAACTGAGTAAAAAAGGAGTTTATATACAGATGATTTGGCTGAACGGCTTCAAAGTGTTCTTTGTGAAAAGGAACAAATAAATGCTGCTGATTAAACTTGCTATTTATCATGTACAATCAGAATCAATTCATAGTAATTTATACTTTATCAAGAACAAGGAGGTTTAAAATATGCAATTGGTTACTTGTCTTCCTTCAATGATAGGTGCGACTTCAAATCCTTCCATAATGACTTGTAAGAATATTGCATTCATCATCTTTTTAATGAACATTTTAGTATTAGTAGTATGAGACCACCTGCACATAAAAATTAAGTTTCCTGTACTTAGGGAGTTAGTTATCCTGTACATTACTGCAATGTGATGGTCCATAGCAAGCTATTTCTGCTGTGGCTTACCAGAGAAAAACTGATTAATAAGTGTTATTCTTTTTTTCAGTTCTCAGAAGTCAAAGTGAGGTAAAGCTAGCAATCAAAAGAGCACAGTCTTTTTTCCTTCAGTTTGTCATTCCTGAATTGTAGGCACTCTTCCTGCCAAGAGCGAGCCAAGAGCGAGTACTCATAGATCAACCATTAAGTTTTTTCTTTTTTCTCCGTATTGAGTACCCAACACTTATTTCTTTATAAAGATTCTTAGAATTATTCATCAGTCCTTGGTGACCAGTATTTCCAGTACCTTGGTTTGGTATTACAATAATTTGGGGCCTCACCATCATTTCTTCCCACTAGGAGGAAAATATACTTTCATATTATAATGGATACAACTGCATCAAAGAAAAAAAATCGGGAGCCAAGGGTGGAAACAAAAGGAAAGGCGGAAATTGTCAGGGAGGTCTGTGAACAGCACAGAAGCCATACAGCTACTTCTTAACTGAAGAAACAGGCACTGAGATTCAAAGAAAACTGTCAAAAGGAAGTTTACTTGCATACGTTGGCTAGCACTTGATTCTACCCCCACGGAACAATGCAGATGGAAAAGGAGAGAGGGAAGAGAAAGCCAGCATGCACCATGCTATTTAATTATGTTAGAAGAAGTCCCTGCACACTTTTCTCTGACACCACACATATTTATGGCACTGTGTAAGATGCTTTCCTTTCCTAATTGCTAAATCAACAAATAAGATTCAAGAACTGCTTATGTAATGCAAGGATGAGTTTCCCAACATCTAGCCTTTGCATACAATTAAACAAATTCGCCTAAATGGAGACAGGATGTTTTCCTTAGAATACCCAACTCTGGCCATGTGACAGTCAGCTGACTACACAAGCCAACCTTCTGATAACCTAATCTTGTTTAGACTCTGTTAGCAGTACACACATTTTAAGGGACAAACTACCTACCATTCTTCATGAGTCCTTAAACTAAAACAACATTCAACAAAGCTGTCTAAAATATGCTAATGTTGAAACACCCATGGACCTGAGAATTATTTCACCTATTGAGACAGCTTGTCCCTACCTCTTCTGTACTACAGGGAACACCAGGCTGACAGAACAACGAGTTCCCCAAGTGCACTGCCAAGATAAAATTCATCACATGCTGACCGGATTAACCTTCATAGTTGAGCCACCTGAGATATGTTTGAGTAGGCACTTCATGCCAGAACTCGTCAAATAGAACTAGGAGGGGGGAGATTTGGGACAACATTTATTGCTATAAGGAAAAATGAATCAGCAAGTCAGGAAGGCTCACAGATTAAATATGCAAACCAGAGCTTATATAAGAATCTTGGAACATGTCCAAAACCTACGGAAATAAAAAAGCCACAAGAATAGTGAGGAGATGGGGTTCAGGGGGTCCCTTTATGCAACATTGTTTTCTTTATTCAGGTGGAAATCTTGATGGCAAGACAAGGAAATGGGGTTTTTCTTAACTGACTGTAATTACACACAGCTTCAAAACTGTCCTTAAATAAAGCACTGTCAGAAGACCAAATATACTCAGTACAAGTGAAGATTTCAGGGTCTTGTCAAATTTACCTATCAGGCAGCTGGCAGTGTATGGATTACAAAAAGTAAAAAATAAAAAACAAAGAAACAATACAAAAAAAACAATAAACAAGCCCCCAAAACCAAACAAAACACAAAAACCAAAACAAAAAAACAAGCAACCAAAAAACACCAAAACCAAACAAAAAACCCCCCAAAAATCAAAAAAACAACAACAAAACCAAACAAACAACCAAAAAAACCCAAACCTTCACCACAAATTTTAATATTTCATGTTTGGTGTTACGTTTCTCTCCTGTACTTTGGCAATACTAAGTAAGAACTAATTTATGTTCTGTACTGTAAATACACATTAATACATTACATTCACATTGGACCTAAGCATTTACCATTGTGCTCACTCTGACTTTGACAAATTATAGCACCTTTCCCAGAAACCTACTCATTACAAAACTTTTAGAAGCTGGAAAACATGAACCCAACTGGCATTAAGAAGCCTCTATCCAAGATGATCACAAAACATCTGGAACACTTACTAGGTCCCTTGGAAAGCCTACAGTAAATATTTCATAACAACATGCTTTACAATTCAACTATTGAAGATAGGCATGCAGCCACAAGCCTATTGCAAAGTCAGCATTTGCTGCCCAATCCTATTCTTTTTAGCCAGTAGAGATTTTTCTTACCCCAATAAGGGCTCATTAATCAAGTTTGCTAAGGAATCAACAGTGAAAAAGGAGTGAAAAAGGGACTAGACTTAAGAGCAAACTACTGCAAAGCAAAAAGAAATAAACTCTAGATTAACCATACCATTTGAATTACTCCCATAAAATTTAAGTATTTCAAAATGAAAACAAGCAGATGCACAAGGAAATTAGGATTATAAAACAATGTTCCAATTAACATAGAATTATTAGTGACATTCAAATATGTGTATATGCATGTTATCTTATATATATTCAATGCTGTTGAACAATATTAGTAGCATAACAAAGCAAAGAACCTCCTCTAAATCCAAGCTATGCACTGCTGCCTGAACTCTCCACTTTGTTACTGTTAGCTTGGCAGTAAATAGGACAATAATAGCTTATTGGAAGTCTCAGCCTGTTCAAATGATAAAATTGATTGTCTTTTGTGACAGTTTTTTCAGTTATTGCTTGCTACTCTGCAAACTGTGAAAGAAACCTCAAAAGTTTAACAGAGAAAAATGCCGCTTTATCCAACTGTCTGTAAACAAGGATTTACAGAAACAGTAATTCCAAAGCCCTGACACAGAATATCAATTACTTTTAGTATATATAATTAGGATTGTCCTTTCAAAAAAGAGCACATTACTCAAAATAAAAATTCTTGTCTCTCTTCTTTTCTAACTTTATTTATTAAAGCGCACTCCTTCCTCACAAATCCATTTTCAAACACAAGTTCCAACTTGTACTATCTTTCCATAATTTTTCCTAATTTAAATATCACATGACTGCATTTCCAAGCACACCATTTCTACAACACTATTAAGCATTTTAAAAAGTATTTTTGCTATTAAAGTACTTTCCCTCTTGAAAGTCCAACACTTTCTGTGGCTGGTTACAAATATTTTTGGCTGTATTCTAACTACATTCCTGAATCAGGGCAAGAGATAGTGATAGCAGAATAAAAAATGCATTTGTTCAATAGCCCTTATTAGGACTAAGACATTATATTATCCTACTGCAGTATATTTGGATCAAAATATACTGTGATCTACTAAAGATTTTCGTGGCACTTCAATTAGGCATACACATTAAAAAGTCGTATCGTTCTCATTATTTTGTCCGTGTTCCCTTATTCCCCCTTTCTGAGAAGCTTCGTGCATCAGCTATTGAATTATGGGATGAAAAATAAGTTTTAAAAAAAAATCCCTTCAGTCTTAGCCCACCCAAAATATACCACTAACAATGCAACAAGTATACAGAACCAAATCAGTACNGCATGCAACTGGGGGGGGGGGTGAAAAAGCTGCCCCTCCAAAAAATGAAACCAACCCCAATCATATTAACCTTTCCCTAGATAGGGGAATAGCATCTAACTTAGCTTGTCCAGGGCAGAAGCATTTGTTTAGCAGCCACAGCTACCTGAATACATTACCATAAAAGGAGTTATTAACTTGCATATATTATGTAGCATTCAAGGTAAACAAATAATGCAGAAAAACATAGCAATGGAAGTCGGATTGACCCTACACAACTGCTCACATAGAACCGCATCTGCTTCAAAAGGCAGACACACAGATCATGTTCTATGTCCTAAGCGCAACAGCATGTGCCACTGCAGTGGATACCCCCCTGTCTCTTGAGAGAAAATAAGCACAATTCCCAGTTCTTATGCATCAGCCCTATAAGTTATTGCAATACAAATTCAGCAGTTAAAAGTTTGTCATTCTTACATCTGAGGGCAAGAAAAAGTATTACTAGCAATTTTATAGTGTAACTGAAACAGTAAGTGTGCCCCAAACATTTATTTCCCCTTATCTCCTTCAATGCATCTGGACAGTCACCTACCCAAATCACTCCAACACTGCCAATTTACACCATAGGAGCCTGAATCAGTTTCTCAACTGGGACCACAGATGCACCAAGACGTCGAACAGTTTATTAAACCATCCACATGGATCTGTGAAAGAGAATTAAGAAGTGTTTTCAAGATGACTGCTGTAATGGGCCTTTCATAAAACACAGTTTCAAATCCACATATTTACTTACACTAGAACCAAACACGGACAACACAGGAGTGGAAATACAAAGCTTACCACCACAACCACTATTCTACCAACATTCATTTTTGCCCCTTGTCAAATCTGAAATTTATGCAGAGAAAGCAGTGTGCCAAAACATAGAAAAGGTAGAACTGATTATCATCTCCTCCTTCTACTGCATTCAAAACTAAAATATAGGCACTGCTAGCAAACTAGAGGTCAAAACAGCTCCCTTTCTGCTACTCATATGAATGGTTAACAAAACGTGACCAAAACCCAACCAGAAGTTATATTCAGGGCCTCAGTGGAATGACTTCCTCTTAAAGCACTACTGTTCTGGTGATTCTCAAACACATCCTCTGAAGGAGACTCTCTACCACCCACACTGACACAAATACTTCCACAGCCCTCCTGGGGAAATACAACTCCTTGCAACTGATGAGCCTTTTAAAAAAGCTGCAATTATTTTAATTGGACCTGACAGCTGCCTTTCATTTAGCTTAACATGAGGTTTTCTTGAAAGTCTGGAGCCACAGTCATTGGCAAGAGTGGAGACAATTGCTTACAAGGAGTTAGATCTATTTCTGCGAAGTTTACTCTGCCTGGTGAGCTTTTATGGAGTATTGCCATATCCTCTGTATGTTGAAGATACAAAGTTTTAAAATGTGGTCCCGGCTAGTAGGCCGGAATAATGCAATAAATCTAAGATGCATGTGGAATAAACTCATAGCCTCATCTTGATGACATTTGTTGAAGCCAGCTCAAATAAAGTGCCAAACTACAGAAGTGAGGATGATAGATTACAGAAAAACGGGTTTTTAAAACAGTCAATACACCCCACCGAAAAGAAAAAAGGTCTAATGACTCTACATTTCTAAGTTGATAAATGAAATCTTTCCTGAAAGAAACTACTCTTCAGGAGATCAGATCCTGATTAGCATTCAATATGCAGTCATAAAAATGGGTTTCATGATTACTGGAGTTCTGTGATTCCTAAGGTTTCGAAGAGAAACAGCAAAAGAACTGTCATTAAAATAACTGTTCTGCCACTTCCAGAAGACTCTGAGATTTAACAAGCCCTAAACCCTCCATATTAATACAACTGTTTCACAGATCTTAACTACCTTTTCCAAAACACTTCTGACATCAGCCCCTAATGGTGCCAGAGTTGAAGACCGTACTGCTACTTTCTTAGACTGCTCAGGAATAAAAAAAATTGGGTTGCTGTCCCTTATAGCAGTGGCTCTGGAAGTTTCACTCTAAAATTTTCCTAGTGCTTTCCCACTTACAGCCAAGATTTTAGTATGACTGAAAATGCTAACATAAGTATCTTACTAAATCAAGTTGATATCTAGCCAAGGCCTCCCTTCATATGCATGCCATTTAGGAACTGCAAGTCTATGATGTAAAGCCTGGAACAGCTATTTTAGCTCTTAACTAGGGACAGCAGACTAACTTCCCTCTCTCATCTTGCAATCTTTCAAAGAAGGTTAAACTTTCAGTTTGATGCAATAAAAAAGTGGCATCCTTATAGATAAACAGTGGACTGTCAAACATGCTGATTCTGTTCCAGACTGTGACCTATCTGGCATCCATGATAGAAGTAATCAGTGGTAACTTAAACCCCAAAAGCTGAGGGTTGAGGTAGGTTAGGAAAATAAGAACTTCACACATCTATAGAAGAAAGACCTTTTACTCTGACATTTCTTCCCCACAACAAGGTAAAGTTACCTAGAAAGTAAGAATAACTAAGGCTACAGTCCATTTCTGGCTTTTTCATTATCACAGGCTCGTCATTTTAAATCAAAACAATCCCTAATTAGTACCAATAGCCCATTCCAACTCAAACCCCTGATTGGGAGGTCACTATATGAAAAAGCACCCATACTACATTTGAGTTATAAACTCACTTTAGAAGAGTTATGAACAACCAGGACTTTCCAGAACTAGATGTATTCAGGCTGTTCACTACACAAAATCATCCCCTGCAGACAATATCTTACAGCTTCTGTGGCTGCTAAGACAGAGAATACTCAGCTTGGATTTTACTCCATTACCACACTTGTGAGAATCATGCTGCATTTCAAAAAAAGCTGTGAATTAAAAAACAGAAGAATTTTTTTCCATTGTACTTTTTCTAGTCCTCTGCTACTGATTCCACCTTTTCAATAGCTCTATGACATGAAAGATCAGGGTCTGCTTAGCTATATGAAATTTTGTTTAAGTATTGTGAAAAATTAGGTGTGGTTAGCACTGTTACCAAGCACTTCAGACTTTGAAAGAACATTCTCCAGAGTCCATGCTTAAATGACTAATAATATCACATTATAAACCTAGGCCAACTATCACTTTGACGAGGCTTGTTGGAGAAAGATGCCAGATAGAACATTGCAATAGATGCTACTCTCATTTCCACCCAGAGCCAAGAAGCATCACCATACCCCTATCTTAGCAATGTAACTGCAACTACTGATAGCAGTGAGCAGTGGAAAAGATCTTGTAGAGCAGTGAAATTAATTTAGAAAAATGCCATTAACCAAGTTCTAACAATGTCAAAAAGACTATTTGAGATATTTGTTAGTAAGTCCTACTGCATCAATAGATCTATGCATAAGATCCAAGATTTTGCTTTCACAATTAACAGAAAAAAGTCATATATTATGCGCATACAAAATCGACAATTTAGCAGCTACATTAATGCACTTGGGTGTGAAAAGAATAGAAAAACCAACTGCTCTCCTCAGTTACCTTCGGAAAGCAAATACATACTTTGTATATCTGATTACTTTCCTTTAAGTGGGACAGAGTATGCATATCATTACAGGTAACACACAAAAAATAGTTAGCCTATATTACAAGAAGTTGTTTTGACACAAATTTATTCTGCTGTTAAAAAACCAGTAATAAATGCTTAAACATACTTGACCACTAGCCTTCAGGGTGTTAACAGATAACCTGGTTACCGGAAGCTAGGTTATTGGAAGGAGAGGGCATCAACTTGCAGGTACTTAGTGAGATGAAGTACTTCATGTTGCACAGCTGGACTGATCTGTACACAACCTAAACACAAGAATTTGACACTGGTTCCTAGATTCTCTACACGAATGACTCAAGGGGAAGGGAGGAAAGAAAACCTCTTCAGCAGTTATGTGTTAATCTCACTAAGCTCTGCTTCACTACTGGCTATTATTCCATCATGCGAGATTCATATCCAAGTATCATATCTGATACTAGAAAACACACTGTCTTAGGAGCAGGAGTCAATTTTATTTTGGATCTTAAAATACTCATTTTTCCCCCTCTTATTTCAAGACACAATGATACAAATATATGTGCATACACCTAAAAACCAGTGTCCCAGTTTTATTCTAATCACACAGCAGAATAAATGTACATATATATACACAGTTATCTTTCACAGACCTTCTCTGCCCAGCATTTTAAGACACAACAGATGTACTGAAACTAGACTCCAGTCCCTCTAAGTCTCTGACTCCTCCCCAAAAAACTCAAAACTACAGCATTAAAAAAAAAACTACTTAGTGTTTTAAGTTGAAAAATCCAGAGGAAAGATAACTTTAAAAACCAGAAACAGTGAATACAGTTGATAATATTTCAGTCACATACTTACCTGGAGGGGGAGGAATTAGTACAAACATGAAATTGCACAAAAAAGATACACTTGCCCTCAGGTTCAGAGTCAATTCCAGTTTAACACATTCTAGATCCTTATTACAGATAGACTCTCCCAAACGAAGCAAACATATGAAGGGAACACGAAAAAAAGAACATTTGTGTCATGCTCATTTGCAAGGTCAACACCCAATACAGTTTTTTAATTCTTAACTAGACTGTAAATACATTTAAGAAAAAATTTTTTCAGTCTGGGGGTGGGGGAAGGCAAAAAAAAATCCTTTATACCACATTTTCACAATTTAAGTGCCATAAAACTTAATATCATTACAGTAGTTCCTCTCAAGCATGCAGAAGATCATAATTTGGAAACTACCTTAAGGAAAGAATTCACACCAAATCTCCGTAACTCTAAATCCTGCGTAGGTTAATCCTTGTACTACATAACTTGAAAGAAAAAGCCTAATACACATTATCTTCTCAAATACAATATTTAAGATAATTTGGGACTTAATATATTCTGCTGAGCTTTTTTTTCCATCTTTGAACCCTAGGAAAGGAAATTATCTTCCAACAATCACTATTTCCCCTGATGTGGTACATCAAATACTTATCAATCAACAAGATAACAAGCATTTCTTCTGCAGATTAAGAGCAGGACATACAGATAGACAACTACTGTCATGAGAAATTGATTAACTGCTTAAGGATGTGTTTAGAACTATCTGTCTGACTTCTTACTACAGCAGTAAGCAGGCAATGTCCAGCTAAGCTCTCTGGCAGATGTAATCATTGCTAAAACACTGGTGTGTCTGAAGAAGGAAAAAGTCTTTACAGCTAAATTTAAAGGTTTCTCATGTAGTGGCTTTAAGAAACGCATTGCAAGGAGCAATTTAAATTCAGATAACAAGAAATAAATTTTCTACTCACTAGTGCTTTTATAGATCACTGCACTCTAGTCTCAGCAGAGATAAGCACAGTATCAGAGTCTTAAAAAACAGGTAACACCACAGGCACCAGCTGTTTCTGTTTAGCTCGTGCCCATCAGTGTCAGCTCCTCCCCACTGTATGGGCTTGGCCCTCCTGCAAAGAGGAGGGAGAGATCAGAACCTTTGTCACCTGCACTTCGTGAGTGCAGTCCAGCCAAGTAAGGCTACCATACCCGGCCCCACACTGAAGCCACATATCATCTCCACACCCAGGTGGCAAACTTCTCAATAGATTTTACAATGATGAAGCTAAATGTCCCCTATTCTTCCATCCCCTGCCCCTAAATGCACTTTTAATCCCTCCACGAATCAAGGTGATTCTACACCGCCCATCTGAAATCAAAAAGTAAAACACTGTAATGGCATCCCACACACAAGCGAGCGACATTTTTGAGTCCATCTTTCTACTTGTGATAATACATAACATATTTACTAATAATACCAACTAGCCATCACCTGTCAGTTCTGCATTCACACTAGCCTTGTGTCTCATCTCAAGGCACAGCAAGTCACATTCAAACACTGTTGACCTACACATTTCAATCAAAAGATCTCTCTAGACAATTAAAAATATAAAGCCACAAGAAATCCCTAGGAACTTAAGAGACTAGGCACGTAAGTGTCAAAAGCAAGCGCTCTGCAAGGTAGCTTTTAGGAGAAAAGGACTTTATTGTTTCTTCTCCTTTTCCAACTTGAGTTCTTACTCTGGTTAGTTATTTCCCCACTCCTGTAGCAGGTAAAAAAAAAACATTTTATAGATAGAGATTAAATTCCCAGCCTACCGTTTCAAGTCCAGAAGTCAACCTGCCTATGGCAACAAAAAAACAGGAAAGAAGGGAGGTGGTATACTTTAAATCTGCCCAAAAAGATATAAAACTGGGTAAGTATCCCAATTTTTTAACTCCACTTTTGACTTTTACTGACATATTATCAAAGATGAAATCATTGATGATGAACAGCAACATTCACATTTGCTGTGACTAAGTGAAAGACTATTCCAAATCAGCAACTGGAACTCAAAAAGCAAGTCAATTTCCATTATGCTAAATTCAAACTAGAGCCTGCTGAAGAAAGCATAATCCCTGCTTTCCCCTCACATCTGCCTTTTATTAAATCTATTTATTAAATCTAGGGTTTGCATAACCATACCATAGGTCCAACCAGGAATTGATCCAAAAAGCCCAACCCTGCAAGACACGGGGGGCGAATTTTTTTCTGTTTGGATCAACTTGCTCATCAGCCCACTGACCTTCAGTATCAAGTCTTCACATATGAAGCAAAGAACCACACCGGAAGCAAAGACAACACACGCTGCCTACTGTCAGAGGAGATGCAGCACAGTATAAGACTACATATTTAGCCACAGGCTTTCTAAATTAAGACTTCTTCAAAGTAAAGGTAACTTCATTATTACTGACATTTTTCTCTTAGTACAAAAAAGATGTATGAAAAATGATATGCAAGCACATTTTAATGTTCAAAACAGCATATGCTGATGGCAAAATTCATTCATTCATTCATGTGGGTCACATTTTATAATTTAGTCTACCTTGGATTCACAATTTTGGTGGAAGTTGCAGGAGGGATAATTAAAACAAAAAAGAAAAGTATTAACTATGCTAAATATCTACAGGCAACCAAGAAGAAGCAAAGATGCTAAGTCAATTCAGTAAATACTTATGGTCCAGAGAGTGAATGTATCAGCAGGCTGTGTTCTACAGAACTGGAAGAAATATTTACAGGATGTGGTCTTAACTGCGAGACACTCTTGCTCAGCAAGTGCTGTGCACATTTTTGCAACAACATGTCACTTACTTTCCTACACAGCAATGCTTTAAATTTATAAAAGGCTTGAGAGAATGAGAGTAAAGTACATAAAAGTACACAGACCATCATTCCCAACACAGTAAGTTAAAAATTTAAATACACTTATTTTCTTTCAACCTAAGAAAAACCATTCTAAATTTCAAAATGACAAATACAAGAAGATGCTCTGTCAAGAAGTACTAATGATAAAAAGCAACAGTTGCTCACGTTGGCATAATTGTAATATTAAGGTTAAAAAAACTTCTAGAAAAATATTCAATGAACATCAATCTGTAATTCAAATCATGAATAGATACACTGAATAGAATTGTAAAAAGAAAAATTGATATCTACATACAGAACAGATATGACGAACTGATATTTTTATACCGATCTAGATGCATCTTTCATCTGTCCCACTGCTCTTAAAATGTAACTGAGGGTGCACAAAATGCACCTCAACCTTCCTAGAGCATTAGAAGCTGCCACTTTCTAGCAGAAGATGTCCATTACTTAGAGCAGAATGCAACCTACTTCCAATCTTAATGGTAAAGGTGATTTGTCCTATATGAAATCCATGAAATAAGACACTCGCTGTTAACCTTTAAGTGTTTGGATCAAAAGCAAGACTATTAAATGGCAGAGATGAAACCAGTACCTACAGTGCATCCAAATTTCTCATGCCAATTCTTCTAAAGCCCCTCCTACTAGTGATTAACTAAGAGTCACACACATCACACACCTGAAAAATACATTCAACAGTAAATCCTGATAGGAAGATCTAGAAACAGGGGGTTTTAACATTAAAAAAATTCTTCCATGATGCTGTCATCTGGTCTGCTCCCAAGTCAACATTATCACGGTCTTGGAGAGCCTAAGGAGAAGGGACACACTCAGGAAGAAATCATATGAAAGGATGAAACAAACGGTAATAGTCAATATGCTTTTAAAAGTTACAACAATTACATGTCAAGGTTAATTAAATCACACAGAGTAAAATTAAGTTAAAAAGTATCTTAAAAAAATAAAAACCCACAATTGTTTAATGGAGAGGTATAAAATAGGTACTTACAATGTCATGAACGGCACAGAAAGATCATAGAAAAAAAATTGGAATAAATGTCAAGGAGGGGGAAAAAACCCACAAAACCTCTAGATGCCATACCCTTACATGTGTATTAAAACCAAAAATGACAAGTGCTTTGATGAAAGTTTAGGTTGGTTAAAGAGTGAGAAAAGACAACATATTTTAAGTGTTGCAAATATACAGCAATTAGCAACACTTACAGGTTCCAAACAGCAAAAAATAAATTTGTGGTAAGATTGGCCTCTGTGGAACTGCATTAACAGTATCACAATAGCAAGTTCAACTTGGACACAGATGCATGAACCAGACAAGAACCAACTTGCAGATGCATGCAGTTCATTTGAAAATTAATTCCTGTTACTAGTGATGACAAGGGCTGAAGTGCAAGTAAGTTTTTAACTTGTTATTTCATACTGTGAATGCCAGCAAACCAGGCCAGACTCAACAGAAATAACACAGAGCTCTAAGGTGGGGGGAGGTTGGGGACACCCATAGGTACTTCCCATGGTACACTGGAAGTACATTTCAGATACACAAAAGTATAGAAGGAAAACAGAGACCCAACAGAACATTTGTTTGTGCTACCACTTCTGGTACTTCCTACAATTCAATAGCTACACAACACTGTTGTAGCCATTGACACCTGGGAAACCAGCAGAAACACTGAAATTTTCTGTGCTTGAGCAAGTCAGGACTCTCCTTGGCTAGCAGGACAACTACTTCTTCAGAAAACACAAAATGGGGTGACCAGAATGAAGATAAACACCACATGTCACAGGAGAATGAAGGCTGAGGAGGAGGAAACTTGTTACCTGTCCCTATAGATTTTCTCATAACTATCTTAAATAAGGAAGAAACCGGTCAAACTAACACACATCACCATGAGGAAAGACTGGCAGACTGTCGGAAAAAATACAAAAGCAGATGATAACGCAGCTGACTTGGACCTAAACACAAAGAGGCAACTCCAGAAGTTGCTGAATCTCTCAGCATATGAGCACATCTGTAAACGATGGTAACCACTGCTATGAACAGCTAAAAATCTCAGCGAGTTGAATTTAAAATAGAAAATAACCCACCGGCATCTCCTTTTTCAATCCACAAGACAAGAGCACACCAAGCTTCCAATCACGGTTCACAACTGAACACTTAAAATCACTCAAAAAAAGCAGAGAAATTATAGTAATTATGGCCTCTGCTTCATGAGAAGCTATTTTATTATTAAATGCTTGATTTAAATAAATATGTGCCTTCCACAGCTACCGAAATAAAATACTTGCCCCCACTCTCTTCTCCTTCAGGGACCTCTCTTCACACAAGACAAAACAACAGTAAGTTTGTTCACCAAAGTTAATTTTTAACTCTATGTCTAATCGTAGTGATTGAAAAGAAAGAACAAACAAGAAAAACAGCAATCAGAAAGCAGAAGAAAAAATACTTTAAAAAGATACATACTTCATTCCTCTGTTTTTAAGACAGCTATAAAATTAAGGCTTTCAAATTATTTCAGATAAGAAAAATGTACACAAAATATGAGTTAGAAACTGATCAGATGAAATTACATGTTCTAGAGACACATGTATTTTTCTTTCCATGCAATTTTTAACATCTTTGTCTTCCAACCAGGAGAAAACAATGTGACTACCACCTCCTTCAAAAACAAGCAATAATATAGGGCAAAGTGCTTGGCCTTGGGCTTGTTTCTTTATAATAATAAAATCCCACAATATTTGGAGCTATTAGTTGTAAATGTTCTTCCTCTATTACTCTTACTCTCTTACTCTTGAGAACTTGTTGGAATTAGATACTGGACAGAAGTAAAATCCCTCACTGCTCATTTCTGATTTTCATTAACCCTGGTTTTCCACCTGCATTATCAAGCAACTACATACATCTCATGGTGATGAAAAGACACACATATGCTACCAGTCCTAAAAAACAAACAAACGAACAAAAAAAAACAAAACCCCCACAAATAAACACAAAAAAAATAAAAAAAAAAAACAACAAACAAAAACCCCTACCTCTCCAACGACTCAAAAAACCCTAAACCACCCACCACAACTGTATCTACCAAAACTGCATAGCCCTTTTTCAAAGGACGAAACCACAATTTTCATTTTCCTCTACAGCATCCCAATTTGATAGACTGCTTGTTTCAATCTCCTTCTATGGTACACATTAATCAAAAATAAAAATAAGGGATGGAGAAACAATCAGTAGTGAAAATCCTGAAAGCCAGCAACTGGTATTTAATACTACCCTCAATACAAGAAGTCCTTTTTAACCCCTTAATTCAGGAAATAAAATAGGTTTGAAAAACATAACTACCATATTCTGTTTCACAAGTATGACATTTTTATTCCTTTGACATATGTTGCTTCCTGAATGAATTCAATGTATTTTGGCATTCCAGAACAAAACCGCTCTCATAGTGTTTGGCACTTCATGTACAATGAAGCCAGGAAGCCACTCCTTAGGACTATGCAGCCATCTGCAGCAGATCCCAAAGGTTTTTGACAAGCAAACTGCACTGCTGTAAATACACAGTATTTCAATATACAAGAAAAGTTCTCATCTATTAACAAAACTCTCCACATAATTGTCTGCAGACAAATTCAGGCAATCTGCAACACATAACAGTTTGGTACAAATGAAAACAGAGAGGTGAAAAAATAATAATCATAAAAAGATACTATTTCTTCTCGTAACATTTCAGGTTACTTATATATTTTCCTTGCAAAATCATGAGGTCTACATACAAAAAACAAACAAACAACAAGCAAAAAACCCAAAATACAAAAAAACCAACAACAAACAAAAAACCCAAACAAAAAAACACAAGCCCCTGACGCACTGCCTTACATGCACTTCCCCTCAAAACAGTAATTGCCAGAATTCCTACCTAAAGCTAGGATGGACCAAACAACAGAGGTCAGAAGAACACAGAAGGACCCAGACAACGACACAGTTTGAGATACAAAGTAAGCAGATGTTGGGTACATGGGAGAGGAAGAAGGAACCACACTCAAAACCTTCTAGTTACCAAAAGCCCTGAAACACTGCTGCACCAAATCCAGACTGGTTACACAATGTCAATGGTAACAGGAACACAAGAGAAAACACGTTCATAGATCAGAGTGCAAAAGGAGATGAGGACATGCAGGTATGTATATCCATTCCCCACTTTGAATCTGACAGTGTGCAAAGAAAAATATCCTACCAAAAAACACAGAGAAATAGGCACCCCAACACTTAAAAGACTATGCAGTGCTCTAACAGAAGTTCCTACTTAAGAGAAATAGTATATAGAACTGGACTCCCATTTATTTTATAATTTTTCCCCCTTTAAAGACTTACGTCTCTGTCTTCTAAGTGTTATCCACTTCAACGAGCCAGTTTGGTTTTTGTTTAAATATTCTCAGTAGTTTTAAGAGTTCCTGTCCCAGACATATAAAGGAACCCCTGAACTGTATCTCTGTCTATTGTTTTTTTCTGCATTAATTTTACAACTGATACACAGACCCTGATACATTGCAATTAGTTGCTCATAACTGTGATGCACCAGAATTACCCCTCCCTGCAGTGGCTGTGGATCTAACTACAACACTCTTCATATCTTCCATGTGGCTAAGCACCATTATTCTTGTCTTCTATTTACTCAGCTTTTCTTTCACAATGCACATTTGATTTTTGCCAGTTTATAATCTCTTTTCATTCCCAACACAGCGATGAAACACTTAAGCTAGTATTTTTGTACTAAAGTATTTTTCTCTTTACTTAGTGTTGTGTTCCTCTAAGTCAATAGATGATGATTAAAGAAAAAAGCTGCTATTTTTATTTTACTACATCAGGCATTTTGGAGATCAGACAAGCAACTGATAAAACAAAATTAACCGAAGGCTATTCTTGAATGGTTTCCAAAGTATTTTTGACTCTTTGGACAGGGAAGAACAGTAGCTTACTGCTTACAATAAAAATTTTAAGAATAACATGGAATTTAGATATTTATATTTAAGTATATTTTTTCTTAAAGCGCTGATTTCCAGTTCTCTACCTGAATTCAAAACCAAGTTTTTCACCTGACAGGAGGTTTAAGTAGAACTAAGAGTCTTCCTTCTCATCACAGTGCTAATTATAGCCTCAAAACTGAATTCAAAGTTGATTTAATAATAACCCAACTTAAAGTGTTACTTAACTTCTGACATCCCGCGCTTTCCTCCAAGAGAAAAATAGAGGTACAATACTCCTTTGACACTACTGAAGCAAAAAGTGGGACAGTACCATGCTGATTTGCTATTAACATGTCACCTTCTTTTCCTCAGAACAGGAAAAAGTGACTGAAGAGCACAATGTAGGAATTTCAGAAAATTTCATCCCCGTGATTTCAAATACTTTGAATTGCCCAAGGCCCAGTTCCCTTCAGACTTCTCAAAGATTAAAACCAAGGTAATACAAGATTGGGGAAAATGAGTAATATTCTGATTTGAGGGAAGGTTATTCCTCTGTACATATTTCATACTCTGAAGCTGAAATTTAATCCTTTCTCAAAATTTAACACCAGTGGAATGATGGGTGAACTACGGACCTAAAATAAGTAAATATGTATTTAAATTCATGGAAATAAACAAGGACTTGCTCCACAGACAAAAGAAAGCACTGTTTTTAAAAGTTTAAGGAACAATTTGTTTGGTTTTCATTGGTTGGTTTATGTAAAGGGAGAAGCAAAGTAAGAAAGAGGATTTGAAAAAAACCTATTAAATACACGTTTCCCTCTCCTCCCGTAACATTTTCTTCTAACCTGCTCCACTGACAAGGCCATAATCTTTCCCTTGATGTGTTATCATCTGCTGCTGCAAAACCAATTCAGTAACACTGATGTCATGAAAGACTACAGGACATTTGAAATCTTGACAACACCTCTCCCACAGATCCCACAGATTTCCCACAGGAAAATTCCACAGATATGTCTGCCTGCTTTACTGTCTTTCCCCAGTAAGGGCAGCATTGCAAAAGCACAGTAATACCATGATCCTCAGCATTTCATTTGCATTGCTTCAGAAAAGCAAAACAAAAAAAATGCTCACTGAGAAACTGATGAACTCACCCAGATAAATACAATCAAAAGAGTAAATTATTTGAATCTAAGTCTACTAAAATCTGTTTTAATCTCGCCTTTCTAGTACTTATATTGTTCATATTTTCATTTATTTAGATGAAATATCTTGTACCAGACCCAAGGCCTTAACATCTAGATTAAGAATAACACACTGGAAGAACTGGATTGTCTAACAGCCATAGAAAGGTCACTCCATCATAAAATATTGTACAGGGAAAAAAAACTCTCCTAAAAGACACAAGTAAGATGCACTATACTGAAACAATAGTACAGTATAACAGTAAAGCTCTGAGGGTTTTTTTTTCTTCCCCCATATCAATGTTTCTGATCTTAGCCTCCAGAATCACAGCCAAATGGATTGACAAATTATGAGTTTTAATTGATTTTCCCTTCCTGTAACACCAAGAGAAAAGATGGAAACAGACAGGTTTAACCATCTTTTTCATCGCTTCCTAATTAAGAATTGAATCCCTAATATTTGTTACCGTATTTTTAATAGTTTCCCAACACCCATACGTGAGCCAAAAGAAGTGACCTGACAGAAGCCACAATACATATATTTTCTAGCACTCTATGCTCAATTCCCTCTGCCTGTAACTCCTTCAAGAAAATCTACTGACGAACTCATTACTTGGAATAAATCATCCTGTGTAAGTTTGCTAAAGCACACAGAAATAAATGTTATAAGACTATATAGCTATGAATCAGAAAAACGTGAACTTTTCAGTTTTCTTCCTCAGTGACAAAATTTACTGCCAATCCCCCAAAACCATAGAGCACCTCAGGAATTAAATGACCCGCAGCTCCAGGGTTAGCACCACATATGATTATGTGACCAGAAGAAACCCAAAATGACTATGTTCTCCTAAAAGGAGCTAACTACCAAGCTCACATTCCAGGTCACCACAGACTTAACATGCCACAGCAAGCAAACATACCAGCGGCAGGGCACCAGAACATTATCTGCCGTCTGCATGTTCATTTTCTCTGTCAGGTACACCTATCTCACAAGCCAAAGTGGAAACTAAGTAAATTCAACACCTACGTATTACATTCAGTAGCACAAGCACAGAAAGTAAGCATCTACAAAGCATTTAAGTCACAAAAGATTTAGACTGCTATGCTGACATATTTTCCATTTAATTTTATTGAAAATACAGGCCTCAACCTTGTAAACACTACTGTTGTTTTAACCATGAGCATGCAAACACACATACAGATTAATAAACATAGTGTTTCGACAGTGGAAAAAAACCCCTGTAATTAACATTTACTAATGTTCTCAAATATCCAGTTTCAAATATAAAAATCCATCCCATCTTCAGGGTTACTTGTAAGTAAAGACAGAAGACCTGTAGTAATCTGAAAAAATTGTTGACAGTAAGGTTGATCTTCTAAACTATCATTCCTCCCCTCTGGGAGAGTAAAGGAAGGAAGACTACAGTAACGTGCTGGGGAAAAAGCAGCAGCTCTCAAAGTTGAGCAGTCTACTAGAAGTCTTTCAGACAAGCCTGGAAACACTTTCCACCATTCAAACGCTTACATTGACATCCACAGTCATTTAGGATGGCCAAACCTGTAACTGACAGTGACACAGGCATCTGGCATTTCATTTCAGATGTTTGAGTAGATGCACTGATGTATCTCAAAGTATCTATGCCCTCTCCTCTCCTTAAAATTTGAAGTTTTGGAAGATACGTGCTGAAAAACTCCAAGAAAAAGGAGGGCAAAGAAGCCTGAAGAACTAAGTTCTAAAAATACACTCATCACCAACCTCCTGTCAGGGAAGAGAAGACTAAGGAAGAAGATGAAACTTTTCCTCTAGAACTGCCTGTGAAGATGGAGCCCCTTATGCAGCAACTACAGGAATTTCTCATGCCGACTAGAGTAGAAAGCAGGTAAGCAGGGTCCAAAGGCAGCAGTAAAATTCAAAGCACAGTACTTCAGAAACCAAGACCATCCTTCTGCAGCTACCTCTATCATACTAACAGAACTTCAAATATTTTGCATTTACTGAGTAACACTGGAGCTTTTCCCAGCAAAGAGAATAGGGCCCTGGCCTCTTCACAGGCAAAAAACACCTATTCTAAATTAAGACTTAAACTCTGTTTCAAGTATTTGTAACTTTTATTAACACTTCAATCCACCTCAGACCTTTTTATTTTCCTAAAGCTAGCCCCAGACAACTGACACAAGAAGTAGCCACTTAGCACTCGGAGCTCACAGCAAGAAAACTATATACCAATCACCCATTTCAGAAGTGTAATTTTAAGTTCAAGAGAACTCAACACTACTAAAACAACTATTCCTTTCTTACCTGTTTGTTCCTAGAAAGGAAATTCTACTCAAAACAGCTGCAGTCTCTCCCACTGAAAGCATGTGATAGTCTAGAATAGACAGCATATTTGCTGCTTGGACCATGTCCATATATATCTGTCCACTCCACCCCAGCCAACTTCATGACAGGGCCAAAAGGACACGAAGCACAGCACTGTACATACTGAACTACATAAACTTGGAGAATTCACTGTGCTTTAAAGACTTTTTTGTTTGGAAAGAAGCTCATGCACCCAGTGAATTCCAAACTGACCACTATGAAGATATGGATTTCTAGTTTCTTCCAGCTGTTCTTCTTACAATGTGCATCCAAGTAAGGGAATGTTAAAGAACATTTCCTTTTAGCATTGCTTTACTTTGTATATATAATATAGCCCTATGCTTGTAGAATAAAATCATACAAAAATGTGAAATAAAAGGTTGAGAAACCATAGTTCTACTTACAAAAGATGCAAGTGTGTTTAATACTGGATATTTAAGATTGAGAAACTATGAAAAAAAGTTGTGCATTTTGGAACCAGCATCTTTCCAGTAGCTTAGCTCTTCCAGGAAAAGGAGTTGTCCCTATTGTCATAAGTAATCTTTAGTGTTTAGTCTGTGTCTCATCATTGAGGAGATACAGAACAGAGGAAGGCATAAGGCATTCCTTCCTTAATCAACGCTTCGTAAAACACTTGCTAGCTAATGTTTTCTGGGCGATGCCATTCACTATCTACTGAAGTGGATAAAGATGGGAAGAGAGGACAAAGTATCTTATCTAACAAGATTGAGCCTTCAAAGACTTGGTTACCTTCTGATCTTACAACTACCACGATAGTCACAGCAGCCAAGATTGTTCACATCGTCCTCAAACTCTGCTTAATAATCACTGTTTGTTTCTACATATAATGAGTGCTCAGTATCAACTATCTGCAAATTAGTGTCAGATACAGAAAGAACTAATCTACTTCTCAATTTAAACTACCCTTGGGAGGACAGCTGCAATGCTGATGTTCTACAACATAAGTACACTTCAGTTCGGTTTCAATTAGAAGAAATTAAGAGATTTGCTGGGCTTTATTTTTCCCAAATATGGAAAGTGACAACGTATTTTTAAGGGTACAAGGTGCAACCTGGTGTTGAAATATCATGCTCTACAGAAAGTGCAGAGCAATAATTCAAAACATTTCTTGAAAATTCTCTGAAATTTAAGCATAAGAGAAACAAATATCTTAAAAAGAACTGGTAATTGAGGGTGAGCAGCAGAAAAGCCTAATTATCATGAGATTACTATGTAAGAAAAATACAATCAATTCCAGCCTAGCAATAATCATTTTTTCCATTTTTCATAGGCAGACGATGAGATACATAAATTTCTCCTGAAACAATATCCTTACTTTCTAATCTTAACCTTTTTAACATTTTATTCACAATACCTAAACACTGTATTCTTAGTTTGACATGAAAGCTGCATTTCAGTAATCTTTTCACAACAAAAAAATTCCTAAAAAAACCTCCATATACATAGCTATCTACGGACTCTTTACTACTCAAAATACATATATGTCACCTTCAATGTATTCATTCCTATTTGAAAAGTGTTGTCTGACACATTGTTTTACTGAATCAAAGGTTGACAAGGTAAACTAGTGAAGTTTATAAATCTTCATTTTCCAAGTAATTTTTATTTAACTATCTGTATCAACTGTCACCAACATCTGCATGCTTACAGAGGAATACAGTCTATTATTTTCATATGCATAATAGTAACTCTTCCATCAACTCAACTAGTTACTCATATGGAAAAGATTAGAGTTCTAATTCCTCCACATAGATTAAATGTCAGGCATTCCTTCAGCAGATCAGGTTATTCCACAGAGAGAATATGCTGAAGATATGACATATCAACCATTTGATCTTTATGTAGCATTTTTCCTAAAAGATTTTCCCTTTTGCTTGGGAGCAGGAAGGACAAAAACAAAACAAGAACACAAAGCAGACAGCCAGTGATTCATTACACCCCTACAGGAAAGCCAAGTTGAGGAATTTGCTCCCATCCCCTTCTATTTCTAGAACCTACTGCTAATATGCTACGTATAATGTATGTTACATATGATCAAGCTTTTCCTTAGCTTTGATCTTCCAAGCATGGCTCTTTATGCCTAGAACTAGAGACTCTGAACAAATTCCACTGAGAACAAATCATAACACTGTTTTCTTAGACCTCCATTTTAATACACTAAGCAACTATCAATCATTAATATTTTTTCCATGGAGCACCCTCATCAACTCTATATGAACTTGATGTGCAAATTGACACCCTGAAGAGCTCTATATTTACACTCAACATTAGCTACTGCACAGCTTTTCTGTAAGACAGATCTATTCCTATTTTTACTAATATGATAATCATCCTAATGCTAATCACATTCCATAGTATGCCATATGCTGTAACTTTTAGCTCTATGATTGCAAGCATACCTTCTTGAAATTAGTGATGTTTATTTGAGCTTAATTTAATTCATGAGCAAGAGCCAGCCATGTCAAAAGAACATTTCCCCAAGCCATTGACACGTAGCTATAAAACTGCCATTTCAAGCACATGAGCAAGTATTTGTAAACTTAAATAATTTTGTCTGTAAGATGAATATCAGTGTCAGACTGATTTTTGGTTGAGATCGTTGATCTCAAGAAAGAACACATCCCTTCATAACTCCTAAACTATGTTAATTATATGAATGGCATTCTATGATATAACCATTAGCTGTAAGCAGTACTGAATTACACTTTCATCATTAAAAAGGGCCTTATCCATAGCTACCATGGTGACAAAACACTAGCGTAAAAAGTTGTGTCTCCACTACAAGGAACTATTCTTCTCCACAGCATTGAAAAATATCAAGTGCATCATGAGAAACACAAAAGGCCTGAAAAGAAACAAAATTGCCTTCATTACGAACATAGTGGTTTACAACTAAATTTGTCATGCACTGCTACAATTCCTCACCCTCCCCCCAAGAATCTTAAGTCATTATTGGGACTGAAACACTGCTCTGGAAAGGGATCATTCTTTGTAAAAGGATTACTCTATTTAGACTTTACTGCTTTTCTGCCAAGCGTCAGCCATATAAGGAAACCAAAGTTCACAGCCATTTATTTTCTGCAGACCTTTCTGATGCCTAAGACTAACCCTTATTGCTACATGGAAAGGTAAGTCTATAAACTGGAAGTCAAATAATTTATTTTGTTACCTGTCACTGAAACTACTATAGGCAGTTAAATGTTAACATTTTTCCTCACAGTTTATCAAACAGATGGAGTTTGAATACTAATTTTTTCTTCAAACACTAAATTGCTCGATATTGTTAAAGAACTACGTATGTCAAAGTATTAAAAATTTTGCAACGAAATTACTTTGTCCAAGCCTCACAAACACCAACACATGTCAGACACTTGCAAGACAGAAGAACAGTGTCATCCTATCTGACAAACTTACTGCTTTTGAATTTGACAAACATTGAATTGACAAACATTCAAGTAAGCCAGCACAGAGCCATGGCTTCTGGCCCACTCTGAACGTTCACAATAAGAGAAATTCCTTTCTTTCGTGAAAGCTAACCGATAATTGCCTCTTTGAGGCATGTGAAACAAACCTGTGGTGAGCGGTATTGCTTCGCCACATGCTACTAGTTAGTCGGCATAACAAGCACCAGCACTACAAAACCCTACACCAAAACTTCACATTTAGTTTCCCCTTCAACAGCTTCAAAAAGGGAGCTCTTTCAATAATTATCAAGGGGAAAGTGGGCATCAAAACCAAACAATGCTACATTAACTCGCAGGTTCAATTCCATGTACTTTTAGGAAGTCAGACAACTAGCTGGCTGTTTCGGCTTTATTTTTTGTTTTAAATTAAGGTTCTTAAGACAAACTTTTCAAGGATCAGAATGCAGTACAGACCTCTCTGCCAGACAAGCTGAAAAACAGGCAGTCCAACTCATCACCTTGAGAACAGAGAGGCTGCGAAGAGGAAGAAGATGGGTGGTGGCAGCAGCCGGGGGGGGAAACTGCGACATTTACAGAGGACCAGGAGGGCATATTTTTATAAAGAAATTTAACAGCAATCTTGAAGAATTCCGGCCATACACTAACCCATATTCCAAAAAACAAGGCAGACGCAGGGACCACGAAGCCTCAAGATATTTTGATTAAAAAAAAAGATACTACCTCCTCCTTCAGGACTTTCTAATTTCCCAGTAAGTTAATTACACTCGCAGGGTTACCAAACGTTTTGGAAAGGAAGGAGCTGAAGTAGCAGTCAGGGTGTCCAGCAGTTTCAGCTCAGTACCTTCTCGGACCGAACAAAGAAACTTCTGTGTCCGAGGAGATTAAAAACTTTCGGTCGCCCCAGACTGTTTCCTCAGCCTCCATGAAAACAGCGATTACATTCACACAGGCAGCGTTTCGGCGAGAGGGGGAGAAACACAAAGGGCAGCTAAACTATGCAAGGCGGAAAACAGAGAAAAATAAAGGCCAAAAACAGGATATCAAAATGAAGCGTGAACTCCTTCCTTTTTCCCCACCCCCTTCGCAGAGGAAGGATTTTTCTGCTGTTTTTGTTGCTGCTGCTGCTCCCCAAGCCTTCCCCATTTAATTTACCTTGTCTGTCGGGGCGTTCAAACCAGATCGTGCAGCCAGGAGTTTCTTCCGACCTCACGGAAATACATTAAATCCAATCGAGTTTCCTTCTCACTAAGGAGGAAGGGAACAGCGGAGAAAGAGGGGAGAGGGGGAAGGGATGTTACGGCTCCGGCCGAGGGCGCGGGAGTTCGCGGGCGCTGTGCGCAGCCGGGCTCTGCCCCGCCCGGCCCCCGCACCGCCCGCCGCGGCCCCG
>WBMV01008147.1:131689-210616 GCA_013396655.1 Campylorhamphus procurvoides
AGCCGCTCGTCTTCCAAACGCGGTGGCTGCGCACCCTCGGTACAAGGCGCTCACGACACCGGGCGCTGCCCACGCCATCCCATGGCAGCCCGCACTGCCCCCCTTGGAGCAGCCAAGGTCTGGGGCAATGAACACACCCCAGGGAAGCACTGAGAGCCGCTACCCACGCCTCGGTGTTTGGGTATGCCACAGCCAGCTGCGATGCAAACAACTAATAACGCCGCGCGTACGGTCACGCTGTTTCATGTAAACCCTGGAACGCTGCTCTGTTTTCCCTTCCAAGTATTTCAACACTACCAGTGCAATACAATGGTACTGAAAATGCTTGTTGATGGACAGAGCCGTGTACACATATGTTTGAAAAGCGGTCAGTGTGTGCACTGTGGGTCACAAGGCTTCGGTAGTGGTGTGAGTTTGATGGCAACAGTGCCTTGATAGAAGTGGGTTTGTGTTTAATTTCCTGGATTGTTTGAAATGGGTATTTGATAACCTATGGTGTGTGCAATATGCCATCTTAACAGTCCTGGAACCCGGAGTTCTGCTCGGCCCCAGCACAGCACACAGAGCTGACAGCAGGGTGGATTTGTACATGCTGCTCACCTTATGCTCCTTAATTGTGCTCTGCAGAGACCACATCTAAGGACTGAGGTAGTTTTGTTTTCACGCTCATTTAATCCCTGGCTTCTCTACTGGGACTGCCACCAACTGAGCTGGAATAGTGTTTTGTGATTATAATCTGTTTACTGAGAAATTGACAAAATGCTAAAAAATGCTGTTTTGTATGAGCCATTGAACAGCAAAGGAAAATGGTATGTCATGTTAGTATTAAACTGCCCTTGATTTTAGCATACAACTGTGTGGAAAGTCCTTTACACCCCCACCAGTCCCTGAAAGTATTTCCAGTTGGTATTTCCTGTTCCGGATCATTGGTTGTTTCATCCAGTTTCTTACAGGGCTTTGCATGAAGAAGGTTTAAACTTTAGCAACAAAACATACAGTTGATCACATTTTTATAAAAGTCCATTATGTTTAACAATACTGGTATTTATCTGAAACCTCTCACCTCTGTATGGGAATTTTATGTTCAAGTCTCCAGTTTGTATCCAGATACGGAAAATAAGCATGCATTTCTATTAGGGTGAGAATATTCACTGTTTCTTTACTTTTCTACAAATCCTCTCTCCATCATCACAGAGTATACAGCCCTGCTTTAGGGACCGTCTATGCCTAGATCTAAATAACTAAACTAAATTAAATACAGCCATCAGAGTTGATTAAAAAAATAGAAGTATATATGTGTGTATATATATATGTCTTTCCCGAAACATTTAATCACATCCATTTCTTCTTATTCAGATAAACCATTTTCTTCAAGTGAGTCAGCTTTGGACAAATGCCAAGCAAGAGAACTTCACCCCTACTGACAACAGGTTTAGGATATCTCACTACAATGTACTATATCGGTGCTGTAATAAAATTACAAATTTTTAATCTCTTGCAAATGTTTGATCGTTGCTGTCCAATACTCAATAACGTGTCCTTATAATTAATGTGAATTACATCTCTGTAACTGATGTCCTCCATCATGAACTCTTCAAGGCTCTTTATGCGTGAATTATCCTGACATTTTTAATGTGAAAATGTTCTTTGGCAATGTTTACTGCAAATTGCCCAATGCACTTATTAATGCAGCAGAGTAAGAGATGGGTGTGGGAAATTTATAGCAGCTGTTGCTCAGATGGTGAATCTCTTGTTAATGCTAGTTTCAATGGAAAATACTCTTTCAATTACAGTTTTAGCCATCAAAAATAAAAGTTTGCTGAAACTCTAGCTAGCTAGACCACACTCCTGAAGACATTTTATACAGACAAGATACATCTATACAAATTAAGAAAATATCAGGAGTTATCCCAGGGATCTAAAAATGCTATAAATATCAGGACAGTATTTAGATTACAGCTTCAGCAGAGTCCCCAGCAACATTAATTCCCAGAGTTGGTATCCCAGTTACCAAATAATTACAGATTAAGTGCACAAAGGACAAAATATGGAGTTACATAATGAGTCTTTCAAGTGAGACTATGCAACTGATGCCACTGAATGTTTAAACAAATCCTTTGCACATGGTTTCATACTGAACATGAAGCCCAAACTCCTCTCATTCTAATTTCTGGTTTTATATTTGAACAGGAACACTAGCAAATACCGCAACATCATGCAGCTAAACCAAAAGAACATTTGGTGAAACAGCCACCTCTATGTTTGTCCCTTTCAAGAGTTCAGTGGTCTGAACAATGCATACACAGTTTTACTGAGTAATAGGGTTTAATTGCTGCTTTTCCCTATTCTTACCACTGTTGTTCGTTGTGATCATGTGTTTCCACTTTTCCAGGAAATAGATTGAAAGGCCTCTGGAGTAAGCACTTCTGCTTATTAAATGTTCAGGTAGTGACTTAAATAGTGGATTTCAAATTTGTTTGAATTGGGACTTCTGGAAAGCATTTCAATATAAGTATTAAATAATAATTAGTGGAAGGAAAAACCACCTGAAAGACATAAAGAGGAAATAAATAGTCTTTTCTTTACCAAGTATATCTTGAAGTTTGTTTAAAATACTCCATAATTTAAATTTGTCCATGGTTCATTCAGAGTGCCTTACTTCAGCGTTTTCTGAATTTATATCATTCACAACTGGATTACACCACATTTATGCTGGTGAAATCAACACAAAACGGTTGTAATTCTCTGGCAGGCAAGTCTTAGAAGTGTGTTGCTGTAACTTCTAAACGTATAATGCATATCTACTATATTTAAAGGGAAGCTAAGTAAACCATTTCCATTCAGTTTAACTTCAATAAAATCCCAAATTTACACTGGTTACATGTGCCATACAAAGAAGTTTTTTCTGTATTTGGTTACATTGTTTTTCAAATAGTAAAACAAAGCAATCAACAGAAATGTATTGTGTGACTAAGTTTTGGAATATTATGCAAATACCAATAGAAAACCTTTATAACACCACAACCTATTTTGTATATGCTGTGTTCTAGAAATGGTTAGGAATGTTTTAGAGTTATTTTTAAACATTTTATTGTGACTTTTTGTTTGTATTTCTTTTCCTTGGTTACTGTGGGAGAGCTGATGAATTCTGAGGAACACTTGGCACAGCATTTCACATGGAGAAGAAAAGACAAAAAGGTGGTGTTAAGGTACTTTTACTCTTGCCTGATTTGGACTGCTTTGCTCCTGGACAGTCTCCTTAACACTGACTTTAAACTATGCTGCAGCCTCTTAGCCTAAGGGTCTGTTTTGACAGCTGATGCCACTACATAAATCTTACGCTGGTGAAAACAAACAGAAAGGAATGAAAATGCAGCCATGCCATGTGAGGGCACTGACACCTGCGGATCATAACCACAAATCCTTTGCTCACAAGGTTGAGATAAAGAGTTAAACATGAAGTTGGCAGAAAGAGGCAACTATGAAATTACCTAAAATAAGACACATGCTCAGTATTTTGCATATGCATCAATGATGGCTTTGAACTGCCATTGGTAAGATCTTGGATCCTAAAAGAGTAACAATTAATACTGTTGAGTATTTTACATGCTAAAGAACACTGTACAAACTTCTAATCAGATCTGGAATAGCTTTCTGATAGAAACTCGTCTATAGTAAGTCTATAGCAGATCTATACAGATTATATTGCCCTTCCAAGGTCACTAATTAGAGTTGCATCCTGTAAGAAAACTATCACTTCTCTATCTCTACACTGCAGGAAAGAGGGATTTCTGTGGCAAGTTTGTTTAAAATGAGTTATGGTGGGTTTTCTAAACAGAGGAGAACCCCTGAGAATGTGTTCTGGATATTTCAAGTTGGACTTCTTACCAAGTACCAAGTTTGGAACCACAAATCAAATTCTTTCAAAACAAGGGGATGCAGACAATCCAGTGAGACGAACTATCCTGTCTCTAGGCCTGTTAAAATTTAGAAGAGCTGCACTGGGACATTTTTAGGAGAGTTCAAGAAACAATCCCTTCAATTGTTCTCTGTCTGCAGATATGGTTCACAGAAAAAGATTACTGTAGTTTGGGGAAAACTTTTAGAAGAATGGTTTAAGAGTGCTATTGAAAATCTGAAATAGATATTTTTTCAGTTATATCTCTCCTAAATTCTAGGTCATGGTAGATGCAAACAATAAAATTAAAATAATATTTTTAATGTTTTAATTCACAGGTTTCATCTACTGGTTTCCTCCATCAAAAGGATATTGTTACACAAGGTTTTACATGGCAGGTATGAGTATTATGCTACATCAATAAGGAAAGAGTGACTTTCCAGGACACAAAGCTTAAAAAGTTGTCTATTAACTCATTTCCATGCCTGCAAACAAGCAAAAGGTCTTAACAAAAAGCTTTGCTTTGCTAAATACTTTGAGTAGTGCATTTTAGTCTAGAGGTGTAATTACTTTTTATTATGATTTCTAGAAGTAAAATATTTTAAATATTTTACTTTATTAAACTAAGGTGAAAATGCATAGCTTCTAATTAACCGTGCTCTCAGCAATGATTCAGAATTTGCATCTGAGCATCATGACAGCATCAACTCAACACGTTCCCATGAACACATTTCTAAGTGCTGTGATTAGACAGCATACATTCAGATTAAAAAGACATACAGCTTAGGTGAGAAAGACCCCCACCAAATTTTGACAGAAAAGATTTTTCAAAAAAAACAACTGAGCCTTCCTCTTAACTGTACATAAGACAAATCTACTTAGCTGTAAATACAGGTGGTGCAGAAATGTATCAATTAATGCAAAAACATTCAATGTCAAATATACTTGTTCTGGGGCCTTTAGGGCATTGCTCACCAACCTGCACATAGTGGTCTTTCTTTAGCAGAAGTTAAAATTTATTGTATTTTTTCCCCTCTTCTTCATATACCCATTCCATTTGCCATAGAAATAGGACAGAATTGTTTCAAATAAAAGTTTATCTCTCTTTTGTGCATTTTGAGAGTATAGTTGCGATGCTGTAGCATTACAGTGTGTGATACAAATTAGGCAAGGTTTGTAGAAGTCATACCTCTACTTACATCAACTAATAGAACTAGAGAAAACAAAATTTTAGACTTGACTGGCATCCGTTAATGAGATCTGACAAGTAGCAAAATCCAAACTAAATGCAAGTAGGATGTGATTGTTTTCAGTACAGTAAAATTATTTTTAATCAATTAAAGCACTGGTGAGAAAACAGCTGCTAACACGAATGTACAAGGATGAATCAGCAAGAAAACTGTAAGCTTTAAAAATAATGTTGCTAATGTCTCCAGAATTTTATTCATTGTTAAGAATTTAGTTCCCTGGATTATTTTTTAAACATGACTTGTAGGTTCCCTGTTAGGCCCTTGACTGTGCAAGAGATGGACTACTTTCTTTATGAAAAAAATATTCTCCTACCCTTAGCTATGTTTTGTCTGTGATCCATTATCTATTGTCAGTTCATGGTAGTGAATAATGGTTGATTAAGTTTCATGCACATAATTCTCATGAGGATATGTGATGTGTTTAGTGTAATATATCACTTTTTAAAAAGTGTATGAAGAAAATGTATGGAGATTAATGGTCCTTTTGGGCACTGATATCAATTACGTTAAATACATAGGTGTTCATGAATTTTGCTTTTGCTGTGCCAGTAAGGTTTGTTCTAATGAGTTTTTGTTAGTACAGGGGAAATCTGCTTTGGATTGTGGGTTTAATACTGGAACTGGTTTTTGAGAAGAGATAGGGAAAAGGGCTTCAGGAAGAGTTCTTCAAGGAAGTGTTTTAGTAGATGCTCTAATGATCTAACAATTTATATATATATATAGATAGATATACTAGCATTGAGTCATACAAATGATACTGTCAGTGAGGGTTTCCATTTTGTATTATTAGATTAACAGCTGGTATTTGGGTGGTTAATTCAAACACAAAGCTTTCTCTTTGCAGGGCAGTTCTGAGACTTTTTTCCTAGTGTGTTTTGCTTGGTGGCTAATTTTCTGAAGCATTTGTTGATAGAATTCCTCTACAAGGTAATTTGTATTGTCACTTTTTGTCAGCTATGTTATCTAAAAAGGTGATGTTCATCTTCTAGTACCAGAAGGACAGTAAATGCTTAATTTAAGAGTGAACATTTGTGGAGAAGTTCAGGTGATAAACATGTATCTTTTAAATATAGAGTAGGTTTTGTGGCACAGTTCACCTTCCCATGAGAAGTTCATGAACACGCTGACATTAGTGGTATAAAGAACACATTTTAAGTATTTTCAAGCTTTGGTTGCCCTGCTTTACTGATTTCCAGTTCTTTGTGAGTAGTAGCCACTTTCATCTGAAACCCACTGATTTAGGTTTATCAACAGCATATTAAATGAGAGAAACAATTGTTCTGTTTTTAAGTTCTTTCTTTACCTTTGACAGAACCATCTTGGATTAAGCCACAGAACAACAGAGACCTTTGGGAGAGAAATCCACTAAGATGTGAATATTCATAAACTGCTTTTTAGGACATTCACATGTAAATGGCACTGTCCTTGTCAGGCTGTTCAGCATGGTAGATCTACATGGACATTTTATTACGCAAACTCTGAAGAAACAGGAGATTACCAGGGTATGGTTGTGTTCTTTTCCATCCCATATCTATTTTTACTATATAAGCTATTTTGCTGGCAGTTCAGCTGTGTATTTATGTGTCAGTACAATCATAAAATGAATAGAATTCTCTCTATATGTATATATACATATATAGACACACATTAACTAATCTACTATAAAACAATATGTGGCATGTACACACACATATACATATATAAATGTGCACAAGTATCAAAGTGCGAAGCACTCACCTTTACAGTGTTAAATTCCTATAGCATAAATGTCAATAAAAATATATGGACATAAAAGCTATTTGAATCACACATAAATCTGGGAAAAACTAGTGATATCTCAGAAAATTAGGTGATTTAATGGGCATGCTGCTGTTGCAGAGATTTAAAATATAAAGAACTTCACTTTCAAATGTGGAGATACTTTTCATATGAACAAGCTTATTACCTTCACTGATATTGTTAATAGAAATAAGAGTACTACACCTGTCTCTAGATCTGTGATCTAAGGGCTTGTTTACACTGAATCGGAAGAGTACAGTAAATCTATGTCCATTGAAATGCCTTAATTCCATGTGATACTGTTCTAGTACATACTGTTGAGATAACATAAAGCCTGTACACCCATTTGAAGCTTATCAAATGGGGCACACATAATGTTTTATGGAGCTACTGCCTTACTGCCTTTCCTAAGCTGAGAATATGCTGGAGTGATTAGGATGGTAAGAAAGCCCCTATTTGCCCCTGAACTCTGCTTTCTCATTACAACATTGAAGGCTCACAACACAGCAGATCAAGCGCTTTTCATCTCCTTATTCAGCAGAAATCAGATACAGAGCTTCAGAGAGTACTTACAGACCCTCATGACAAACACACCCCTCATCCAGTGCAATGTGGAAGCAGCTTAGATCTTGCTGAAAGGAGGATGCTGTCTATCTCTAGCTGCGATAGGCAACTCACCATACTTGTTCTGCTGCTCTCTTGCCATGTCAAATAAAGTATCATAGTCCACTGCAGGAGAACAAAAAGTAGATTACCAGCAACTCTCATTTTACTGGCATATGTCAGGAAAAGCCTGACTGGATTTTGTTGTGGAAAGGCATATTGAAGTCAGTTTGCTGTAGGCAGTGTTTATGCTAGTTAGGACTCCAAGGCTGACACACGCTGTTGTTGACAAGGCTCACATAAAAGCCAGGACCAACTATTTTGCCTGAGTGCCTGACCAGGAACCTTGGCTGGATACACCTCCTGGTAGCAAAACAAGTGTTCAATTTGCCCTTGCTATGGACTACTTGTGCTGGCAATCCTGAGAAAGGAACATTAATCTCCTTGGTTTGCCTGGTTAATATGCCATTAATATTAAAAGTTACACAAGAGGTAGCAGTCTTGTAGTTCTCAGGTGAGGGAGTATGACTTGCATTGTTGTTTGTGGGCATTTAAAATTTCTCAGCTCCTAACAACCAGCTTCACCTCTGCAGGTCTTTTCTCTCCCTAACTGCTCAATTCAGTTGCTTTTATTTATTAAATGTTCCAGGCAGTGACTGTGCCAGAAGTTTGAAGAGCTAGTTAAAAATAATGAGTCTCAGCTAATATAATAGTTTGCTCACTCTCAGATGTTCAGTGGAAAATATTCCTTTCTTTCCCTTTCTCTCCTCCCACACCATACACATTTATTCTTCCCTCCCCTCCCCCTCAACTTGAGCTTAGAAGAAAAAAGTCCTGAAAATCTGTGTTGCAGCATATGTGTCAAAGTTCTCTGCCATCACTCTTCACCAATAAAAGAAGGAGCATGAAACACTGTTAGATAATGAAATTTTGAATAACCAAGTTTCACTGATAACAAACATTTCTTAGGGAAATAAAAACTGAATTTAAGATGCCAAAATTATTATTGTATAGCTGGCTTGTTCCTTATTCCAACATTGAAAGCAGTGACTATGCTTCCCAAAGGAGATGGGACCGCTTCTGTTCCACTACATACAGGAAACGTCCTATGAATTGTTTCTTCCTATAATGATTGCATGAAGAGGGAAATCACCTGGAGCCAGTGTTCCATTCTTTCTCCCATTTGTGGGACTGCAATAAAAAGAAGAATGTTTAGCTGTTACTGAATACTGAAGACCTTCCTGGATCTCAGTGAAATAGTTCAGCTAATATTCAGAGAATGACCAGCCTTTGAAGGGTGAAAAATAGAGTGATAAACAGAGGTGTATCAGTCCCAGGTAGAGTGCTGCCTTGAAAAGAGGTAGTTCAGTCCAGGCAGACCATTTGGAGTGACTGGGAAGAGGCCAGTTTTACCATGTCCAAATATCAAGCAGGTGTCTCAACAGTTGCTTTATTTTCTTGTGTTTGAAGTAGATAAAAGTCTGGACAGATTCTTGTCATGCTACTTGTGAGTACACACTTTTGGAAATTAAGAAGAAAAAAGCAGGTGGTAGTTGTCTTATAAAGGAAGAATCAGCACTCTGAAAACTATAGGAGTGATCCCCTAGGAAAGAAATGCAAGTAAAGATTTGATTAAGAAGCCTACAGTGTAGGGAGGAGTTGACATTGAGAAACACAAGGAATAATACTTAGGAAGTAATACCTGTTGGTATTATACAGAGGAAATGGATGTGAGCAGTTAGTAAATACTCTGAAATTAATGTACAACTGTGAAGAAATTAAGAATTTAAATGAAAATAAATATTATCAGATAGAGCAGAAGGATATTCAGTGGCCTTTTCAAAGCCTTGTGAGAACAGAGAAGCAGTTGAAAGAGGAAATTAAAGGAGGCAAACTAATTTTCAAAAATATCCTAGTCACATATGTCTGGGAAAACACAGGCACTCTGCAAAATCATTCAGTAACATAAGCAGGGAAACAGTCAGGGCAAACACTGTTGTAGGCAAAAAACTGCCATGTCCATGTTTCCTTACCACAGTAGCAAAAGTTACACCATCCCTTCAACTGCTCCATCTCTCTCCTCAGGGTAATTTGCATTTTTCTCTTAGGACTTCATTGAAGAACAGAAGTGATGATCTGATGGAAATTATGTAAAGACAAACACAGGATTGGGAGAAGGGAGATGTCACTAAGTCTGTGGGTGAAGACTACAAAGGAGAGGGAGGTTAGTCAATGGAGGGATAGAGAGGAGGGAAGGGTGAGGAGAGGACAGAAGAGATGGAGCGGTAATAAAATTATTAGCCCAGCACACCACTCCAAAACCACAGACCTACCTGAATATCCTGCTCCACTTAACGAAATCAATGCATACATAACATCAAATCTCTGGAACTTCTGGCAAAAGGTTTAACTAGGATTTCAGTACTTTTGGCATTTTCAGCCTTACACTGAGTGATACACGGAGCCTTGTGGTTTTTTACGGCCACTTGAGGATTAAAAATTAAAATGAATCAGAGACTTTTGAATAAAAGGCTAGAAGCTTGAGCCAATAAACCTATTTTGGCATTTAATTCCATTTATTTTAGGGGAAATAAGGTTCCTTAATATCTCCTCTGATGTGAGCTGAATTTCTTATTCGCAGAAAGGACAGTTACAATGGATGTCCTAGGACTCTGCTAATTTATCCCACTTGACAATTCTCATCACAGATGCAGGAAAAACCAACTGTGGCAGTATGTGCAGCAAACACAACCCAGCTAAATTAATGATATTTTACTTGTACTTTGTAAGATATATTCAGAAACACTGTTAATCCAGTGCCCAGTTTAAGGAATGAAACTGGAATATATTTTGGTTGTTCTTTAATGCTTGAAATTAATTAGCCAGGTGTTAAATATCATTTTTGTTTGCTGAGGCATCCAAATGAATCATAATGCACACAATCTTTTTTTTTTTAATGTAACTTGCAGCCTTTTATATAACTGAAGTACTAAACACTGTGTAAGGATATGTATATACCTGTAATTTTTTAAGTTTTTACACTTTTTAAATTTCTCTTTACTTGATTACTGAATAATAAAAGAAGGAGTTCCAGTGATCATTGCTGTCTCAATTACATAAATTTTAAACAGAGAAAATATATATATATATACCAACATTTATTCACTGGTTGGTTTTACACAACAACAAAAAAAAACCCACTCTGTGTAAATACTCATTTTTGGGTTTGTTTTTTGGTGGGTTTTTTTTTTGTCTATTTTGGTTTTTAAAGAACATTTTCATATATGTCGAAGAGGGCTATTATGCCTTGTTTAAAGAACAATATTGTTTTGAAAAAGGCTGTTAACGCTACATAGCCAACATCATTGTAAAGTCCATCTTTTAAGAATACTGTGCTTTGACATTCACCACTACTTGTTAAATTCTGCTGATAGAAATATTAAAAGAGTGGACGAGTTACACTGCACTTAAAAAATTACATGGAACAGTCTACAGTTGTCATATGTTTCCCATTTCCATTGATCACAATTTACATAACACAATCTTAAGTTAAAATTAAGTCCTTACGCTGTTTTGAGAGTAATAACTCACAAAATATTTTGCTGTTTGTCTCTCCCACGCTCAGGTATTTTTGCATACGTTTCAGATTTCAGTTACAAAAGAACACAGTAAACACACCAGTGATAAAATGAGATTGATTTAATCCCACTTAAATATAGTCTGTCCCCTTTTTTATTTTCAACAATACACCACTATTATTTTGCAGATAGGATGTCCCAAGGTAAAGAAACATAAGACAGTTCTCCTATCTGTGTATGAATGAACAAAATTACTTTGAGTAAAAATGTAGTGTTTCTAATGATACTGTTGTGTGAGATCGGTATTATGTATGTCTACAGTACAGGCTGCTACTTTACAAAAAGTGAAAGACACTTTTATACGTGTCAAGTGAGCATAGAAAACCATTACTGCCCTGCAGCAGCTTGACAGAACAGAGAAAGAGATGGAAAGGCAGTTTAAAAGTTATCAGTGGTGGTAAATACATTAGAAAAAAGGTCAAAGACAGACTTTCAATATAAATCTGCATTTCCTTCTCTTAAATATGTTTTTGAAAAAGTTCTAAAACTGGTAGATTCAGTAAGAAACAACTAGCCCTCCAAGGCAGATAGCTTCCTATAGGAAAAGGAATTGAGTGGCCTGCTCTCTGACTAACATAATTAGAAGATTTCTGTATTTTCCAAAATCCCAGTTAAAAATATTTTCAGTTACAAAATAAATTCACTACTATGAGCATTACATTTTTCTTCATCCAGAAAACTCAAAACCCAATGTGCCTTACACTGTCATTAACTTAGCTTCTATATATGCAACATAAGATTTCAATAATTTTGTCTTAAGTTTTCCAGCATTAAGATTTTGTTTCAAAAAAGGTATGTTGGGTTTTCTCACTTATAGTATACTCCTGAGATTCTGAGCAGCACCTGCTAGTGCTGGGAATTTCCTGCTGACTTGGACCTCCAGCTAAATCAAGAAGTGCAGTAATAGGCATCTATGCAATAAAGAATAAGAATTTCTAAACCCTATTGCCAATTGGAAAACAATAGACTCATTTAGATCTTTTACTGAAAATGGATGTTTAGGTTGTAAGGCACTTATTTTCTTTAGGCTGGGATGGAGAAGGAATGTGGTGTTTTTAGCATAATAAAGCTAAGCATAATACAGTGAAAGTATAAATATATTTGCTTAGACTTCTTTTGTGTCATGCATTTTGACTGTAAAATATAGGCTCACCATTCAGAAGTTAGGGGTGCTAATTGATATACTAAAATATGAAATGGCAATTAATTAATTAATTTAATTTATTGGTATTTTTTACCCAAGATCCAGTACTATTTTCTTCAGTAAAATATTTTTCTGGATGTATATACCATTTAAACAATGTTTTATTGGAAGAAATTCAAAGATAATTCTTTCACACTGGCTAAGCTAGTTTTACAGCATCTGTGCTAATGCAACTTTGGTAATATTTTAAGAACAGAAATTCATTTTTTGTTCTGCAGAAGAAAGAAAGCAGAACAAGCAAGGGATTTTTTGATTTGGTTGGTTTGGGGGATTTTGGTTTTTTGGTTTTGGGGTGGGTTTTTTTGTTGGTTTGTTTTTGTGGGGGTTTTTGTTTGTTTCTTTTTTGTAATTATAAGTGATCTGATTTCTTGGCTGATTTATAAAAACAGGTTTTAGGATTACAATTAACAGCCGCAGTTCTGTTTCAAATTTTATGCCTGTACAGGAGTCATTCCATGCATTGTTTTTGGAACATGCTTTAAGGAACAGAACTCTTTTGCTGTTGCATTACTGCAGACTTAAAAGAGATATTATAATCTCTCCATGATCATTCAGCTTCATTAGAATACTGAAAGCTTGCCTACAAATAAATTCTAATATCTATTTGCTGGAAAAATATGCATCCATGGTTTACTACTTCTTTTGGCCTTCAGTTCAAGAAGTACTGCAGCACTAAAACAGACATATCACCATTACTTTTATTACTCCTCTATTCTGGAATACTGATAACTGGGGTTTTTTCTAAACCATTTTTCTCTTTGATTACGAAGAAAATGCTAAGTGGGATTGTATTGTTTTCATCATTACCTTTGCCAATGGTACTGCACTTAACTTCCAAGAAAAAACAGAAGGCTTTAGCAGAGGCCACAGAAATCCAGCAGATGATGATAAACACTCAGGATTATTAACCCTGTTCAAACCATATTACATATGTCATAGTGCATTTTGTTACTTTCAAGGAGAAAAACTAAGCATTCAATAATCAAACAGCAAATCAGATAAGGAGAGTAGTCTACAAATACAATTAAAATGGGCTGAACTCAAGGTCCTGTAAGAATTTTGTTGAGTTCATAGAACTCTTAGGCCCGCTGATGTTTTGTTTTTCTAAAATACTCAGAAGAATGTGAATCTTTCAAAGTCAATCTGGTAAATATTTTAGGGTTGTGCCTATTTGTAATACTTTCACCCTGTAGCTTGTTAACCTCAGTTACTAGACAATCTTTATTGGGAATCTTGACGCCATATCCATGTGCTAGTAACTTCAAAAGTATATCTTATTCTAATTTGATAGTTAAAAATAGTATCTTTTGAAATTCCCAGTGAACTGTGGTCCTGGCATATGTGTTCAGCTCTAAAAGTCTTCCATTTTAAATCACTTTTATCTTTAAAATCAGTGAAGTGTTTCTCTCCAGCATTCATGTGCCATTTTCCAGGCAAAAGAATTTAACAAGTGAACTGAATGCAAAAAAAGAGTGACATTAAGGCATATTTAGGCCAAAACACAATACATACATAATTGTTAGATGACTATGCAGGGTAATTTAAGATTCAGGGTAACACCATGTATAACAGTAGTTTGGAGAAGAAGGAAAGAAATTTCATGCCAACAGTTTATCCAGTCATGCAGAATCAAATTCTCCCTGTGCAAATAATTCTATAATGAGCAAAATGAGGCGAGACTTTAAAGGTATACATGTTATATCACAAAATTTGGCAAAAAGACTTGGCTACAGTAGCAGAAAGTGCATACTCTTTTCTCTGTATGTTCAGTTTTCAAAGCTAAAACACCCTGGTGGGGGTGGGGTGATGCCGGGAAGCAAACTTTTCCAACACTTTGGCATTCTCACGCTACAGGCACAGAGCATTGTAATGGCAAGAGGAGCATCTCGACCCCAGACCTGGAGGAAGACAGTTGGCACTGCCACTGGTACCCCGGGCAAACTGTGCTCCCGGGATGGAGCGGGCAGAGTGGTACCAGCAGGACTGAGTGCCAGAGCCTCCGGAAGGGTAAGGAGAACACCAGGCATTTTCTGTCTGCTCCTGACCCAGGCTGGGAGGTTTGCACTTTGGCCCTGACTAAGGCGTGGGCTGCAGAACAGCACACAAGTGGCATTTACTCTTGTTGTTAGCCAACAGGCAGTGGCAGAGGCGTGAAACAGCCCCAGGGAAGGCTGGTGTTCGGCAGCTGCTCTGCTACGGATCGCTGAGCCTGTGGCCTGTGCAGCAATGTGCTGAGGGCAGTAGGATGATTTGTAAATCTATAAAATCCCTTCCCGGAGCATGGACATTCGTAAGGCAGTCTAGATGTTGTGTATTTCCTATTTCAAGCTACAATGGATTTCATACAGATGAATTATAAACATCAGGAAAAATAATGGAATAATACAATAAAAATGTGAATTTAAGCATGTAAAAATGGATTTCAGTGAGAAAGTGAAGTTGAGTTCCTTGCTTTGGGAATATGGTGACACTGGAAGATGGCCACTAGCCATCAGTACAGCTCTGCTTTTCCTCATTATCATGGTCTGCCTGAGTTTTGCTGCAAATGCAAGTCATGCTAATAAGCTAAATGATAAAACAGTGCAGTTCACAGATTTGGGTTAAAATGGATTGTTACTGTTATTTTTGTTTAATTCTAATCCATGGATAGCATGGACATTCTTTCTCATTGTGACAAATATTGATGGGAGCACACATCAGTTCTGTAAACATATTAATGGTAGTTTTTCCACTGTTCATATTCTTAACACACAAGTTTCAAGCAAACACATCTACAGATCTTTTCTCCCCTCTGTCCCTGAGGGCATGCTGTGCAGTTCTGGCAGCTCCTGAGCACAGCCACTGTCATACTCAGAAAGTGGTGTCTGGAGTTGAGATGAAGTGCTCTGAGGCCAGGTCAGGCCAACAGAGCCTTTTACGAGGACACTGGAGAGACACATGGACAAAGCTCCTTCCCTGGCATGTACTGAATTTAAAGCTGACATAATCAAATTCTTCTTAACCTCTACCGCATGCTAAGTACACATCCAGCAGTGTGACAGGGCACAGTTGCTTCTGACTCCACAGAAGGTAAACAAATGGTCGTATGGTTGGTATATATATGAGCGTCACACAAACACACCAGGAAACCAGAATGGCACATTGCTGTGTGATGCTAACAGCAACCTAATCTACCGTGTGCTGGGCTGAGGAAAGAAGCAGTCTGGGTGCCCGGACAGCTCTGCCATCTCACTGAAGTGCTGTCACAGTTTGAGCAAAACGTGTGGGAAGGAGCCAGATGGAGGCCAGGACCTATCATAGAATGGCTTGGGTTGGAATGGATCTTAAAGATTATCTGGTTCTGATACCCGCTGCTGTGGGCAGAGATGCCACCCACTGGATCAGGTTGCTCAAGGCCCAACCAACTTGGCCCTATGGGCATCCTCATACCACTCAGAGACATGCACAGGCTACAATGCTGATCCACCAGTAAGAACCTGGTCACAAAGGGCCCACTGTGCTGTTCCATCCTCAGCAGACCTAAAAAACAGAGGCTGCAGGTGACAATATTTTAAGGAAGAAAGGAATGGGTCTGTTGGAAAAGATAGTGAAGGGAAAAGAGTAGGAGGGGTCCACCTCTGCTGCAAGACAAGTATGTGGTTGGATTTTTGTAAAAAATTGGCTGAAGGCACCTTTGGATTATAGATGTCTTTGCCAAAGATGTGTTTTAAATTTAAGATTTGTCTGTGACTTTTTCTTTTACTGAGACAATTCATTATTTTGGCCTGGCAACAGTTATATTGCTTGGGCGTAACGCAGTCCTTCATATAGACATATCGTAAATGTCAGGAACAAGCTTATAATAGAAATGCAGAGAGAAGCCTAAGAGCCCAAGGCTGGGAGCTGCTCTGCAGAACTGCATGCACCCAGCACTTTGTAAGAAATCTGGCCCATAAAAACTCTTGTTTGTGGAAGACCCACCTGTTCTGCCCCTCAGTGGCATCTCAGATGTCAGGAGAGCTGTTGATCAGGACAAAGTGCTGCTTCTAATGCCATTAAGCAGAAGACTTTGGCATGGCAGCAGTGTGTATTTAAGTACTAGGACATCTGCTCTTTCATGGAACATTTTCATTATGAAAGCATTCATAATGTCATGGGAGCTATTAAAAATAAAAGACATGTCACTAGTATAACTTTCAAACAGCCTCACAACTGACATATGACTGTATCTGTATGATCAAGGTGGCACTTTTACACTTTACCACCAGAGTTGTATGGGGGTTAGATTAGTATAAAATCTAATATGTTTTACAGTTCCAGGCAGTTTAATGTAACTTAGTTTTTGGATGGCCTGTTGTTATCAAAATCTCTCTCAATCCTGTTTTCAGAGTGAAAGGATAATCTTTGTTAATTTGCTGATCTAGGTTTTAGAAGCTCTGAACTCTGTATCCTGGCCTGCCACGGACCATGCGTAGCAGGGAGCACTGTAATCCCTCCAGCTTTGGATGGCACACAACCTGGGAGAGGGGACCTCCCTTGTTTAGTATTTGCAGCACTTGGTATGCCATTGTAATACAAATAATAGGTACTGCAGTGTGGGAGGAACTGAACACAGCCACTGAACTCTTCTTGGTTGTGTGTCAATATCTGCTGAAGCGCTGCAGGAAATAAGGTGAGAGAGGCAGCTGGGTTACCCAGCGGGGCTGGGCTGCAGCACTGCGGGTACAACAGGGCTGTCTGGTGGCTGCTTGATGTGACCTGCAGAGTGTGACTGCCAGCAGGGTCCGAAACAGCCCCACCTTCAGCTTCTGGGACCTGAGGGTTGAGCCCCTGAGAGCTGCTGGCCGGCAGCAGTGCTGCTCTCCTCGCCATCGAAGGCCCCAGGCAAACCACAAACTGCTTACAGGGGAACGAGAAGAGATAAATCAATTAAAAAGGCGGTTCAGCCTGATAAACCGGATAAGTGTCTGCACTTGCAGGCTCCTGACATCTAAACATTATGGTAATAGGTTACCAGGAGAACAGCAAAAGTGATCATACGTGTTTTCTCTGGCCATTCAAAACTCCTAGGACTGGCACAGCCCCTACGTGGACTTTGGCATGCCACCTGCTTTACAAAAGCCTGCGGTGCTGCGCTTCGTTGCTCAGGGGTGGTGAAGGGCACAATATGCTTCTGTTTTGCTGTTTTCTTCCCTGTAAGTCAGCCTCAGGCCTATGAGAAACATTTTGCCAATTTAGCCTGCCAATAAAAACAGGTGGTTGCACAGCTTCCTCTAAAAAGTGCAAAAAGCCACACAGCCAAGAACACATGAAGGGAATAAATAGAAGTATCTGGGGACAAACTCAAGGGCAGAAGCAGCCCAGGTGAATGGATTTGTTGTCAGCACAGCACAGCTCCAGGGCCTCATTACTGACAGTACAAATGAAGGCAAATCCAAACATGGGAAGTACATTTCAGTAGGATACAAACAGCAGGGTGACTGGAGCAGATTCTCTCTGTAATATACATATAGAGAGAACTTATAATTTTGTTTCTGCAAAGTGGATTTAAACATGTATGCCAATATATGGAAATGGTTCTCCAAAGTTCCATCTGAGCTATTTGCATCATGTGCTAGGAATAGGTCCTACCTTCTACCACCCCTGTCCATAAGCTTTTCCTGTTCACTAAAGCACATCCATATTTGCTGTTCACACAATTCTCTCTGCTTGCTCTCCTACTTTACCACTTTTTTTTTCTTCCATCTCCTCTAGTTCTGCTTCATAAAAGTTCTGCTTTCAAATACAGACATTTAAAATTAAGTCAGTCAAATACTAGACGTTCTGAATGTAAATTTTAAGTGTCAGACAAACCAGACTGACAGTCCTTTTCTCTGACCCAGCAGTCTGTAGCCTGCTGTGTTAGATTCCCCATCTCCACATGCCAGTTGTTTGCCCACTCTGCAGAACACAATTGAAGATGAGCAGACTATGTTATTGTATATTCAGAACAGTTTTTCTTTCAGTTTTTCAGTGTCAGATCATTGTTATTTCTGTGCAACTCGATTAGAGTAAACATCCTTAACTCTGCTATTTTTTTTTTAGACATTTATGAGTATGTTATTGCTGGTTTACCCTAGACGCCGGGTCAAAAAGTTCTGCTAAATTTCTCCCTAAGGAAAATTTGGATGACAGCCATCTCACTGCCAGGATGTAAAACAACATCATGTGCTCTCATTTAGCCTGCTTCTTTTCAAGCTGCAGAGAACTCTCTGAGCTTTTTGGGAGATGGGACATCAGGCTCTGTAGCAAGTCTCTGCTCAGATGCAGAGGAGATTTATAAGAATTGGTTTTCCCATGTTTCTCTTCCCAGAAGATGTCTTTAAAGCATTATGACAAAGACAAGCAAATGAGATACCTCCTCTGCTTCATTCCAGCTCCTATGGGGCTGGAATATTTGTCAGACAGACATGTCCCACATGAAAAAGCAATCTGTAGCTAATGTGCAATCACAGAGAAAACACAGGAGAACATGATAGGCTTTTAACTTCAGGTATAAAGGTGTAAGGACATCAGTAAAATATTAATAGGCCAAATGAGGACAAGAGAATGGCACAAGATGTTATTAGTCTCACACTGTTGTATTTGTGTAAACACTGTCTCAGTATCTCTGATAGTCAATAGCATGGTTTCTTTTTGTAAGTGGAAGGATCCAAGGAAATCATAAAATCCTTAAGATTCAAAAAGACCTCTGTCATCAAGTCCAACTGTTAACCCACCAACTACCATGTCCACCACCCCAGTACAGGGACTAGTTGTAGTTAGCAACCATGTCACTTGTTGGTAAAATAACAGCAGCACTATAGGAATGTCATTATCAGCAATTGTTTATCCTTCCCCTGCCCCTAAGTTTGCTAGCCATCAAAAACTCTTTTCCTTTCTTTCCCTTTCCTCCCCCTTCCCTTTTCTTCTCCTTCCCTTCACTTTATTTCCCTGGGAAACCTGTCACTTGGAATTTTATCCTTTGATAGCACATAAAGGGTCTCACCAAGTAGAGGACAGTATAATTATAAGGTATCTCTTAGCATGAAAAAGCCCTATGAACTTAAATCAGTATCTCTTTGCTTGAAATTAGGGAAGCTAAAACATGTACAAATATTAACTCTCACTTACTTTAAATATTGGAAATTAGAAAACAGATCCTGTATCATAAAAGCTATGCCAAGAATAAAAGGAAGTAAATAAAACAAATGCAAATATTTAACGTTCTCTCTTCTGACATAAGTAAATAAAGTACCCTGGTCTTCAAAGTTGGTCATCATCTAGTTCCTCCTTAGATTCTAAGGCATCATATATTATTTATCTATGATTTCCCTACTGTTCTTATTTCACTTAAGTAAACAGGATAGGTATAATCTCACTATAGACAACAGACATGCTCAAAAGTGAAATTTAGTATCAACAGCAGAACTGAATAAAATTTATATAGATTAAATAAAAATAAATGTATTAGCTAAGAAAGAATTTTCTTTTAAAATGTATCAGTGCTAATCATAGGAAAAAAATATTTCTAGTTGTTAATATTTCCAGAAGGAATACATCCTACAGAATCCTTATGATTTGTACTGAATTATGATGTAATTTAAAACACCCTATGGAGGAACCTGTCTGTAAAGCCTAATACTCTCTGTTGAAGTGAGTTGTTGAAGAGTGCTGCTGAAGTGTTCTTGTTGAAGTTGATTTTGAGCTCTAAAGCTCACTGAGGCAGAAAGAAGGATACCATAAGATTGTCTTTTGCTCAGGCTTCACTCAGATCACTTCAGAACCTTCACTCCAGGGCACAGAAATGTCATGCTTGGTTTTGCTGAGCACAATGAATAACTAACTACCACAGCCTGGAATCTGTGCTGCTTCATAAAGAAAACGTGAATGATTCGCATTTACCACATGCAGGGAAATACCACAGCTACATGCTAAAAGCCTGAGTATCTTGGATGTTCCTGCAGCTGATGGCAGCCTAAGTAAGCTTAATGCTGACTGCAAGTCGGTGACATAAACCATTCCAAATACAGTCTTTTTACAATTTCAGACACGCTCAAAGTGCTGGTGGGAATTTCTTCTTCGAAATTTGCCTAGCAGACTAGGCCCAAGAGTCAGGAAGTGGCAAAGCTGTTGTTCTCAGCCCAGAAGGCTGCAGGAAAAAAGATAGTTGCTGAGTCAGACAGAATTTCCCCTGAGGACTCTGGCTGCAGCCCAGCCTTTAGAAGACCTGCCAGCTCACCTAAGGGTAAAATCGAAGCTTGAAAAAAGTCAATACAGCCCATAAAGACAGAAACTTATTTTTAGGATAACTTTTTAGTATTTTAACTTAGATCTGTGATGAAGAAGCCTATGGAATCTTGGAAAATCTGTATGCACAGTTTGTACAGTAGCTTTCCAACCTCAGCCACTACTGACGTAGCCAAGAGCTCTGAGTGCTGCTCGGCTGCATGCTGCTGTACCTGCTCCTGTTACCATGGGAATGGACACCGACAAAAGTAGGATAAGAGCTTTAAAGTAATTGTGAATATAATTAGCACTTTCACCTTTTTGGAGATGGGCTCCCCAGAAGCCCCCAAATAGTGAAACCATGCAATTCAGACTCATCAATACAGCAATTAGTGTTTAAAGGGGCATCAGTTAACATGATCAATGTGGGAGGGATACACAAAAGGAAGGCATTGTTGGAGTCGGGAAGCAGTGAGTTCCTGTGCCTTCTTTGCTTATTACTAATAAGGAACTCTGCTCCTTTGCTCTGAGTCACTGTTCTAGTTTCATCCTTAACTCATTCAGAGTCAAGAGAAAGGGCACTAACATGAAGAGAAGCTCCCAGTGATGCCTCAATGAAGTTTGCAGAGGAGGGGGAGTGGGACAGAAGTAATTATAGTAACAAAATTGGAGATCAGAGAGGGGAAGAAACCTCATGGGGAAATCAAAGTACCAGTGTTCCTTATTACACTGCCACTGCCTGAGTGAGGTGCATCAGACAAAGAAATGCTCATCAGAGTGGCGCTACCGAGCCCCTATGCACAAATCTCTCATCCAGGCAGCAAGTGCATCACTCAGTACACTGTGATCTGCTCCCGTTTCTACAACATGGCAAAAGCTTTCAAAGGTCTCTGTTTTTCTAGCAACAGCTCCTTTTTAACTACCGAGGTCAGAAGGGAATTTTGGAATTTGGTGCAATTTCACACTTCTTCTTTAAAAGGACAATAGCCTGCTTGTATTCAGGATGAATACAGAACTCACCTCCAGTGACCAGTGAAGTGACTGCTTGCATAATTATCACTGCTTCTAACAACATTAACATTTGGCTGGAAACCACCTGAAAGGTTTTGGCTGTGGTTATCTGGCAGAAAAAGATGCACTTTCAGAAGAAACTGATGAATGCTCTGAAGAAGACTAGGGCAAGATAGCAAGTAAAATGTTGTACAAGATTTCTTGGCTTACTAGTGGATCTCCACAATCTGTAAACACATATTGCAATTTAAAAAGAAAGATACTAATTACTTCTGTTCATCTTATAATATTCTTTCAGGCTGCCTTTGGACAGGGCTGCACAGCAGAGCAAAGCTCCAGGCAGAACCATCTGAAATGAAGCTGTGTCCCTGGGGATGTCTTTTGTGCAAGTCCTACTTGCTGGTGTGTCTATACCCCCCAACCTGTTTCTTTGTAGTGTCTTGTTACTTCAGCATTATCACACAGTCTAGTCACTGCACAGCAGAGCAGATAAAGCATCTTTGTACCTCCTGTCCCCATCAACAGTGATCTGAGGCAGAACAGCGATCTTTCACTTTGCTAGTTAAATATGGGGGGGGGCAAGGCGGATGTGTGTTGCTTTAAGTAATTTATTGTTGTACAGCTGTTTCTCATGCATCTGGATTTTCAGGACACTTTAAGATGTCAAGTAATTTTCTCTTACTTATTCAGTGCAGGACTTTTTTGTAAAGACACTGAGATCCAAAGATACTGTTATTCAACAAAATACCACTGAGACAAAAGATTGTATCATCTAGATGCATTTGTCATAGTCTGTCTCGCTCTCTACCACAGTTAAACGCTTTCAAGTGAGTGTGAGGGTTAGGCCAAGTTCTTCCATTAAGGGCAAAACATTGCTGTGGGTGGAACCCTTCTCTGCTTTCCCCATGACAACATAGACCTAACTGGCTGGACAGCTTCCTTACAATAGAGCACCCTTGAGACATTTGTGCATTGAAAGACACACATTTTTGTCATGGCTTGTTTCAGAGAAGACGGAGGGCTCTTCCTGCAATGAGAGGTAGGTAGGGGCAAGAGGGGTGAAGATCACCCATGTAGAGACTGCTGAAGGAAATGGTCATGCCACCTGACTCTGTCAGGAGGTACTGTGGCTGCTAGGCACTGTGTTTTGCACCAACACAGAGTCTGGACAATTTCCAAAATGATGTTGTCTGCTCCAGACGCTCCAAGACGCTTCCAACATTCCTGGGCTCCCCAGCTGCTACACAGAGCCCTCCCAAATAGCATTCATTCCCCAGAAAAACAAGACTGCCAAAATTCTCAGTAACAGCTTTGTTTTCTTCACAATCTCCTGCCAAGTTTCTCCACTAACTAGCTTTAAAAAGGTAATGCATAGAGAAAACCCACTGACGCTTGCATTAACCGAGTAACCATCTTCATCTTTAACCAGGTCACAGCTCATAGAACCATGGTGTGTTTTGTAGGCCAGCACAGCTACACCAGACTGAGTTCCAAGGCAAGCACACAAAGAGTCAGAAGGTGCTATAATTAAGGTACATAAGGTTAGGAGGTTCATAATTACGTTCAACCATAATTACACCCACTGGTGACTGTGCTTTATGATATAATCTTCAGTTACATGACCACCTCCTTTCTTCTTTTCCCTACAGGATCTGTGCCTGTGTCAGGACCATCTACATGGCACAGCACTACAGAATTGCCCAAATTTCCATTAAACATGCCATTCAGCACACTCAGAACTGCACTTGCATTGCATTCTGTTCAGGATGATCTACCTTTTTGTGAACTTAGGCTCACAACAGAGATGTCTGAGGCATAAGAAGTTTGAGCTTACTGCTTAGAATGTTCTTATGCAGACTCGCAAAAAAAAAAATCCATGTTTGTATATCTGACTTGCATATTATTAAATCCTATATTTATAAACATCTGCTGATATGCAGCATCTTTATGAGCTGCTTTCTTAACTATAGGATAAGAAGCTGCTTATAGGGACTGAACTTTTTCACACAGAAGGCCATATCCAGCCTTGGTTTCTGCAGTGAAATTCTTACTGACTAAAATGGGATCAGGATCATGCCTCTGGTACTTTGTATCCTGCCTCACTCCCAACAGAGCATTGTTCATTTCAGCCAAACCAACAGAAAAAACTGCAAGGGTAATTTCTCAAATCAGAGCACAAATACATGCACATAGAATGACAGACTGAAAGGCTGTTACTACTGCTTGCACTGAAAAAGTGAGCTGGCTCTTCAGATATATCTGGAAAATCTTTCTGTGTGCATGCTGAAAAGCAGAGTGGAGTACTCATCTTTTACAGGCACTCACATGTCAACATCATGAGGAAATATTAATACTGTGAGCAGTGAATAGCAATCTTTCGTAATTGCTGCTTATTAACATCTCCATACTTTAGAAGCAGAGTAGAATCATAGTTTCAGTGATACTTTTTAAATAACTAATGCAAGGGCAATATAGAAGTGTAACTGTTTGTAATTTTAAGCTCTCTGTCTGAAATAAAATATCTATATAGCAACTGTACTGTTGGTACTAAACCACAGTCTTAAATGATAGGCTAACCTAAATCTGATTTTTAAAAAGATACAATTAAACTGAGTATCTACTTATAATTTAAAACCAGACAACTAAACAATGGAGTGTACTTGAAAATTCAAGATTACATGCACCAAGTGAAGCATATGAAGATCTTACTTTGTTTCAATTAGCAGTGTAACTATCCTATGAAATAGGAAGGACTGCAAAAGAAATTCAAAATATGTGTCTATCAGACAAATATGCAAAAGAGGTACAAACTTACTTAAGGCAGTCCTAACAAGAAGAAAACACAAATGTCAGAATTAATTTATCTTTTATTTGCTGTGACCAACCTGGGAAACCCTTCTATGAAGTGACTCAGTGAGGTTACTTGCCTTGCTGCAGCACTTGGCATGGCATTCTTGGCACGACAAATTCCACTAATAAATCTCAGCAAGATTTTTGGCAGCAGGAACAGAACTATTTCTACCTTCCTTTAATCGCACTGGACAACCCAGAGCTGTTATGATTCAGTGCCCTTGGAACAACTGGAGGTTTTCTGATGTATTACATTACAACATGATAAATAAGATTAAAAACCTTTATTATATATCTGGAAACAAAACAAGTGTTTTGATAAAGTTGTATTCCCTTCCTCCATCATTCCATAGAAATAGGTATTTTTGAACCCCAATCTGTTATTTACATGTTTATAAACACACAGTTTTCTTACCAACATCTCATTTACTCTAGTTCATACTCTTGGTGATACCTTTTCACGTTCCCACTTTCAAAAGTCAAAATATATCAGATTACACTATCAAGGAAGAATTAACTCTAAAGCTGAAGATTATAGTCACCTTCTTGTTTACTCCTACAATTACTACCCACACAAGTGTCATCCCACTTTTAGTTTCAACACATCTTCCATACATACACAGCACATACACACTGTTGTAATTTCATAAGTTGCTTTTCCTGCCCTTTGCTCCTTCTTAGTCTGTGACATCTACATTTGCATGTCAGCCTGACACCCTTTTACCCACATCTCTAAGTGTCAGACACAGGGAAGCAGCCACATGGATATTTAGCTTCCTACACCTGCAGCAGCAGCCTTGTAACCAGTAACTCACAACTCTGGCTTTGATGCCAATGTTTGAACATACAGAATGAAAGGTTTTTGTCATTCAGGCTTTTGCTTTACAGCTCCTCCCACAGTGTGAAATTTCAGGTCTAAATGAGAACATAGAGGTAGTACAGTACATATCAAATAATAGGATGGCTGAAATAAAACTAACCCTTACACAAGGATATTTTTCTCTTTTAAAAGTTATCCACAAAGTTACCTTAGAGAATATTTAAATATTTGGTGAACTTCATAGTTAATTTATTTTGTTAATGCCAGCTGAGCAGACTATTAACTTAACAAAGCTCCACTGGCTTCTAGCAGAACTTTATCAATGAATCCCTGCTGAAGATTCATTTTCATCCAACAGCCACCTGCAAACACATCTTATTCATGTTACAGTAAAACTGAATTCTAAACCTGGTGATTCCATAAAAAAATCTGGTGGGGTTTTTTTTGGTGGTTTTTTTTTGTTTGTTTTGGTTTTGTTTGTTTTTTTTATGGAAAGAAATATGTCTGTAAGCATCTCAATGAAAAAAAATATTTTTTTCTCCTTTAATTCTTCTGTTAATATTTCTCAGTTAATATTTCAGGAATTTTTCAAGTCCTACCACTGACCAAAATCTAAATGCTACAAAAATATCTGATGAAATAAATGTTGAAAAAAAAATCACATTGAAATCCAAAGCTTCAATTAAAAATATTAAAACATTTTAACCAGGGCTAACTCTGATAAACCATTCCAAGACAGTCTTTCTCACCCACTTTTATACTTAGAAGTTACTTTTTACATGCAGTAAACTATAGTTTGGGCTTGTAAACCGGACTACAATTTAGGTTGCCCAACAATTCCTACTATAATAACCTGTTTTGAATTTCTTTTAAATTTGCCAAACTGTTCCAGTTTGAGCTGAAGCTCTCCATGCTGGATATGCTCCCCAGGTAGTTTTGGTGAGGAAAATTTCCCCGAATTACTTTGACTTCCTCTGAAATCAAAGAAAAGTATTATACATATTCTTTCAGTAACTAAAAACATCTGAGGCTTTACAGTAAGATTTGAAACACGCAAGAGAAAAAATTAGTTCTGAAACATCCTTTCTACTATTCTCATAAAGATACACCTACATTTTTACCCTTGTTATATACCTTTAAGAATACGCAGTTTGGTAGAAACCTGCTGCAGTTATAAAACTGAAAATCTCCGAAATTCCTGAAAAAGCTTGAACCTCCCACAGGTTAGACTAGGCTCAACTGCAAATGAGCCATCTTATCCCATGCAAGAGCTCCCTTCAGGCCACAACCACAGAGCTGAGGTCGGGCAGATTACAACAACAGCTGCTAACATGCTCAGTCTACAGCAAGAAAAACCAGCAGAACTGTGGAAGTGCAGCTTGTCCCTCCTGTGCCCTCAGTGGTGAATTTCCTTGCAGCAGATAAGGAAGTCAGATGAGCTCCCTGTTATTAATGCAGAAGGAACAATCTGCAAGGGAACTGACTGAACAATTTTTCTAGATCTTAAATCTAAGAAATAAAATGTAGATTGTGAGCTAAGTTGTTGCACTGAAATCTGCGCTATAGAAAAGATTATCTAGATAGTACCCAATTACTTCCTTTATGATCTCAGTGGACTGTGCATGCATAATTAAACCCAAAATGTAATTTGTGCCCTTTGTTTCCTAATGTAAGTTAGGCATTGTATCCTTGTAAAATGTATTTAAAACAGATGTTATTTCTCTCCATGTCAGGGACTTCTTTTTGCTCAAAGACTGACAAGCTAGTCCCTTACTGGCAACCACAAAAACACTAGCACATAAGACCTGTGAAACTAATGGCTTTACTAACTGAAATGCTCAGCGTAAAAGGCCACAACTCTCTTCACCCAAACTCATCACCCTCTTTGTTGTAAGGAAATCCAGTGCCACAAGTAACAAATTACAGGGCTTAGAATTTATTTTAATTTTAATCTTTAATCATCAGAGCATTTGCTCATGTGCTCTCAAAGTAAGGGTGGACTTGAAAACATGTTGGTGTTTGTTGAGAGAGCATGCAAAATAATTCTTTTCATAGCAATTCCTCTTGTGCATTTTGATCACTGAAATTGCACTAGTCAGCAAAAATAACTTTCAATATTGTCACTTTCATAATGTGAAAATTACTTTAGTACTTTATATGCCTCTTTTTACAAGAAATACTGACTCATATATTTTTATATCTATCATAAATGATGCATTCACATTAGTGTTTTCTGGTGAAAAGCCATAGCTATAGAGTTCTTCCACTGAAGAGAAATGTCATCATCACTTTACTGATCTCTTCCTATTCATATTCAAATCTCCTGGAGCCATACCAAGCACCTTCTACTTTTCAGGTTGGACATTATTGCTTTTTCCTCCACAGATTAAATCATTTACAGCAGTTGAATATGTAGAGATGACATAATCTACAATAACTACATCATAAGGAGATTGGCACCCATGCTTACAATTTCAAATCTGTAAGACTGTTTGACAGTTGCCAAAATACTCACCTTCTCTAGGTCTCACTTTTTATATGTAGAGAGGGATATTTTTATCCCTGTTATCCATTCTGTAAAATGCTTTAGACAAAAAATGGTCAGTAAGACAAAGACTTTCAAATGTTAGGCAAGTTACCATAGAACCATTTTTCAGATCTTTTAGCAAGGGCTATCATTGAGCTCAATAGTTCCTCATTCTCTGAAAATCAACTTAAATAACTAAATAACTTAATACATCACTTAACTAACCTTAGGCTCTGCATTTTAACATGTAAAATTGCAGCTATAAAATGCTGTTAATAAATACATGTTACACATATAGGAGTTATACTTTGTGCTTGGGGAAAAATCATGTGGTTATTAAGAGGTATTCCTTCCTTTTCAGTCAGGAGAATAAAACAAAATACTTACAAATGTAAAGCATTTCAAGGTGGAAGCAGCCAGAACACAGGTAAAGGGTGTTCCCAGAGGCAGAACTGCTACCAGAGCACAGGGCATAGCCAGGACTTATGAAAAGACACAGGGGAACTTGTAACCTTCATGCTCAACCTGTATTTGCAATGTAAGATGGCTCAGGGTCTCTACAATGTGATTAAAAGTGAGCACAGAAATGTTATTACAAACTAAGACATATCAAAAGAATCATGTATTATGTCAAGTTGTGCTACTGCTTACACTGAGGTATTGATTAGCAAGTCACATACAGGAAGTTTTTACTCTCAGAACTATTTCAGAATTCACTAGCCTGAACTTACAATATTATCCTATTATTGCTAAAACTGTGCAACAGCCAAATCTAATTAAATATCAGAACAAAATTATGTTCTTTTGTACTTACTTTTAAGCTAAGGAAATTCTTTTTCATTAAGTCTATAAGAGAAAATTAAGTCTCTTATTTTCTAAGACATCTTGTTTATTTTTATGACATACAGCAATATTTCACAACTAACATAATTAATTGTTTTATATAACAAATTGAACAACCTTCCTTAGCCAAAATTTCTCCTCTGAGGATACCTAGCACACATCAGAAGAGAAAAAATAATATAAAATATGTAATGCCTCAAAACTAGGTAACATACCAGTTAGATACTGAGCTCTGCAATAAAATCCTCAGTGAAATACTCAGCACTAGAAATGACTGAGAAATTTATTCTCTTACATCTAAAATTTTATTGCTGAAATTTCCAATCCTGCTGCTGCCTGAACGTATTATCTTTTATTTTTATGTTAAATTCTATCTTCTTACCACAGTGCTTCTGCAGAAACCAAAACTGCCTTCTTGCTAAGGAAGTCAGCAGTATCTTTACACCTTTGACGCAACTTTCCATTTTAATTAATGTTGTACAAAATTAAATAAAGGAAAACCATATTATCAACTGAAACATCTATGTTATCATGGGAAAGTAATCTAGAGGAGCATCATTTTTGTTACAGGTGTGGGCCAGCAACAATAATAAAAGTGTTTCAGTAATAATTTTTAATATTTTAGGAACTTTGTTGATAACTAAACAAAAACTGCTTTAATAGACGGAGTGGGGATTTATTTGGCAAACATTCTGTAACAGCCTAAGAAATTACACCTGAGCAGCTTCCCAAACAATGTGCTGAGCCCAAATTCATGAAATTCAGACACAAGTGTATCACGCAAGTATAATTTCTAGTCTCTGACGCTTCTCCAGCCCAGAAAGCACTTAAAGAGGCTTGAATTGTCTCTTTTCCTCCTTTTGTTCTGAGGTAGTCAATTGCAGCCTCTGCTTTGGGTATGGAAGGTCCAAAGCTACAAAATGGAAAACATAAAACTACTCTGTCACCTTTTCAAAACCAGGGGACCCCATCACCTTTGAACACCATGAAGAGACACACCCTTCTGCTGCAGAAACAGCCTGTGTCTTGGATCCTTGACAGTTACATTCTAATTTCAAATGCTTAAGAATCATAGAATACCAGGCTGGACAAGGACGCCAAATATCAGCTGGTTCATGCAAAAGCATGGTCTAGACAAGATGGCCCAGCACCTTATCCAGCTGGATCTTAACAGAGTCCAAAGTTGCAGAATCCACCACTTCCCTGGGGAGATACTCCAATGGCCAGTTGTTCTCATTGTGAACAATTTTCCTCTTGTGTCTGGCTGGAATCTCCCCAGCAGTAACTTCTACCCATTACCCCTCCTCTTCACCATGTGACTCCTTGTACAAAGAGGATATCTATCTCCCCTTCATATACTGGAACATGGGGATCAGGTGCCTCCCCTAAGCCTTCAAGCCCCTCAAGGCTGAACAACCCCACTTCTCTCAGCTTTCTTCACATGGCAGGCTTCCCAGGCTTTGTTTTTGTGGGTCTTCTCTGGGCCACCTCCAGCCTGTCCACATCTGTTTTGTACACCAGGGTCCAAAACTGGACATGGTGTTCCAGGTGAGGACTGACAAGCACCAAGTAGAGTGGGATAATAACTTCTGGCAAGCACTGAGCAAAGTGGGATAATCCTTCATCTCTGCTGGTGAAGTCCTTGTTGAAGCCACCCATCATCCTGTTACCTTTCTTGGCTGCAGGAGCACACTGATCACTCAGACTGAGCTGCTTGCCCACCAGGAGCCCCAGGTGCCCTCCCACAGAGTTGTTCCCAAGGCAGGGAGATCCCAGCCTGTGCTGCACTCCTGGATTATGCTTTCCTAGGTGCAATTTGTCCTTGTTGTACTTCACACTGTTCTCATTACACTCCTCTCCAGCCTATCCAGGCCTTCCTGCAGGTTGGTCCTACCTTCCCAGGCATCCACTTCCTCATGAAGTTTAATATTATTGGAAAGCTTCATCAGGGTACACTTGATCCCATCTTTCAGATCACTTACAAAGATATTAAATAGCGCTGAGCCCAATATCAATCCCTGGGGGATCCCACTTGTGACAGGTTGCTGGTTTGAAAAGAAGCAATTTCCCACACCACTGTGGGTGCCACAGGTCAGCCAGGTCTCACCCACCAGAGGGACAAGTTGTCCAGACCATAATGCAACAGTTTCTCTGGAGGAGGCTGTGGAAAGCCTTACCAAGAGTAGTATCAAAAGTCTTGGAAACAATTTAGGTAAACCATGTGCACCTCTCACCCCAGATCAAGTAAGCAGGTTACTGTGACCACATTTATCAAGCAAAATTTGCCCTTGGTGAATCCATGCTGCCTTTTCTCAGTCATGTGCTTCATTTGACATGTGATAGCCCCCAGGAGGATCTGTTCCATAACTTCTCCAGGGACTGAAGCAAGACCAATGGATCTATATTTTCCTGGACCCTGCTTTAAGTCCTGCTTGTAGGTAGGGGTGACATTATCCTTCTTCCAGCCTTCTGGGATGTCCCCCAATCTCCACAACTTCTTAAAGATCATGGAGAGTGGCCTCATGACAACATCAGTGAGCTCTCTTGACATCCTTGGTGGACATTGTCAGAGCTCTTGGAATTGTAGGGGTTAAAGCTCCTGTTACAGCTCATGCATCAACTCTACCTTCATTGACAGCAGCTCTGTGTTTGCATCAGCCTGGATTTTTGTACCCAATACCAGTGCTGGTAAACACAGAGGTGAAGAAAATGTCAAGAGCCTCTACCTTTTCAGCATTGTTGGTGACAGATTGACCTCTCTTGCTCAAGAGCAGGCCAGTTATTTTCCTTCTGTTTCTGCTTGTTATGTACCTGAAGAACCCTTGCTTGTGGTTTTTGACATCTCTGGCCAATTTGAATTAGAGCTGAGCTTTTGTTTTTTGAACCACATCTCTGAAAACCCTGAAAATAGTCTTGTAATGCTCAGTGGGTATTTGCCCATGAAAAAGGTAATATGTGATTTGCAAAAGTAATTTTTGCCATTCCAGCCTGGGCAACTGTTGTAATTTGAGAATTTGCAATGCCCAGGCTCTAGACATGCTTTTGAAGAATGCAGGCAGGATTTTCCACTTGAGACTGACTTTTTTTGCCTTGAAACCTATGCAAGGTTTCATTGTATATCTTCTTCTGTCCAGGAGATAGTTCACGAGAAACAGTTCTATGACTGACTGGATTTTTCGCTGGTGCCCAGATAAATCTTTCCCTGTAACAAAGACTCCTTCTCCTGTAATCCTAGATAAGTCTTGCAATTCATTACCCAGTTCTCTGTGTTTTCTCAGTGATCACCATCAGTTTTCTGTAAAGACTGAAAATGAGCTTAGATTGTTTTTTTTTTCTTCACGGATTGTATCTCTCATTAAGCAGTCCTGAATTTTATTTTCACATTCCTTTGGGGGAACAACCACTTTTCCAGCATGCAATTTCTTCACACCAAGCTTACCTTTGCATACTAAATTTATATTTAACCTAAGTGCAAGTATCATACCCCTCTCGTTTTCACCTAAAAAAACCTGATCCACTGCATTCCAACACATATATCGTGTTATCTTTCTATTCAGACTGAAAAGATCACTTAGGAAGACCTCTTCCCCTTTTGTCTCCATGGCAGACAGGCTCCCTGGTATGGCTTTACTGACAGCTTATGGCACTGGGTAACTGATGGCTACAATGGAACCAATTTGTGAGAGTCCAACTCTTAGCCCTGCACAGGACCATCCCCAAGTGTGCTTTCAGACATTTCTCACTAATGTTTTAGGCCAAAGCTTTCATGTTTATAGAATTATTTAGTCCTAGTAAAAACCTTCTATTATTAACAATATTCATAACATTTTATAAATTATGTGGATGTAAAACTCTGACTAGATTTCTGATATTTTGCCAGATTTTGGTAGTAACTTATCTTGGATGTTGAGCCATGAATAGTTCTTAGCAAATAAAGAATTTAATAAAAGGAGAAACACAAATTGCTCAGTTCTTGCCAAGTGTTTCTCCCAAATTGAAAGTATACATCTCAGTTGAAGTGTTGATTAAATTCTTGAGGACAGCAACACTTCAGTGCAGATGTGAGGGAGAAGAAGGGGGATGCAATGATTTTTGTGCCTGACAGGGAGACCCATGAGAAAATAACAGCTCTGCAAAGTCATATAATAAAATCTAACTGAGATCTGGGAGTCCAAAGGAGACAATCCAATGAAATAAAAATAAATAAAATCCCATTTGTAACAATAATTTGGGATTACTACTCGGTTTCTACTTTCTATAGAGAAAAATACTGCCTTCTTGAACAAGAAATCAAAGGATGAATTTATCTTCTGTCATGTGGTAAAATATCTGTCTGCTCTGTTTTCTTACAAAAGTTTGTAAATCCCACAATTATGCAGTTAGAGAAAACTATTTCAGGTTTAAATGTTTGCTTAATTTAGAAGTACTTTTCCCACCTGCTTTTGCTTTCTGTTAGCACTTTAGAAGGCAAGAAGACCCAAGCAATGACAGTTTTACATCTCTTCCCTGCAAAAACAAGGAACAAACTTTTTTTTGCTAAGATTTGATTTATGTAGTTGTAGTTTTAAAAGAAAAAAGGTCCAGGAAATCAATCTGATTTGTACATCACCAGTGAATCCATTTCACCCAGTTACTCTGAATGAAATCTAAACCATTGTGTTTGGTGGACATGTATCTCCTGGAAGAGCTTTCACTTGTATCGACTTGAAGACATTGAGAACTAACAACTCTAACCACCAGGACAAACTGCTTAGAAAGTTGCTTGTCTTCCTCACTGTTAAAAATGGTGTTATTTTCTCTTTGAAATTACTGGCCTCAGCTTCTGGCTGGCATTCTCCTACCAAGGACTAAAGACCCTTTAATATGTAATGACAATAACTAGAGACTATAAGTGTTCTTTCACCAGTTTCCATACTGGATCAAACAAGGTTGATCTGATACAATATCCTACCTCTAGTAGTATCTAAAACCAGATGCCTAAAAGAAATATAAATAGGGCTGTAATATATGAAATTTTCTTTGATATTCCACCTCCTAATTTGCAGGGTTGTCCTGAGGATGAAAAGGGTTTTATGTATTTAAATACCCTCCACTGGCTTCTCTTCTAAGACTAGAATGTGTTGAGTCTTATTTTGAACTCATAGAAACCTATTGTCTCTATAATATCCTTGGCAAGGAGTTCCACAGCTTTATTCTACATAGAGAAAGACCTGTGTTCAATTGGAGTTACAAGGCCTACTAGTCCCAGTTAAAAATCAGGACACAAAAATTGCATGCAATTGCTGTGCCCGTTGTACTGCTACAGCACACAGAAGTAGCATCAGTAACCTGCTCTCAAGCAGTATTCTTGCACTTGTCCATCACGAGATTGCCTAACCACTTTTGGTAGTCTTCCAGCAATTCAGATTGAACTGACTACTGTAACCAGCCTCTAGATACTTTCAGAAGTCAGTGTTTTACAGAATACAGTCCTCCAAGCTGTAGGTTTAACCTACACTTTTAGTTGCTACAGGCATGTTACGTGTTCCTTTGCCCATGGTATAGAAATATTTCATCTGAATGCCCAAAGCTTTCAAACAATGCAAAGAATTCCTCATGACTGCTTTTTTAAGTCAATTACTTACTAATTCTATCACCGGTGATTTTAGATTACAGTCCAGTGTGCTGCCTGAAGCACTTAGATCACTGTAAACTGTTCAGTGCTGATTCTAGGACAACAAGTACTCACAACAGTTAGCTATTCTTAACCCACTTTACATATCCTCTATTGACACAATGTAGTGTTATTTTAAATGAAAATATGCAACACTAAGTCAAATACCCCTTACACAAATCTCTTTGCAATCACCTTAATCAGGCTTGTAATGGCCATAAACAATTATATGAGGCTTGTCTGACAAAACTCTTTTTTCATGAAATTGATTGCACTCCAAGAATTATACTCATTGTTTAATTCTTTGGCAATGGAACCATATTTTATGCTTTCCCATTGTTTTCCTGAAATTGAATTTCAAGCTATGTGACCAATAGTCACTTACTTGGTTTTAGAACACTAGAACTCATTAGCACTGTTGTAGTACAGTGGCACATGCCCATTTAGAGCAAGATCAACAGCAGCGGGTAAAAATCCCTCACCACTAACTCTTGTTTGTTTGTGAAGTACAAGTTATCCAACCCTACCCAAGGCAAAATGTTTCTTCTTAGTAGGTGTTGCTTAATATAGTCCTCAGTTAATGGACTGGAAAGTACCCCATTGTTCTCACATGATACATGATTACATCATATTGTGTCTTTGTAAATGCAGAAAACAAATTAAAAACTATCTTTGTTATCACTGGAAATTCTAGCATTTCCATCCACTGAAGGGTCTGCAACACAAATGGGATTTATGTGGTCTTAATACACTAAGTCATACATATTATTTGCTATAACACTTTAATCTTTCTTTTCACTGACAGTCTTAGCCTTCTTTATAATTTTTAATACTTTACAATTCCTCATTTTATAAGTATTTCCTGCTTCTGACTGCTCACTTCTCTTTTGTTTATTTTTAATTGCTGCTTTTACTGGTGAACAGATTGGTTCTTAGTCAGAACTGTTCACAAAGATTTTTAAGTTGTGAAATTGTGGGATTTTGGCCAATTGAACTTCAAAGACATACCACTTCTCATTCACAATTTATTTTTAATCTTTTTTAATTCATCAGGAGTATAGTGAAAGCAAGTACTTGTTAAGTCTATCCTTTGTTAATCAATACTGAAAAAAAAGGCATGATTCTTGGTTTCTATGCAACCACTAACTTCCAATTCATTTACTTAATTTGTCTTTATCTATCCTAATTGGGTCTATATTAGATTAACCGCTCTTTGGAACCACATCTTTAGTATCATCTACACTTTTTACAAAGGTCAGTGATGATTAGCTCTATAGAATTTCCATCCCAAAAAATAAACTTCTCCCATAACTTTTTTCCTTCCACTATGAGAAATTATAATTCAAAATATATTAATGAAGAAAATAGTGGAGAAACAAGAAATTAATCTTTAGATGTCAGAAAGATGTCAACTTCTCAGGTGACAAGACGGTGCATAGTCCCATGTTCTCTGACCTCCAAATAAGAACAGAAAGCTATTCATAGAAAAGCATCTTGTTTCTAATTCATAAAACAATGAAAAGCATTGAAGCAGCCTTTCATAAGTCACGTGTTGTGTTTTTCCTTCTATCTTCCCTCTGACATCCACTTCAACCCTCATACAACCCTTGTCAAAGCACCCTTCTCCAGCTTCATCCTTCCACCTCACTGTTTTCCTTCCTTTTCCTATGACTTGTACCATATAACCTGCTGATGTCCAGCCTCTCTAATCCCTATCAGACGTCCCTTACCATGCAAACATCTCTGAGCATTCAGAAAACCCCTCCAGGAATCCCCATTTCACTCAACTACCCTGCACAACCCCCAAAATTACTGCAAATTGATCATTTTTTCAGGGAGAAGCTGAGATCTTGACCTTGTAATTCACTTCTTTTTAGTGCTGTAATTTTACTTATATGCTAAATGACTACAGCCATTACAATTAGTTGCTGCTGATTATCTGTTAAAAAAGGGTTTAACAAAGTTATTTAACAAAGTCAGCAGTTGATTAACCCAGATTACTGATTAAAATGATGGGTTTTTTTCTTTTTTGTGCAATGCTGTGATATTAATAACACACAACAGAGAACTATGTGTACAGGAAAACCAATTGCAGTAGTATTAGAAGCTCAAGTAATTGTCAATGCTCTACTTACCTCTGCAAACATTAACTCCTTGGGTCCTAATGCTCTTTTTATTAAGTCAGCATAAAAACCAGTAGCCACCACGTCTCAGAGAGCAAAGTTTAAACCTTTTCTTCAGACTGTTTTTACCATTTGGCTTTGACCACTTGACTTGTAAACAATCTAGAAGGAGCCTACATGCTGGACCTATGTCAGGCAACTAGCAGCAGGGGCTGCTGAGGCCATCACCTTGTGACCCAGCTTCATGGTCAAACCATTCTGTCCTTTACAGTGAAGCAACAGAAAGAGAAAACTATCGCCTACTATCCACTTATTCAGTGGATAATAGGTACTCTCTCCTGAGTCTCCACTTTTTACCCTTTCCCACTCATTTGAAGCTTTTATTGTGAAGCCAAAGTCCAAACTGAATTTCTAACAGAAGAAAATCCTAAACACAATGAAATTCTAAAAAAGATACAATACTAACTTGAAAAGGCATCAATTTGTTACAGATGAAAATTAAAAATTACTTTTTTATTTATTACAGTGAAGACTTAGGTTGAAATAAACTCAGGCTTTTGCAGTTTTGAAAGTTAATTCAGTGGAAACATGAGTTTAGCAACTCTAGAATAGGCTGGGCTTAGTCAGTTACCTACTTACTGGTACCGTTTCATGTTTGTGATTGTTTCTGGCACTGTCAAGGCAATTAACTCATGTTTCCAAAGCAGAAGTGTTCCCTGTTTTCTTGGGGGACTCGATCACTGCCTCAGAATAGTGTCAGAATACATTGTGTGCTGTACACACAAAGTTTCACGACTGTGATCTACTGCTGCAGAAACAGAAAAGATTTCTTTCTCCGGGTTATCTTTTCCATACCTAGATCTGGTATTTACAATAAAAAAGGTGAACATGGATTTCAAAGAACAGCTTTGGTTGGAAGGAGAGAACTCATTTAGTCCAACCCCAATTTAACTCTGAAGGCTCCATGAAGTCAATATAAAACTTAGCAGACAAGTTTTAATGTTACCACATTAAGATGTTTCATAAGCCCTTCTGAACATACCCATTAGTCTTCTGTATTGAGTGCAGTTTTAGCTGTAGGATGATCTAACTTATTTATTGCCTGATGGGGCTGAAGGAAGTGGCTTTACAAAAATAAATCACAAAAAATCCTATACTTTTGGAACAGGTGTAGAACATAACACTGTCATTTGTGGTTACAATGTGGTTTGTTTTTTTCTCCTCCCTACACACATGGATATCCACCTGATGCTATTGAAGCTGTACAATCATGTAGGCATTTTCTCATACATATAATAGCAGACATTCTTCTGCACTTCAGCAGCTACTTACTCTATATTGTACAGCACACAAACATACACACTAAAGAGCAAGAAAATAAGAGTTGACGAAATTGCCACCATTAGCATCAGTAGTGTTCTAAATCTAACTTTTAAATCACCACATGACTTGTTGCCATTACCTATTTTTGTTCATAACTATTATATTTGCAATTATCCATCTTGAGCCAAGACTGCTGATTTATACAGGGAAAGGTCTCCCTCATGTGGAAATCTCCTATCAACTGTAAAATAAAAAACTGCATTTTGCTTCTTAATGAAGGTCCCCATTGCTTAGATATGCAGATTCATTTAGGGAAAGTATCACTTACTGTATTTTTTACAATGTTTTAGTTCTTTGGAGCTATTGTTACAGTGTTAAAGTTAAAAATACGTTGATAAGACAGAATCACAAGAATTTTAAACACATATAGAAAGACAGCAAAATACTTCCAAATTCAGTCAGAACACAAGGGAAATTAGTCCTGCAAAAATTCAAAGGTTTTGGGATAATCCTGCATCCATCAGTTTCCTCAGCTTTCCTTTACAGCTGTGCTGAATACCGTTCAAGATGTTCTCATACGGGTGATTTGCATGTATTGCCTTTTCATGACACAGCAGAACTGTGGCCTAAAACTCTAACTGACCATGAGAATTAGCATTGAGTTAATTATGTGGTATGGTAAGACTTCAGAGTTAATCTGTTTTGGCTACAAACATTTATGACTCCTCACATCTAACTGGTGTGGTTCAAAAACAAGGCCTGTCACATATTCCATCTCCAAAACTCATTAAGGTCTTTTTTTCCACCCCAGTTTAAATGCTTTAAAAGAAAAGCAAGAAATAAAGTTTCACCTGAACATTCACAATTGACAGGCATTTTCCCCCCAAAACAAATTGACAGCTTTGACTCAAAGTCAGGGCTTTCAGTTTTCTTTTGCTAGAAAAAGAGGAAGTCTTTTGAGTTGATCAGGCACATTTTCTTATTTTACTGTTGAACAAAAAAGTAAAACACCAACCATGTTTACAGCTGTGGTTCAGGTGTCCAAAATGTATTAGCTAGTAAACAAAATTAAAGTTTGTGCATATACATGTTGCAATACTAAACCCAGAGTAAGACATGACATCTAAAGACAAGAAAAGTGCACTTGGATTAACAGCTTTATTTAAAGACTGTAGAGTTGCCTTGTAAGATTCATTCTGCCTGATCTTGCAGAAAAACTGGAAAATAATTCCTCAATTACTTTCACACTCCCACAACTGAAATCACTAATCTATTGCACTTTTTTGTAGCACCTCTGAATACCACACTGGAAAGGAATAGGAGAATTTTCGATTGGCTTTTATCATTCCTACTGGGGAGATCTTATTTTGTTCCTTCCTTATTTGTATCTCAAAATACTTCACAAACCAGCTGAAACCATTGTAATTGCTCAAGTACAACATTTCAATGCCAGTGTTGCTGTAATTTTGGAAAACAAAAACCTGACTTGTGATCATCAACAAAGAAGAAAAAGTGGTGGAAGAAGTGCTAAAGTCTGGCTGAGTTTTTTTTCCTTTTTAGTTATACTAAGTAAGTCTATAAATGATAAAAGAATTTAACAGGCATCAGAATGAAGTCTGAAAGTATCAGAATGAAGTCTAAAAGTATCACACAAACATCTCTGGTGTAAAGTACTCTCTGGGGCACATTGTCAGTCTTGAAATTTTTCAGGAAGCTAGACTGAACCCAAACAATGGCAAAATCAAACATACTTCCTCTCCATCACAGACACTGCTGAGCCATCAATACAACAGAGAATACAGAATAAGAATGAATCTGTTTCTTTTATTGCTGGTAGTGTCCTTTTTATCCCCTCAAGATTTAAAATTCATTCACAGGACATAATTTAAGTACATCTATTAAAAGAGAAACATGCTATCAAATCCCCATACTGATTAGTATTATTTCATAACAATTAAAAAGAATTACCATCTAAATTCCTCAGCTTCTACACATCTCAGATTTTTTTCTCTGATGTGTTGAATTTTGTAGTCCTATGAAATTTTTTTTAAAAATCACATTTTTATTTATACAATTAAAAAAATCATCAAAAAGTGACCCAATTTCCCTAGAATGATACATAGTTAAGATCCAAAATACACTGACATTTCCAGCTCATTTGATATTTATATGACATTATAAAGGACTCACAATTTTACTGAACACACAATCCCTTACTCAATAGGAAAGCTCTTTGGCTTGGTTTACGCTCCAAGAAATTTTGTAGCATATCCATTCCATCCAAAGATCCTCCAGGTTTCAAAATGAGGTTTCTGTATTTCATCCCAGCCTGCAAGAAGGTAAAGCAGAATGTTAGTACTTCTTATCTTGGACCTGCCTCTTTTTCTGTACTTTTTGCATATTTAAAAATCTACTCATGATAAAACAACTTTCCTTCTTCCAGACTTCCTTAATACCAAATCAGGATACACCACATGCATAATTTAGATTTGCTGGAAGAACTCAAGAGAGCAGAAATTCAAACAATCCTTGACAAAATTATTTTTCTTGTGGTTTTACACTGGCTTGGAAGCTACAATCACAATTTGTCTGGAAGACATTCTATAAAGCATAACTAACACACAACCTCCTCAAAATCTTCAGTAGTGGATTATCCCTGTGACTGACTGGCAGGAAAGGGAATCCAATATCCTTTCTCTTTTAACTGATGATTTCTCTTTCTTTAATCTCTCTTTGAGGAAAGAGGTGATACTTCAGAGATAGAGAGCTCATTGCATTCATGTGGAATGAGATGGCACATGTATGCATATTATATGAATAGTAATATATATAATACATACAAACACACCTGACTCACCTATTAAAGTATCTTAAAGTAAATGAGACTTAACTCAGGCTTTACTTTCAGGGTTAAACAGTATTGCTTGAGAAGGAATGGATTCCTTTACGAAAAAAATGAATCAAGTTTCTGAGATAGCCGGAAGTAATGAGGAGTTTCTTAGTAAGAGGTCATATTTTAAAGAACATATCATATGTGGAGACTTTGGGGCTTCTGAGACACGACTATAAATGAGAAAATATTATTTTGCAGGCAGATGTCTGAGATGCTTCTGATACTGAAGACGACAATGTTCTTCCTTTTAGTCAGTGCATATACACATATACACTTCCCCACAACTCAAAGCCATGAGATTACAGGACCACATTGCTTCCTGATAACTGTACTGTAAAAACAAGCACAAGTCTTTTTAAGTGATGGCCTTCTAAGACTTAACTGAACTACCAGTCACAGTCCAAATTACATTAGTCATTCACAATTGTCTGAATTACAGCTACAGAAACCTAAAATGCAAAAAAAAAAAAAAAACCTAAATTTTCACTGACTTCTTTTACACTACACTATTTGTGTTTTCTTTCATGAGCATCAGCAGCAAATGAAGATATTGCTCCTTGTAGTTTAAAAGTAGACCTGAGTCTGCTGTTGCCCCTTCAGAGCCAGAACACCACTCCATTCTAGAGACCAGAGGTTATTTCAGATAACATGCAAAAACTGAGGAGTGTGGCAACCAGTTAAGCTAAAGTATTTGCTGAAGAAATTTTATAGATCCAGTCTCTGAGGCTAGATTATATAACTGTTGCTCAAAACAGGAAGAGAGGTTGAATTGTAACAGGAAGAGGTGAGCCCAATCTCTAAAAGCCCTAGTCATAACACCATAACCATCCTCTTTTCCTGCTGTTCTAACTCTAGATATAATGAAGTATGAGTACTACAAAAATCATACAGGTATCTAGTATTTTTTTTATAAAACATTATTTGTCCCATCCTGTGCAATGCGATTGCACTCAGACTGAATACTTATTTGGGTTGAAAGAGAATTAATTTCAGAAGACAGCATTGAAAAGGGAGGGGAAGAAATCTCCACAGTTACCCCTGAAGTAATATCAGCATTCAAGCAAAGTCTTTGTGTGCACACATACAATAGAGAGCAAATGACACACACATAAATAATTAGTTTTCTTCCTCACTTAGCCTGGATAGCAGGCTTCACATTAATAGAGGCACTAGCTGTCTTTCAGCTGTACCATAGCAAATATTCCCTCTTGTCATACCTAATTTATTCTCAAAGCCTCCCATACACAGACAAAGAAAACAGAAAATTTTCACAAAAATTCAGAATAAAAGGCATCCCTTAGGAGAAGTAAAGGTAACAGAGCAATTCTGGCAAACTATAGCTTAGGATCTTGAATATACAATCACTCAAAACACAGTTTTGAGATTAGAGAGTAAAACAGAACAAAAGGTCTGTGACAACACTGGAGGGGTGTGTCTGTGTCAGAACAGAAACTGTTCTGTCCCACAACTTTGGCACCAGCACCCTTAACCATCTTTCCCAAACGCTAACAGCTATAAAAACCCAGCAAATCTGACCCCTTCTGGAATCCCTTTTTAAGATTCATATGAACAACATTTTATAAAAAGTTATTTTATTATCTCATTTAGCTTGACAAATCTTCTCTACTGCTCTCATTTAAGAGTGACAAAATTCCCAGGTCTGCTTATTCTCACATGTACCTCTCATGATTCCCTACCCCTTCAGGATCAATCTTGACCTCCCATCTCTTTGTCACTTCTCCTCTCAAACAGTTAAGTTTTATAGCCCCCACTGCATTTGCTCTTTGGACTCCTCTCTTTGTTCAGATCAAAATCTAATCTTGTTTACTATCTGCACCCTCTAGAGGGATAGATAATTCTGGAAGTTCTGGTTACTGTGATAAGGAAAGAAGGCAAATTCTAGGAGAGGAAAATGACAGTAATGCCTTTTCTGCTCTTTCCTTTATTTCTCTCTTGTATACCTCTACTGAAAGGAAGGACTGGAGCTGGCAGCTGAAACAAGAACACAGTTAAGAGGCTCAAGCTCCTGTGACAGAACTCATCTATCTCATCTGCAGCATCTCAACTCACAAGTCTAATACTATAATCTCTGAAGAATTTTGCCAGAACTGGCAGGACTGCTACCCACATCAGTAACTATCCTTTCTTTCTGCTGCAGACAGAACAGGTTGGAGAACTACACAAGAAAGAAAAGGCCCAGTAAATCTGGAAACTTTTAATGATTTGGACTTCAAAAGGGACTTGGGAATAAGATTAAAGATGAAACAATTTTCACATTTTGCTGTGCTGTGACAGAAAACACTCAGATTGTTTTCTAAGCAGTAACCACATAAAAAGACCACACAGTTGAGATGCACAAAATACAATGGAAATGGAATGGAATGGAATGGAAATGTAAACAGAAACAGCACTATTATCATACAGGTTTCACAGCAGATGAATGTGCAATTGCTCTTACCATGGAGAAATAAGTTTTTTCAGTCTAAAATTACAGAGGAAGGTATTAGACTTATGTCTTCTTATAGTGTTAAATATATGATGATCTATGAATTGTATTCAAATCCAAGCGCTCTTGGGCATTTTCAAGATGATATTCTAAAGTTACTTAGTTACACTTTTTTTTATTGTTGATCTGAACTTGACAAAAGTGCAGAAGTACTAGGATCTTATACCTATGGATCAAGATGGCATTACATCTGGCATCAGAGGAAAAGTGCAACAGAGGTGTTTATTAAAAAGTATTCATCACTTACCTTTGGATTCATTATTCCTTCTTGTTTAAAGCAGCTATAAAAGATGTCCATGGAAAACACTTCACTCCACAGGTATCCATAATACTGACCATCATAACCACCTGCCAGATGTCCAAAAGTAGCTGGCATGTTTGTTCCTTGAAAAGTAGATTAATATGAAGTTATTTAAATACAATACAATTATTTCTTTGATGTATACAGTACTTCAAGAATAAATTTATAAGCAGTGTATATCAACTACTTCGAAATTTAACATTAAGCGTCTGAGTATGCCTCAAAGTATTGGATACACTCTGTTGACTACAAAGGAAACTCAATTGCCCATTTTAAGCTATGTGTACATCCAACACAGATGTGACAGAACACCTAAAGTGGGATTCACATCATGTCACTATAAAATATAGCCTGCAAAAGATTAAATTTTATATTTACCTTAATCTTCCTTCAGAAAAGATCATTAAGATCACCCCAAATTTCAAAATAACTATTTCACCTTCATAAATAGATTATTTCATAAACAACTCTGGGGTTTTTGTATGCCAAGCATTATTGGGAAAGAATGGCATGTTAAATCGAACCATTTGGACATGCTGTATAGTAGTTTCATGCTGACATACCTGGAGTGGCAGGAATTCCTAGAATCTCCATACAGTATTTAGCATACTCATCTGCTGGGTCAACAGATAGCTTTGTATGCAGTGCCTGATCAACTTTGCTCAAAACAATCTGACGGAGGGTTAAAAGGCCTAAGTGGGTAAGAACATTTAATTAACCAGTATCAAAATAGCTGGAGTTCTGTTTGCATCTTTCCTTCAAAGATCTCAACATGCACATTAAATTATTAGAACTTTAACCATGGAAAAAACTTGGAGTTCCCATCGGAATTGCTCCAGTTACAAAGAATCAAGTCAGAAGCATAGTTTTAATAAAGGAATTGTCATTGTAAGCTCCATATTTTCAAATGTTATTTTCCTCACAGATCAAAACTAAAATAAAGCAGATACTTTAAAAGTGAATGTTAATATTGAAAATAATGTTTTCAGCTGTCATTGCTTCCCATATACCATTTCATTCAGGGCTTGCACAGATGGTAGCAAGCATATCTACCCTAAGACACTTCAAAGAACACCAAGAACTGCTGGTGCAGCTGCTGCAGGCTTTTTTTAAGAAGCTACAAGATCTGAACCTTTACCCAGACAAAATGCTTTGCAGTTACAGAGTCTGCAAAAGCTACAAGGACAAAGACTTCTTGTTAAGGATAGGAAAGCAGTGTGAAAGCAGTGCTTAGTGACAAATTATACTATAAATAAGAACCCCTGGTTACTGGAACAAAGTGTTGGGAGTGACAGAATAACAACAATATGGTAGGCAATGACATGAGGTTACATTCTCAGTTTGGAGGTAAATGTAAGGTGGTACAAGATGGGGAAGGAGAGAGAATTAGGACCTTAGTTTGGGAAGGCAGTACACCTGGACTTAAGGTTCTGGATTTAGAAGTTAAGAGGCTGTTTGAACAATTCAGGGCTGCAGCACTTCTGTCTGGGATATGTTATCTATGCTCAGTAACTTTGCAAACAACTTCCATGTCTGTCAAGTGTCATGTGCCAGTCAAATGCAGACAATACACATAGAAAATCTGACACTGTATTCAGTGTATGTGCAGTGTCTGCTCTGGACTACAAATAAAATAAAACCCCCAAAAAAACCACAACAGACCCCCTCTCCTCCCCCATCACACACATCACCACCCCTGCTCCCCCACTCCCCAATTTTAAATGAACAAAGCTGGTAGGTAAAAGAGTCATATGCCTGGGAAAAGTATTTTAGTCCTGTGGGTAGCCTGGAAAACCAGATCTGCTACTGTTTGGATAAACAGGGGCACCTCTCAACATAGCCTTTATTAATGACTGTACCCATGCAAATAAACCCAGAAAGACAGTGATAAGTGTACACACAGAAAAAAAATTGAATGGGCTTGCCGTGTTCATCAGTTTTTTAAATTATATATTTTCATATATATACTGTGGGGAGAAAAGGCAGAGAGATACCTGTATTAGCCAGTCTAGAGGCAGCAAGTTTCTCAAGCAGGGTGTCTCCAACATGGGTTTCATCTTTATAATGTCTTGACATTTGCTGTAGTGGCTCTTTTTCCCATACCCAGTTCTCAAACATTTGTGAAGGTACCTCTACAAAATCTGTTTCCACATTAGTTCCACTAAACCTAGCAAAATCAGTCTAAAAGAAAAAGCCATTGAATTAAATTAAAATAGAAGCCATGATTTCTAACAGAATGCAAACTTTCAGATGTTAAAATTCCAGTTTTAATCACAGCAAAAGGAATAATTTGAACAGACCAATAATAAGAGTTTAAAAATGAGGTTTAAAGAAAGGAGGACCAAAAGAAATCAGACATAATACCATTACCAAGGAACAAACTAAATTTCTCAGTGGTTGTTTACTGCATTATCTAGTGGTGTGGAGTAGCATTTCTATTTTCTTAATATTATTGATTTTTATCTTTTAGGTTATGACAGCAGTACAAATGGTTCCATGCCGTCTTGCAACAATATAATTTGCAAATTATTACAAAAATTTGTTATATTACCCTAATGTAAAATAGTAAACTTCAATGATACACTTTAAAAACACTTTATTGTATTACAGGTGGCCACGCTGATACACAGACTTTGCTTGACCAACTTATCCTATTCAGCTTTGTCCTACATGTCTTAATTCAGAAGACTTAATTCAGAAAATAGCACAACTATTTTAGCCAGTAATACTTGGACTGAAATAAATAAATCTTAGCAACCTTATCCATAAAAGGTTTCCAAATCTGACACTTTATTACTGATAGAAGAATCTTTCTTCTGAAAGTCAAGCACATTAGAGCTTTTTATTTTTCACTTAGGTATTGTCAATAACGTTTAAGAAGCTCCCACAACAGTAATTCTGAAGAAAAGTTTGTACAGTTAAGGAGCTTCCTTAAAATATATTCCAAACCTAAAATAGTTCTAAAAAGTCACTTCTGAAAGACAGTTGTTCAAATGCACAAAAATTATTTGGTCCTACAGAATCACAGAATCATTAAGGCTGGGAAATACTTTCAAGTACCAAGTCCAGCCACCAATTCAGCAGCACCACCACATTCACCGTAAGACATTAACTCATGTCCTCATGTGCCATATCCATGTTTTTTGAATGCTTCCAGGGATGGTGACTCCACCACTCTGTGCAGGCTATTCCAATGCTTTACAACTCTTTCAGTGAAATAATTTTCCTAATATCCAACATAAACCTACCCTAGTGCAACTTGAGCACATTACCTCTCATCCTGTCACTCGTTACCTTGGAGAAGAGATTGACTCCCCGCCCAGCTACAACCTCCTTTCAGGTAGTTGTAGAGAGTGATAAGGTTCCCCTGAGCCTCCATTCCTGCAGAATAAACACCCCCAGCTTGTGGCAGAGAACATGCAGTATAAGAAATGGGAAAAATCCTGTCAGAAACGGGTTTCTGAGGAAAGTGAAGAAAACAACCAGGGTGCTTTAAAACCTGAAGCTTTTACAGTGTTGTAAAATGGTTTCCTGTCTTTTTTACTTAGTTATCCTTCTTCTTACCAAGACCCCCTGAAACTCCCCTTATCTCTGTAGCTAAGCACCAAGGAATTCGTCCTTGAAGGTGTCTAGTCTAGTTTCTCTATTGGTTCTTAGTTAACCCTTTCCAATTGGTCATTTATTCCTTGATTTTTAATGGTAGTAATTTGGATCCCCCTAAAACCTATATATACACCCCAGCTATGTTAATAATCTCTCTCTCTGCATCTCCTCCTGTGGTCTCCGTGTGTCTCTCTGGGGCATCTCGGGGGCCGTGAGATGGGGGGGTGAAAAGGGGGAGCGTCTCCCTACAGCTGTCATAACAGCTCCCTTAGCCACTCCTCACAGAACTTGTGTTCCAGTCCCTTCACCAGCTCCTGGACACACTGCAGCAAATAAATATCCTTCTTGCAGTGAGAGGCCCATAGCTGAACAGAGGATTCGAGGTGCAGCCTCACCAGTGCCGAGTACAGGGGGACAGTCACTGTCCTGGTCCTGCTGGCCAGATTGCTTCTTATCCAAGCCCAGATGCCACTGACCTTCTTGACCAGCTGGCTCATGTCCAGCTGCTGTCAAACAGCACCACCAGGTCCTTTTCCCTGGGCAGTTTTCCAGCCACTCCTCCCCCAGCCTGCAGTGCTGCCTGGTCCTGACCAGGCAGGACCTGACCCAAAGGCAGGACCTGGCACCTGGCCTTGTTGAACCTCATACCATTTTCCAGATTCCTCTGCAGAGAGTTTCTACCATCTTTTCACCTTGTCTTGTAGTAAGCCTACCTCCTCTTGCCAGCCCAATTTTACTTTTTTTACCATCTCATCAACACACTAACAGACATCCTCATATATCCATACACAAGTGCACTGCACTAAGAAGAAACACAAGACATTTGAGTCAAGTTACTTCAAGCACTCTCCTTCCCTAACAATGTAAACAAACCCCCTTCCAGCCTTGATCTCACTTTCCAGTAGTATATCTCACTTTTACCGTATATTACACAGAGTATCAGACCTTTACCAGCAGCTACAGATTCCCTCCCGTATGGAACATTTAAATGTTGGGTCTTAACATGCTTGAACAAATCACCACATGAAACATGACAGTGTTATGTACACATGAATTCCAGAGGACAGGATGTTCTTATGTGGGACTAGCAAGTTTGCACACATGCAAATAAGAGTTTACACACAATACGGCAGCACTAAGCATAGAAGTTATGCACACAGAAACTACCAGAACAGTGTGAGAAACAACTGGAAAGCAGGCCATCCTGACTGGTGTGCAATTCCATAGCAACTAAAGTACATATGCAGTGAAATTGTTGGCCTGGGCTGCCCCAACTGGGCTCTTCAACAACCAAACACATCCTCACTGGTTATCAAAATGTTACGGTCAGTTTTGTACAGTTTCAGACCAATACTGAATGTGTTTCATTTATAGACACCTTCTGTATAGTCTAGGTTTTATTCCTCAATTTTTGGTATCAGAAACACCTATCACAGAGTCAAGATGATAAAACAGTCATTATGTTTTTACCTTCAGCATGATTCAAAAATATCTAAGCAAGTCTAGTTTCTTATTAACTCTGGATTTAATATATGGATTTATGTGACTTTGTTTCTTTATTTTGTAGTCTCAATCTCTAGGATCATGAATTAAAATCAAATGTAGATCATATTTATTTGATTTTATTGCTTGGTACTTGTTTATACAGAAGATGAACGAACTGCTACACAAAGTCTAGATGTGTAGACAATTACGTGAATTTTTTGGTGAGTGAATACTGACATCTCTTTCTGAAATATAAATTTTCCATTAGGTAAATAATAAATTTATCATCTGGCAGAAACAATTTTACATATAAGTGAAAACAAAACCGGAAATTGTACAACTTTATTGGCACCCTGATACAAAATCTGAAACTTCTTTCTGGTCACTGTGAGAAATCCATCCTATCAGATAGTAGAGAAAACTAGAGAAAACACAATGGCTCAGGCAAGACCTGATTTTTGCTTCTGATGTCAAGAGTGATAGCACTCAACAGTACTAAATGCCAAAATGCTGGAGGTCATCTGGATTCAGAAATTATTTTCATTCCTAGGTACAACAACCTCCTTTGCTTCTAATAACTAGTATGCAACTAGAAGTAATAAAAAGCCCTCTGATAGAAACCATGACTGAGCACCTTCTTCACCTTACACATGTACCTGTGATGAGTGAACAGATCCCTGCATGATGCAAATGCAAAAGTATTTGTTTCTACTAAAATGTTTTTCATAAGGTGTATTTATTGCTTCCACTTTAAATAAAAATTAAAACAAAACCCCAATCCAACACTTTAAAAAATAACCAAAACAGCACTAACCTGTGCACATATCTGATGCATTACGTGACCAAATTCATGGAAGTAAGTCTTTACTTCATCATGACGCAGCAACGATGGACGATCTGATGCTGGTTTTGTGAAGTTGGTTACCAGAGCAGCTACAGACATCAATCTGCTGCCATCAGAGAGAAGGCAGCCAGGCTGTAGACCAAAGCATGCTGCATGCCCATACTTTCCCTCTCTGTATAAGAAAATATATCAGACACTATCTTCAAACCTGCTCACCAGAATGGCGAAGCCTATTCAAGAACAGGGACAATCAGTCAGTGTCTTTACACAAAGTTTTACACAGAAAAATTACATCTTTTTGTGACTTCTAAAGACTCACTATGTTTAAAAGCCTGTTAAAAGCACAAGAGAAAAAATGCCCTTTGTAACCTCACACTTAAATTACAACAGCTTAAGATTCCCAGCAGCATTTACAAGACGATTTTCACTGAAAGAGTGAAAGTATATATATTTTAGATGTCAATTCTGTTTTAAACTGCTACTGTAACAGCAAGGACTAGGTTCTGTTCTCTGAAGCAGTATTTTTTCTTTTATTACGGGAGAACAAAAGAATACAGTACATTACTTTTTTACTGTGATCCAAGAGTTCAGAGAAAACTTTTTTTGAAATTTTTGCCCTAAACTACCCAGTTAACTACTCAGATTAAGTCAGAGGGGTCTTACTAACACATAGCTTCAGCAATTCACATGACACACATGGAGGGAGAAGCAGGCGAACAGGTGAAGGAGACAGGTATGTTCTCCTAAAAAGAACAATTTATGTACTATTGGTTTGACTAACTTAGTTTTCTTAGGCCAGAGAAGCCTTAAAGCAACTTATGTTTAAAAAAAATACCAGCCAATTTATAAATTTCTAATACTAATTTAAGAAAACCCACACCAAAGTAAACAAAAAAAAACAGTGACAGTCAAAAAGCACTAGCTCAGAATAAATTCTGTCAAATCGGTCTAATCTCCTGATCTCTGACAAAACAGATGATGCTGTAAACAGCTACAAAGCGAGCTGGAGAGCTACAGAGATCAACATGAAAGTAAATTCAGTATGAGCTCAACAGGAGTCTATTCTTTGTACTGATCTATTTGGTATTTTCTTTAGCAGTCTGGACAATAGGGTACAAAATACACATATGAAACAACAGGGTACAAAATACACATATAATCTCTAAAGAGGAATGGAGGGAAGCTAGGAACACTCAGCAGACAGAAATAAAATTGATCTGAAAGGGCTGGAGTAACAGTTCAACAAAAATGAAAATTAAAACACAGTAGCAAGTTAGGAAGGAGAAAAGTTCATAGATGCAAAAAAAGTATGATTAACTGACTAGATAGCAGTACTACAAAAAAACCTCCAAAACAAAGTATCAAAGTTTCATAAACTGAATAGAAGCAAGAAATATGGTAGTATAAAAAAAAAAGCAAAGAAAAGAAGTGTAAACAATCTGAACACAGTCCAGAGGACAACTTAACGAACACAGTAATAGTCTTGTCAGTGGGACAAATGTTGACTTCCAAATGTATTTAATTTTAACCAGACCAGCAACAACCCACTAAGAAAAATTCCATTTTAAACCCATAAGCACTAAGTCATAATTACCTGGGGTAAAGATCCAAATAGAACTGCCCTAACATTTCTCCTGTTGATTTATCCTTTACTGCATAAAGAGTCACACTGTCATGCCAAACGTGAGCACTTTCTACTTGCTCAAATACAAGTCCCAGCAGCTTCTGGTAAATATTCAGTAAGCCTTCTGTAACAGCCTCAATTGGGAAGTATTCCTTCAGTTTTTCTTGATCTATTGAGTATTTCAGCTCTTCAGTTTTGTTCATATAATAATGAAGATCCCATGCACTGATTCTTCCATCATAATCAAAGTTTCTTTCTTTACACTCATTTTCCTTCAAACTTAGAATGAATTCTCTTTCTTCCTCAACCAGTGGCTTTAGCTTCTTACTCAAATCATCTGAAACAAAGATTGCCTTGGAGTCAACTTCTGTGTTATTATAATGTGTATTCCTGTAAAACACACTCAAAACTTTAAGTACATGTTCCAGAAGTGGAAGACAGAGTTTTCCATTCATTGACCAACAGCAAGCAACATGTCTGTTTTCTTGTCCTAGTGAGCATTAGTTGCAGGCACACTAGAACTGATACAGTAGTCCAAGTAGGCCTAGGAGTACTGTGAATAGTTTTGGTCAATTTACATTTTTTCAAAGGTACCAGAAATGAAAAGCAACACTAGACACTTTTGCTTGAATCCTTTGATTTTACTTCATGTAATCTCAGTTTTCTTTACGTATTTCTGTACCAACAGCAAAAGACTTACAACTACTATTAACACCACAAAATTCAGTAATTCTAACTAAAGAACAAGAGACACAAGAGCTCTTGCCTATGAGATGGCCAGCTTCTAGACTAGTAAAGCCACTGGGTATTAATTTCTATGGTCCAAATTTTTTTCCAGTATACTTTTCTTGGACAAGAAAGCATCATAGCACTATGAAGCACACAGATTGAACATAAAATATTTGAGCTTACTGAAACTTCCATAAAGTACATACTGTACTTATTTTCTTGTGTTTCAAGATTATCAGACAATTTTTCTTTCTTAAGAATTCAGAGTAATGTTCACTGTTGATACCTAGAGTGTAAAATTTAGGAATTACTACTCCTGTTTCTAGGTAGGCTGTAAGACATTACATACATTAGCATGACTGAAATACTGTTTGAAGCTTGTATTGTTTTAAATTCAGAATATGTCACAGAAGAGATCTAAAACATGGATAGGAACAAAGTAGGGTGAAATATACAGTCATGCTTGTAGCTGAGGATGTATCAAAAGAACTAAACTAGACGGTGACAACTAATTTGATGAACATTGTCCCTCTGTGAGAATTACCATGAAGCATAATATTTATCAATAGAAAAGTATATGATCTCATACTGTAAAAAGCAGCTGCTAAATTATGAGGGCAGCTTCAAAACAAATGAAAAAACACAGTATTACAATATTGTAATTGATAAAAGAGTCCACAATACTTGAAGTGCACTTAAAAAACATCTGCTGATTCAAACATTTAATAATAACTTGAAATTACCTTTGAGTTCATTGTCATATATACAGATAATTGGTATTGCCATGTATGGACTTGATTTCATGAAGTAGGATTTCAGGAGAAATGCAATGCAATTACAGGTGAAGAAAGAGGAGCATTTGAACCTCTTTATTGCTGTATAAACACAAAAACCTCACTACCAACAAACATGCCTTATTTTTGTACTAAATTATTTGAGGGGGGAGGGGCATTATTTATATGATATATCAATATGCACTCCTAAATGGGGTTAGGACACATTAATAAAAGAACACATGCTACTCTGTGGAATGATTAATTCCAGAAAGGAGAGGTTAACTCCACGCACAAGAGTGGGCCCACAGACATCAACAGGATAATTATAAATTCATAAACTGCTCAAATATTCTTTTTAAAATATTCAAGATATCTCTGTTTTCAGATCAAATTCCATTACAAGGCTTCTGAATTCTAGGTTTAATCCATCATTCCAGATTTAATTTTTCAAGTCAGGTCATGGAAGTTGCAGCAACACATACTGTTATCTTTCACTACACTTAATGCAGTTGTATCAGAAAAAGACACTCAGGCTATGGATGCACAAAAAAACTGTGCAAAAACGGGAATAAAAAGCTGCAAATGTGATGCAGCCTCTTGAACAGATAAATTTGCTGAGGCCGCACATGTTAGTAAGGTTCTAAATTAAGAGAATTGCATTTTGGGGCAGAGAAGGACATAACCACTTGCTTAAATTGGCTGTCACAAAGCAGCTATTTTCAGGTTTTTGCCGTGTGCTTCCCTGGTTTGGAGCAACTGCATTTGTACAGCTACAGTCTGAAAAACACATGTGCCAGAACAGAGGCAGCAGAGAGCTCCTCTTCGAGCTAAACATGATGGACACTGTGACCCAGTTATGCATTTAAAGTCATCTTGGCTGGAGAGTTATGTTGCTACATAAATATGTATATAGATATAAAAGAATTGCTTATAAATAAGAACACACCTAAGAAAGTTGTTACATTATCTGTGCTCTTTGCAGTGTTTACCTCCAGGACAAAGTTGGCATGTGTATTATAACCAAGAAGCTCTGCTACTTTTGCCCTTAGTGGGAGCAATTGCTGGAGAATTTTTGTGTTCTCCTAAAAAACAAAGCAGGGAAATTTGTCAAGTGAAACCAGAAATACATGATATCAAAACAATTATCTGAATAATATCTGAAATCCTATGAGACAGTGAACACTTTAAATTAAACACTTTAAGATATAAACATAAAATAACCTAAGTTTGGCTAGATTCTTGGAAATTTTTTTTCATGATATTTAATTGCAGGTAGCTAGTATTCTAGTTGATCTCAGTTGTTATGCTCCCTATTGTAATTTATTTGGTTTAATAAATCAAAATAGACACCATTTCCTTTCAGGATAATAACAAGTCTTTGACAGTTGTGAAGGTTTTATTTCCTTTATCAATCATTTAAATGTGAAAGGTAATAGAGAAATTGCTGACAGCAGGCATAATTGCTTGTTAGTGATGAAGACAGATTGCAAATCTATTGTGCCAATATTCAAAGCTTGTTTGCAAATTTCCCTCTTTTGCCATTCTAACAATAGCAGTCAGAGAAATATCTGAAACACAAAGCCTTGACCTAAATGTGCTGGAGGATCCTCTAAATGTGTAAACCTCTAGTTCTGGAAAACTGAGATTTCTCAGATGAAAAAAAAAATTCAAACACTAGATTTGAAGACTGTCCCACAGTTGTAGCATCAAATCCTTTCATGTGTGTTGACTTGCAAAGTGTTCAGTTCTTGGTGCCATTCTATCTTATTTTGTACTCATGACATTTCCCAGCACTTCAAGCACAAAAGTTCAGCTCTGCCATTGTTCTCTAATAAATGGTTGGTACAACTCTCTGAATGACACATTTTCTATCCTTTCTATCCTTTTTTATTTTTGTACCTGTCTAGCTGTGTGGTCTCATCAGTTTCAAATTAAATTAATTGTGAAATATCTTCTTCTTTTTATAAGGCACATTTCCAGATATTTTTCAGATCATTAAATACATCTTTTATAAAAACCAGGAGGTTTATTAACATCTAATTAAAACTCTCATCAATATGCAACGTATTAATTTCACATTTAATCACCTGTATTTTGTAATTAAAACCTGAGCTTAAATAAGCCCTCTCATTCTGAAGAATCCCAAAGTACTACAGAAGCCACAATCAGACCGCTTTTTCTGTGAGCAAGGTATCAGTAAGCATCTGCAGGGAAATCTGACAAAAGAACAAAATCCTGTTTCTATTAAGAGTACCACTTAAACGTTAAGAAACACACACATAGAGGCAGATCATGACCTGTTAAATTCTCTAGCTATCAGAATAAACTAGTGCAAGGAACTGTTAAAGACCACGCTGGTAAGTTTTGACTTCATAATACTTATGCAATATGTAGAACATGTATGAATGTCCAGCTCCATTTTTCAACTCTGTCCTTGCACTGCAGAACAGTCAATGCACAACATACCTCTTTGCATCTTGAGTTAAAGGCAGATTCCATTTTTCTCCTTGTTTCTGAAATGCAGCACTTCTTCATAACAGGAAAATAGTGGGGATACTTCAAGGTTACTTTATATTTGTCTCTCTCAGTCTTCTCTAAGCTATTAATAAAGTCATCAGGAAGGCCATCTGTAGAACACAATTTAATAAACAGTATCTACCAGAATTACCTACTTCCCTGTTTTTGTGAGACTGTTGCATTTATTTAGGTGCAATTTACTTTGACATTAGAAATCTCCATAGAAATATAACCTCTCTTTTTACAGCTATTTGCTAAAACTATTTCAAATTCCACCAAGCAAAATAAAATCTGGAAACATGTGTGAGTAAAGGAGAAATACATGTAAGGCTACCAGATAAAAAGTGAATGACATAAAAAAATCTTTAATGTTATTAGAGCATATTTTATGCCATGCCCTTCAGATAATGACCCTCCAAACTCTGAAATTTCTAGCTTAGTTTAAATTACTGAAATAGCTAAAATATATTGCAGGACAAAAAAATTTTGCAATAATTACCATGAATGTAACACGCAGGGAATTGCTTGGTGGTGGAGAACTGAGAAAAGGACCAGAGTAAAAAAAGTAGAACTAATATGCTAACTTGATGCAAGGCAAACACCTCAGGAAACACAAATCTATGACAACATTATGAAAACCTGCAAAGGGTAACTCTAAACTGGGAAAGGATTAAAATGGAAACAGAGAAAATTGGTAAACTGTCAGAATTCTTGATCTAAGCATCAGTCATAGGGCCAAAACCAGCTACTCCAGTAAAACTGGAAGGTTGAAGAAATCATAATAGCAAGCATACCACTCACCAAGTTCTTCTTTAGAAAATACAAGAAATGTGTTTTCCTCATTCAGGTTTTTGTTAAAGTCTATACACAGCTCATTCAATTTTTTCTTCATTGCTTTTATTTCCTGTATTGGGGATAAACTGAACTTAGTGGAAAAACAAAAAGCAAAGTTGGCAATTTCTCCACATACAAATAGTATTTCACTTTTTCCAGCTAGGCTCTCTGCTAGTCAACAGTAAATACCAGCACTGAACAAATAACACACTGAAGATAGAGTCACATTGCATTCTCTCTCAGTTGCCCTTCTATGCTTCTTTTGACCCTGAGCAATATTATTGCCAAGGAACCCTGGGACAGGGCTATAGCTCCAATATTTCAAACTCAAATCAGAGGAGATAGAACAAATTAAATGCATTCACTGAACAGTTTTATGTGCTAACATTTGATTATTTTCTTTTATTTGAAAAGCTAAATTACAATTTTAAGTTTAAAAATATCCACTAAAATCAACAAGAATGAAGGGAGTAAAAATGCATTCAAACTACTGAAAAACACTGCTTTGGAATTGTACAGAAAGACAAAAAGAACAGAACACCTCCACAACACAAGACCATTCCAAAGCTGTTTTTAAAATCCTGATATTCAGCCATCTGAAACATTTTCTAATAAATCTCTTATCAAGTCTCTATACCTTACTGTCAAGTTCAAATAAACACAGAAGTTACCAGTAGGAGAATACATACAAAATAAAAGACTTGGCAAAGACTACCATTAACCAAATTTTTCACCTAAATATAATTCAACTATTGCCTTTTACAGAATTTCAAAATACCTTTGGAGGTATCAGTTATCCTTATGCTGTGAAAATACACATGAAACTGTTCTCACTAACTGAAAGATGTGGATGAAGAATGATAATTTTCTACAAAGAGTAAAGTCTACTCAAGAGTCAGAAATAGAGGTTGTTATACACTGATATGTGAATCACTCAGAATTGAAAGAGAATTACTGTTGGCATCTGTAGACTAGAAGAGAAGGGACTGATGGTGTGCCTGAAATGCCTATATCCAGATAGCTATGGAGCCAACCAAGGACTGCTGGTCAGAATAGCCAAGGATTGTTGGCAATAACACACTATGGAAAAGAACAAGACACGGCTGGAGAAGGGGCCATATGGAGTAAGGGCAGCACTTTTCTGGGACAAACATCCTTGTTTTATCTCCCTGAGATATGCACAACACAGTGCAACACAAGCATGGAAATGAGTTGGAGAAGTGGGCACGGACTGTAGCTGGGTGGATCAAGATCACCACAGACCTCCAACACATGAGGCATTTCCCAAAAGGTCTAGAAGAATGGACTATGTGTGATGACTAATTCATACAGAAAGTGCAAAATTTATCTTCAGGGCATGGGAAATTTATCTATAAAAGAGCATCCCCATCAAGCCCCTGGACACCTCGTCAGCTGAACTGATTTTGGGGCCAGGACTGCTGATCTCTCTTTCTCCCTTTCCTCTTTCTCTCTCCTCTTCTTTAATTCATCTCTCTCTGTCTTCTCCCTTTCACTCTATCCCTTTATTCAAATTGCATTGCCGTGTGCTTATACTAGAAAGTCAGGGACTAACATACCAATTTCCACAAGAAGTCTGTAATGTACTAATAAAACTTCGTAAGCGTCTGTGGACTCTCTGATTTTGTCATTCCTTTCAACTGCATTTGCAAGTCTTGGGTGCTCCATTCCCCTTCAGGGTGGGATGCCACAGCATCTCACATGCTGTCAGTTTTACTTCATGATTTCTGAACGTGACAATTGCTTTCATATGCATGGGTAAATCCTCCCTTAGTGGAGCCAAAATTCTCAGAGAGGCTTGTTTTTTCCTTTTAACCTACTTTGATTATTTTCAGGCGGAATGCTAAAATCTTGGACACATTTTACTACATCGGTCAAGAAATGAAATTAAAATAGCTGTGTTTGCAACAGTTATACATCTTCTGACTGGAAGCGCAGACTCACTAGCAACATTTTGCATCTCTTTGCTGGAAATGTAATTTAGGCATTCTCTGTAATCAGAATATATAACAAAATTCTTCCAGCTAGGCTTCTTTTACTTCTCAAAGGCTGAGATGACGCATACCACATCTATCCACTGAGTACCATGGGTGTCTAGCACACTAAAAATATTAAGATTTAAAAACCTTAAAGTGATTGAAGTTTAAAGGATGGATCTGGAACTAAAACCAGTTAAGATCAGAGGAGTAATTTAGGCGGTCCAAATGCATGAAATTCAAATACTTGCTTAGTACAGCTAACTAACCATCCCTTTAACAGTTTATAACCTTTGCTTTATAAACAAGAAGCCCATATTTACGTTCTGCACTTCTTTAGGAAGATGGAGTCCATTTCTTTTTCCCACTTGAACCGATTTATCTAGATATCGCTTTGTTTCAGGCTTTACATTTTCAAGATTGCAGTTTTCCTGAAATGACATAGAATAGAATACTTGAATTAACACGGTGTAAGAAACAGAAACATTAGAAGGGTCTGAGCAGAACTGTCCTTTAGAACACTGCCACAGTAAAAAAGAAACATCCCAGATTTTAATGTGAAGTAATTCCCAAAACCAGTTACCTTACACAATAATATTCTTACATTGTTGTAGAATGGTTTTCAAATATTACTTTTTACCAAGTGCATTTACAGGCTGTCATAATGGCAAGCCCTTTTAGTTTACAGTACAGTGCACTTCAGCTTTTTCTGTAGATAACTTTCTTATACATACTTGAAGAAAATCAGTGGTATAAGGTAATACTGTACCTTAAACGTCAGAGGGATTGAAAAAGATTAGCTGTGTCACTGAAGCTTATCAGATGGCTTAATATTTGAGCATATACGTCTTTTCTTTCAGAATCAATCAACCAGTGACAACACATGAACAGAATCACAGAATATTCTGAGTTGGAAGGGGCCCACAAGGATCGTCAAGTTCAAATCTTAAGTGAACGGCCTGTGTGGAAATCAAACCTGCAACCTTGGTGTTACTACCACCATGTTGTAACCAACTGAGTTAAAACAATATTTCTATGTTATGCCATTGCAAAGATTGTTGAATCATCATTTCCTAGAGCAACAAACAATAAGAGGCAGGATAGTGTTTGTAACAGAACACGGATCAGTCCTGTGTGAGTCTTCCTTCAAAATGACTACAGTATTATTGTTTAACTCAGAAGCTTGCTATTTTGTCCTAAATTGAAAAGAATGGTCTACAGCTTCTAATTTTATCTTCCCCACCTAAAATGAACATTAAAAATGTTATTAGCTTGGCATAAAGGACATGTTCTATTTAAGTTCACGTTCAAATATGAAGCTGTCTGACTTAGCTGTGACTTGTCTTAACAACCTCTCATCAGCCTACCTACATACAATTAATTCTTGTTTAGCACCTCTGAAAAGTAAGGATGTTGAAACATTCAAATTTTATGAAGGAGTCACACAACTGTGTACAGCTGTCAACTAATGATGTCCCAGTACAAAATACCTCATTTCCTTAGACAGAAAAATTAAGAGACAGGAACCTAGCTGTATTTCAAGAAAAACCCTAAGTACAAATAAGAACTCTGAAACAGATATTTTCCCAACTGTCATTTAAAAATAATCCACACAACAACACAAACAATATCTACTCCCACCAGTGCAATGCACACATGATTAGAAAATCTGTGGAAATTGGTTCCTAGAACCATGAAAGGGTCTAGAGTGGTTTAGTTTTGTTTTCACTCTGTGCCTTAAACTTATGCATGTACCAGTAGTCTACATGCAAGAATTTATAAGTCTGGTGAAAAAAAGAGACAACTGCCTCATTTTGTGATAAATTAATTTTTCTAAAGCAATAGACAGGTTTAACTTAGTTTACTGATACTGTCACAAGATGAATGATAAATATTTTTTCTTTTTAATATTACCTGTTTACAGGTAACTTTTATAATTAGATATAACAGACTCATGGAAGGATATCCTATAGGTCACCAGACAGCTAAAGCCAGTAACAAGTCAGCCATCTCACTGCACGGAGTACCCTTCACTAGAGCTCTGATTTCTTTGCATCTAGTGCCTAGATGTCACTTTTGTTTGTTTAAATAAAAGGATGTAAATGGTAGAAATCTCTTTTTGGGAGGAAAGTACCTGAAGAAAATCGTGCCCTCTGTCCTCTCCAAGTCACACCTCACATCTCCATTCTTGTTTGCAATAGAGTGTAAGAAAAGTCACACAGAATATTTCACAACACAAAGATAAAAAGAATGCTATTGCCTGCAATGCTGAGGTCTCCCACTGCGTTTCTGGCAAATAACACTCCCTGAAATCCTGCAGCTTCATAAAGATCTTCATGCTACCAAGAACTATGTCTGGGAGTGTGAATGCTGTAATACTGAGGACAAAAATAATTGTAAAAATCAGAATTTTCCACTGAACAACCCACAATTCCAGGATTCTTTTCTTTTTCTTTTTCCTTCACCTAAGACTAGTGTGATAGAAATAGCACAACTTCAAAATGACAGAGGTGAAAAATGCAGATATTGCCACTATGTTAACATTTATATAGGGCTAATAGAAAGGCTGAGGAAAAAACTAGGGAGTATTCTAAACTCTAGAAAAAGTCTCTGCTCTTATTACAGTAAGAGCTAAGGACAGAGGATTGTGAAAAGTTTCACTGAGCTATCTGGGCACTCTGCTGGATCTCCCAGTCCTTCCACTGGGCATGTGGAACTGTCATGCTCCTGAAAAATTCCTGGGCACAAATTTAGCAAAGATTTTAGGTGGAAGAAAGAAATTCACAAATGCTAATTTTAAGCCCTTAAAGCCCGTGAATATTGGCTCCTTCTATAGCTAAGAAAAGATTCTTTGGGACAAAAAGAGGAGGACAACTAAGTGTTCTTCACCTTTCTCTTTTGATTATATATATATATACGCTTCAACAGAAATCAATGTTAAACAGCTACTTAACACTAATTAGCCTTTGTGAAGTTTATCTGCAGCACAGACATAGAATCATGGAATCAGCTGGGTTGGAAGAGACCTTTGAGATCATTGAGCCCAACCCTTGATCCAACACCACTGTGATTACTAGATCATGGCACTAAGTGCCACATCCAGTCTCATCTTAAAAAGGTAAGAACGATACACATTCAAAAAGACCTCTCAGGTCTCTAAGGATAAGCAAGCCTATAAACCTGCACAGGCACAGGAAGCAAGGGTGCTCTGTGGCCATCTCTGAACTCTGGTTTTGTCAGAATGGTCTATGTCACCCGGAGTTTCTTTGATGAGCAATTTCCACAACAGAAATACAAATTTTGAATATACTACCCATGTCAAATTTTGGAACATTCCAGAAGTTTTAGAATTGTCATGTTTGACGATTCTATATACCATTTCATACTTGTTTTGGACAACTATACTACCTTATCCCAGGAAGAAATCTTCGGGCAGAGTTAGAAACAAAACCTACTTGGAATTCCATGACCAAAACCTGCAGCAGCTGTTTACATCAGGCGGTTTCCTGAGGGCATGTGGGTGGAGAAGACTGGCAACGTTCTTAAGCATGCCTCTACTAGTCAGCATATGCAGATATTAGAAGTAGTAAAATTTAAAATGAAAGTTTCACTACCAAATTCACTTTTATTCCAAGTTTCAAAACTCAAAGTGAAAATTTTCCCAAGAGTAAGATCTGGAGCATATTCAACAATATAATGTTATGCAGGAATTTTTCCCCTTAATGTGTGGGGAAAAGAAAGATACTACATTATTTTAGTATTTTCTTAAATTAAATACACCTAAATCATTTTCCTTCATCAACAGTTCTTAAATAGAGCATAATTTAGAAAGAATACTAAGCAACTGTTAGCTTGGAAAAGTTTAGTCCTCATTAAGGGGAGCAAAGCCATTCAGGATGCCACTGAGATGAAGTAGATTTACCAGATTCCTAGAGGACCATCTTATAAAGAACAAGAAAGTGTGAAGGCCCTCATTCTCCCCATCTCATTGTAGTCTGGCCCTGGTACAGGACTATGAAACTGAATTCATCTACCTGTATTATTAAATCCCCAGTGAGGCCATGAAGAAACTGATCTCATCAAAATGTTTTGCTGCCTTATTTGAACTGATGATTTCAGCAGAAGTTTGAAGCCTGTTTGTGGAAGTTCTTTTTTAATGTGTTCCTGGAGCCTGACATTTTAACTAAGATTTTCTAACAGAAGAAGGCATTAGAAATTTAGCAACAATTAACAACAACTTTACGATTTGGAAATAGCAAGACTTGACAAGCCTGGCATTACTGGCAATTTCACATTTGTGCTAGAGCAAAACTACTACTACTTGCACAGTTATTATGAAGCTGATATATGCTCAGAGGTTGCATCTCTGGAAAACTAATACTAAAACATGCTTGTATGCTGCAGTTAAGTCAAGAAAAATCTCTAAATATATTAAATGGAGATTTAGGCAACAATTCTGTTATAAAGGCCAAATATTTCTACAAAGGTAATGACAGGAAAATAAGAAAGTTATAGCAAATAACAGCAATAAGTCTTCACTAGCTACTGTCAGATATCCTTGTAAATTAAAAATAGATAGATTCAGAGATATGATAGATTAGTCCTAAATGTATCTGTGTATGCCATACTTGATGTTGGGGAAAATCACAGCAAATTATAACTACGTATCAAAACATTTAATTACTAGCAACAGAGCAGGAGAAGAAGTAAAAAAATCAACATAAAGCATGGGGGAATCAACATAAGGTAGTATCTGCCAACACACAAATGAACATCCTCAACATGAGACTATCATTTACCTCCACAAACACATAAACAATACCCAGCTAGAGGAGAATATTGAAAGTGTCCCTGGAAAACATGGCAAAAGGAGACTATGGTGTTGGGAAGCTCTTGAATAAGGTGCTGCAAGCATTACTTTGGTTGTCAGTCAGCAAAAAGCTCAAATGACAACTCCAAGGAGTAGGACTCCACTATCTTATCACCACCACAAGAGGGTTAAGAATCAGTGGGGTTTAAAAGGGAAGATTCACATCTAAAGCACAGAAAAAATAATTCTATTTTCTTATTTGATAGCTTCTTTGTGTTATCCTTAAATTAGGTTTTTGGAAAATTTTTACTAAATGTCACTAGGCACATTTGAACAAAACCAAATATTCTGCCCATTTGAGCTACAAAATAAACAGTATCAATGAAGAACACAAGATACCTATATGTGCTCAATTAGAAGGAAAACTAAACGGAAAAAGAAAAGGGATAGAAACTAGTTAATCAGGGAATACATCTTTTGACTTAGTTTTATTTTGAGACTGAAGCAACAGATGAAGAAGACTATGCAGTGTGGCTGTTTATAATTATCAAAAGAAGTAATTTCAGAGGTCCAAGCTATATGTTCTCATTAACCTTCATAACTTCAAAGGATTTCTAAATTTAAAATTTTCAACAATTTCAATAAAGCATAATTTTGGACATAAATTCCAAACCAGCATAAGCCAATGTAAATATGCTGCTATATTGCCTCTCCCTTCCCTCTTGGAACAAGTTCAAGGAGCTCAGCCAATAGAAAACAAAAAATTCTTCTCCTGAGAGCTTTCCTTCTACTAGTTTATGTTCTTTGTACCAGCTCACTGGATGACTAAAGTCAAAATTATTGCAATGGAGAGCAGGATACACAGACTTAGACATGAGAGACAAAGAGTAGAAGCACCAAGGTACTTTGTTTTCTGTTGTACAGCTTGGTTCCCCTGGAAAGATTTGACTGCCACAGGCACAGAGGAAACAGAGTGATCTTAGAAAGCACTGTGTATAGGAACTAATTTAGGTACATTTAGATACATTTTACAAGTTTGCAGACATTCCTGTGATTTACCTGTAAATAAAGAATCTTCTGAAACACATCTTCTCTCATGCTCATCTCCACATCAAAATTAGAAAGCTTTTTGTCAGCTTCTGTACTTGCTAAGCGTATCTCTTTGTCAGGTGAGACGTGCTGGGGAAAATCCAACATGCTTCTTTCCACTGTTTTAGTAAGATACAATGAACACAGAAGGTAGACATGCCTTAAGGTTAAGGTACTTTCCCCCTTCTGAAACTTACAGAAGACATAAGAAACAAGTATGCAAAGCAACCCAACACTTCACAGGCTTGAAGAAAACAAAGTGACTACAGACAATGTAAAAATGAATATGTGAAAGGACAAAACCACACACCATAATAACAAGTAAACATTTTACAGAAGCTATCTATTACCCAAGACTAATTATTTCATTGTCTTCTACAAAATCAACTGGAAGGTGTATACACATGATAAAAATGGTTCATCTTTCAAAAGTCATGTAAGTGAAGACTGACGTTTCTTAGCTGGCACAGATGCTTCCATGTCAGCATTTGAAATGAAAAGCTCTGAATCTTTCAAACATGCCCATCTGTCCTGAAGTTATTTTTACATTGATATGAGCTCAGTGTCAAATCCCCACGTACTGTACTTTTCTGTGCTGAAGTAGAAAAAACAAGGCAAACACAGAAGACTCTGTTTATGTATCCTGAACTTTTAGATATTGGAATCTGAGTAATATTACTTTTTTAGAATACACTTTTGAGATCAAGTAAATCCTTGGTTATAAAAGGACTATTGCATCTTATAATGAGATTGAATAGAAATCCTAAAATAGAAATGAATTCCCTTAATTAAAAATCAATTATAACATCTCTCCACAAGTACATTTTAGAGTAACAACATTTTAGCCTGATTAAAGTTTTGTAATTTTGTGTAATGTGCAGCTGTTTTATCAAGCCCTGAGATATTCTCAGCCCTTCAGAAACCTCTGGAATGCAAACATGGGAATATGGTTCTTCTTGAAGTCTAGGGGAACTTTCCCCTCCACCTCCTGCCCTTATGCCAAGATATTTAAAAATGATAAGGTGAGTTTTGTCAGCTTCCAAATGAAATGTAAGGCCTGTTGTCATCTGCCTTTTGGAATAAAAAGTTCCAGTTACTGGGGTAGGCCTTTCATGTGAAAGGGACACATCAGCCTTAAATTCCAAGGTTCTAAAGGAAGTCTTGCTATGGTAATGCACCCTTATCATACAGTTTGGCTGTTTCACAGTAAGTCATGATAATGTCACATACAGCTTTGAAGATTAGCATTAAAAGCTTAAATGTGACCCACTACTGCAATAGCATGTAGTGAAAAAAGTACATCTTGGATTAAGTCTTGGTGGCTATGCTGAGAAGCTGATGGCCACTATTTTCCAAGTCAAACAGATTCTCCTTCTAATTTAAAGAAGAGAGTTTTATGCCTTGGTGAAAGGGCTTTCAATAATTATACCAAATACATTGGTACAAATAAAACCAAATACAGCAGGAAGCTGTTTGAATGAAGACTACCGTCTTTCTGCTAGCATAAATTCTGGCCAATTCACTGGATGTGCCTAAAGTGCAATTTTAAATAATGTGAAAGCCAGACTAATATTTCAGTACAATTATTTTGGCTGCAGGCTGTTCTTTTTTGGTAGTCAAAGCTTTTGCTTCAAGACAAAGTGGCTGTTTCCAGCACTTCTGTGGCTACTGTAGAGTTTTTAAGAGCATTTAAAAGAACTTGACATTTATTGCACTTTATAACGTTTATTACACTTTTATCCCTTATAAGTAGCGCAGCCACTATCAGATAGGTTTTTCAAAACGAAGCCACTCAAAATGGTTTGTATTTTTTCCACTTCCTCTGACTGCCAATTATTAACAAATTAACTGAATGACCTGTGTTTGACCATTAAACTCCATCCACACATTGACATGTCTTGATAATTCAGTCAGAACAATCTAGATGTGACTGCACGACCAAACTCTCCCTGGATTCTTCAAGGCCTTGCAGGCCGTAATATAAAGGTGATAAGTAAAGCAATTTTCTTTCAATAATGCTTTCAAAAATTCCTGCATTCTGAACCATCACATTTTCTCCACTAGCAGTTTATCAACCTTTCCATTGCTCTATTTGACTTGCTTGTCTCGTATTCTGCAGTGTCTCAAAAAAGCACTGCTCATCAGGTTTAATGTATTACACATACCACAGACACTGCACATTGCGTCCTGGCAGTGCACACAGTTGCAAAAGGAAATGTAATTGTGTGGAGCTTCACATACAAAAAAACCCCAGCCAACCAATGCAGTTCTCTGCATGCATCAAACATATCGACAGCACAGTTTTGTCAATCCTTATTTTTGCCTCCAAAATAAAGGATCAGAACTTTGTAGCTTATCAGGTCACATATTCCTGAGTGGTCCTGAAAAATTATTATGACCAGAGGACCCTTGAGAGGCCTCTACACGTTCTACACAAAAACTGTGAGGATCAAAATTGTAAGCAACAGCCATTTTTTCTCAATGTTTCTTTATGTGCAGATGGAATGCCTCACGGAACGCCTCATGGAACGAATCACAGAAAACACACACTGACCTGCATATTCCACTTCTATATCTGCCAAAGCCCGTACAGTATTTTCATATGTTACTTCTTCAATATCAAGCATCCCAACTCTGTCATAGACATACTTTGTCTTCCTGATGAGTTCTTCTGTTCTTGTTCTGATTTCCTCTGGTGACAGGTCCCATCTCAAAAGGTTCCGCCCTGATGCTATGTATGAAGAAGCCTTGAGCTGGCTAGTAATTTCTGTTCCTAACGTCATTCTCAACACAAGTCGTGGCCCCACAGACCTGGAAGTACAAAGCAAGATTCTAGCTCAAGAGACAGTTTACAGTAAACATTAAAAAAAAAGGCATCTGATTACTTTTAGAAGCAAGAACAGAGTCCTTTTTAGAGTAACAGCTTGTCCAGCAAGCTGCTACCTTTATCAATTAAGTCTAATTTTAAATAAATCTGCCTTCTACCTATTCCATTTAGAGTATGACTAATGCAAACAGGAACACAAACTTTGGTATTGAGAAAACCATACAGATTAAGTTCCTACTCAACCTTCTAAGAGAAACAGAATTGCAGTTACTGAAACTCTACAGAAATAGACAATATTTGTATTTTTGAAGTAAAGAATAAAAACCACATAGTAATTTGTAGATAACAAAGAATGACTGCAAAGATACACAAAATAAGACCTAATATATATGACTTGATTGTGTTCATTATAGCAAATAATTTGATATTTATACAGGATGTCTGCCACATAATCAACATGGGAGAAAAACTTCCAGTTCTTACTGACTTGCAAACATATTAATTTAATTGTTGTGGATTTTAAATAGACAGTTTCACACTTTTGCCAAAAGAGGTACATGTGTTTACTGTTTGCTATGGTTTATGTACTATTAATCCTGATTATATAAGTCAACATATACAACCAATCTTATGTGCTGGGCAATCAATGGCTGCCTTTTCACTAATTTTTTTGCCAGTATTAAAAAAAAAAAAAAAAAAACCCTAACATAAAAAGAATTACCTGGAGCAACTAATTCAAATATGTCAAGAAGATACTGGCTTCAGAAATACAGACTTTTACCTTTCCACTGCAACAAACCAATACTCAACTTGGTTATATAATGAACGATACAGAATCAGGCAACTGACTGAAGTGGGTCTAATAGAAACCCACACAGACGTGTGCACCCAGCAACTACAGTAACAGCTCAGTTATATGTGAAGTAGTTGCTGAGGAACATAGTAACTTGATGCTTATTAAAAACCAGCTTGCATTCAAGGACTAAAACTAGCTGCTGCGTTTACTGTCATGGGTGGATCACAGAAGCATCCTAGGAGAATCTCTGGCTCGCAGAGACTTACTGTCTTCCAATTTCAGCCACATAATTTAAAAAAAAAACTCAAACAAATCTTACATTATTACAGAAACAAGGACAACTTAAAATTCTCAACCATAACTAAAGAAATACACAGAGAACTTGCTAAAACGTGAATGTTTACCTAACACCATTTTTCATTCAGCAACTTTTTCTCTTAACACTAGACAACATACCTGTACTAATTTTATTGTAAAACCTGACTGGTACGTGCATAAGTGCACAGACAGGTTTTGGTATACTATGCAGGGAGTACAAAAGGATAGACAATTTTAGCCTGAAGGAATAACAAAGTGGAAGAGTGAAATGTCAGCAAACTAAAAAGGGCTGCACACATGGCTTCTGTTCGAAGGCAAAACTTTTTGTTAAAAGTCTTTCTTGTCTATAAGGGAATCTCTCTAGCAATAACCTAGCCAAAATTATCTTTATTCAAGACAAAACTGAAAGACAACATTTCTACCTACGCTTTTATTTTCCTTTTTACCATAGATTCTTCAAATCCCTCCACACCAGTGTAGGCAAGTTGTTTGCTCTTCCTTCTACTGCCCTACAGAAACATCAATGTCCAGAATACTGATGATTTCACTTTGAAAATGAAGTCTGAATAAAGAACTTCTGTTCCACCCCTGTTCTTTCTCTCTGATACTAACTGAGTTCTGACATTGATGCCTTAGCAGCTTCTCCACTGGACTCCTGAAACTTTGACTTTCAATCAGAAGTTTATGATAAGTGAAGCTGCTCCCATGAAAGCAATGGGTTAAGTATTAGCATTCTCAGAATTCATTAGTTTCCCATCCCCCAAACCCACTGAACTCTACCCTAAATCTAAGAATCTATTAAGAACAGTACTTAATTAAGTCACAAACATTCCCACTGGACTGCCCTATGTCTACTTTTTCACTCATTGGTAGCATAGCTCTAGTACAGCCTCTTGGGAGATGAAGGGGAATCTCTTCAAAAACAGGTTCAAGGCTCTGACCTCTACGCCATGCCACCCATCCCCAAGAACATCAGAAAGAAAACACAATGTTCTGAATTAAGGTCAAAATAAAATAGAGTCAAAGGAAAACAACCGCCTAAAAAACATAAAAGCAGGCTAAAGTGCAGGATATTAAACAGATCCTCTTTTTTTAAAGGGAATCTACAGCTTTCTGTCATTCAGTATCTTCACCTAGACATGTACAAGACACAGCCGTGTCAATGACCAGTCACACATTATCAAAAACAAATGCTGCAACAGGCACAGCACCAACAGATTACATTTATTTCAGCCTGTCCAATATTCGTTAATAATTAAAGTTGGACTGAGTTCATAAACTTGAATGCAGGGTCCCTGATTAATGCAGAGCACTATTTTTCAATGCCAAAAAAGAAGATGCCACCTGATTTTTTTTAGTATATTGTCTAGTTGCACTGAGACATACCCATATATATTTGACAGCTGTATAAATCATTGCCATAAACGCCAACAAGTTGTTGTCTACCTGTTGGAAACAGGAAAACAGATCTACCTGTTTTTGAAATGCTGATATGTTATCTCCTTTTGCAGTCATTCATGTAGATTTTTCTTAATAATGGGCAGTACAAAATCAGAAAGACCTCTAAGTTTTTCTAATTGACCAAGTGAGGGTGGGCCTTCAAAAACTGTAACATAACATCTCATATAACACCAGTTACTACATGTAATTCTTCAAACAACCATTTATAGACATGTTGCTACCTTGCTACCAGTCAATTAGATGTACAAGTACTACAAGGACCAAATGAACTGACATCAGATTAGTGAAAAAGAGGAGGCAAGTAAATATATATGCACAGGTGAAATCTTGGCCATTTCTTTCATGGCTTAGTATTTTGAATTATTTGTCTACTATAAAACTATAAAGAAATGAATTCCCAAAACTCCAGTTACCATACTGCAATAAAACTGATAATTTACTAACTTTATCTTATTTGTTCAAGAAAGAAACAAAAAAATTATGCCAAGATTAAATAGCCTATAAAGAAATAAGAATATAGATAAAGATATAGATAAAGAATGTTCAAAAATGCTATGCAGTTACATTTCTCATATTATTAGAGAGAAAATACTAAATTGTATCACTGAGGGAATCTTTAACTTCCCAGATATAAACTGAAAAAAAAAATCGTATTAATCATGGTAGGAACCAGATGCAACAGCATTTTTCTTCAAATACTGAACCAAATAGATGCAATTATTATTTTAGGCTTGCTTTTCTAAATGGCAGCAACGTTAGGGAAGAGCCAACTACTGCTGGACTGAGCAATCAGCTGATTCAGTTTAAATGAGATGGATGTGTGCCTCGTGTAGGCTGTTGCTAATGCCTGAACCAACCCGGTCAAACTGTTTCAGCTACCACGCTCGATTTTCTGCAGTGTAGTGTAGAACACTAGATGGATCTAAACAAGCCTGGTTTAAAGATAAGGCTCATGCTCAGCAATAGTATTGCCTTAAAATGTTCTTCTGCCAGTGTTCCTCCCTCTGTTGCTCATTGCTGTCACCACTCCAGCAATGGCAGCTAACTGTTGTTAGGGTCATACTTTGAAAAGATTTAGGACAGAATACAGGTAAAAAATAGAATGGATCAAAAAAATGCAGGAGGGCAGCATTTTTTCAGCTAATCAGTCCTATCACCTTTTTGATGTATGACTTCAAAACAGCTTCCTTGGGCTAAACAAAGACTAAAAAGCATCAGTAGCCACTTAAGGCTGCACTACTGCTAGAAACACATATGAAATGCATGAACTTAGTCTAGCAATAATTCTCAAGATGATTGCTGTCATTAAGCATACGATGGAAATGTCCAAAACCTAAAAGAGCCATTCGTGCCAAACAGCAATAGTGACATAAGAACAAAGTAGAATAAAGAGGTCAGGAATACATGTAAGATGGAATTGCAAGAGATGTTTGTAAGCATCAAGCCAGTAAGATTTTGAAACAGATGCCACATAAGCACCAGCAAGTGAAAACACCTCTATTTATAACATGGTGTGTGGCCAGTTTATAAAATGCATTATGTTACTTGATTTCCTAAGGTAGCATGGGCGTAGATCAGCCCAAATGCCCTTCCAGCACCTATGTTCCAATGAGGCCCTTCAAAATCTGCAACTTGCACTGGCTTTTTTCTGGGGTGAGTTCTAGGGCATCCAATAACGTCAGTGAAATGACATACAAGGCAGACTATATATTATGCATTTGCGCATTATGCATACATATATTATGTATTTGTGCACTGCTTCAGCCTTTTATGAGAACAGGAGGAAAGGCCCTTGGACTTTCAGCTAAAACGAGTATTATAGAGGCAGCTGTTTTTACAAATTTTAATATTAATGAATGGTATTTTCTACAAAAGCAGAGTAAGTTGAATAACTGAAATACTTAGAATCTACTTCTAAAAGAGAATTTTAAGTAGTTTCTAAGTTACAGACTGTAATCATTGCAGAATGCCAGGTAATTTCTTTTACCAACAAATCTACAATTTGATTACTTGATGCCTCTGGAAAATATAAATTTGATTTGATTTTAGAAAGGGGAAGAATCTTTATAATACTCTATTACAGCAATACAGCAGCCAACAGAACTGCTGCAAAGACAAACAACACAATTGAATTTACAAACTTGATTTTTAACTTGTGCAGTATCTTCAATATATTAAACATTTCTGTAAGACTGATTTTGCTTAGAAGCATTTTCCGTGACTGAAATATGGCAAGCAATTGTTTTTTGGAATGTTCCATTAATACTGCTAAAGTTAAACAAGAAAGCCACAATCTGTGAAGCAGCAGCAGCAGCAAGGGGGAGCATCAGTTTTAGAAAATACAAACACAGCAACCTGTAAGCTTGTCCACATGCTCCTACTACTGATAATCACTATACAATACTGTCAAGATTTAAGCCTCTTGTCTCATATAACTCTGATTGGAAAGCTATGACTCCATCCAAGGCTCTGTAATGACACTTTCAGTTTTCAAGTTAATCTTCACATGAACATTACTAGTTACAATGACAAGTGTAATTTTACAGAATAAAGCAAACAAATGAACAAATATATTCTTGGGAAAAATATATACAGACTGATTTATTGTACTTGCAAATAGATCTGACAGTTCCAAGTAGCCAGACAAAAATCAGAGTTAACAGCGTCATGTAGGCTATAAAACTGTATTCTCTGCTGACAAAGCACCTGAGATTACAGCTTCAGAGGTGGAGTGGGGGCCAAGATTTTAACAAGAGAGAGACAAAGACAGAGGGGTGGTGGGGGTGGTGCAGTGAATTCATGTAATTTAGTCATCATGTTCTTAAATACTCTAATGGCGTATAAATACAATTAGGTTTTTCTTGATGCAACTTATGTATACCTCCACGGGACATTCCTATGGGTATCAGTAAAAGCAGATTTTCAAATCACAACTAACACAATGAAAACTCTTTCAAATAGGTAACTTATGGTATGAAAAAGGTTGCCAGTTTAAAACTTTGGTATTTCTGTCTTTTTAAACAGCGTATCCTAAATAGCACTTCCATGTTTGAAGGGCTGCAGGAGAACCAGTGCTGCATGCTGGAAACCAGCCCTGTGCATGCGAAGACCGTGTTCTCCAGATACCTGCAATCAACATCCACAAGGGCTCAATGTTTTCACTCCACCTGGCGGCCTCACCAAGACAAAAAATAAACCAAAACACCGGACACACCCTACTAAGGCAATATAAGAGATGACACTTTGCCTTGGGACAAATTACTTAGTACTTGAACAATATGCCATATGTTGGCATTTCCCTGAAAGTCAGACTCAAGTGCTACCAACATATATAAATGACAGCAGACAGGCATGGTTTCAGTAAAGCTTTGTACCAGTCAAGCATCACATGAAATGGAATATTTGTTTTTTATTTAAATGAAGCTAAAAAGAATTTCAAAACCAAACCACAATGGGCATTCAGCAGTATCTAATATAATGTACATTGCAATTAATCTGGGTTCTCAACAGGGATTTTAAGAAAAATTTCAAAAAGGCTAAAATATTTGTATTATTTAGAGATTAATTCTTGCACGTATTTCAAATTTGTCTTCATATTCTTTCTCTTTTGACTCATAACTTCAGACAATAAGTAACCATATATCTTATAGTAAAATAAGGACAAAATCAACCAAAGTAAGCCAAGAACTGGGTTACTGAAGGCAAAAGTGAAAATGGAAGGGGAAAAAAAAGGCCCAAGACAGAACCAGCAAGGTGTGGTCAAAAGGCTCAAAGCTAGTCACAGCGCAACATTATTTCAACTGAGCCAAGGGAATGAAACTACAACCCTTCAATACAAAATATCACTTTTTCCTGCTGGACAAACATATTTGAAGCCCTTTTTCCACTTTGCTTCTCCATCCTTTCATCTATTTGGCTATTGACAATGTATGCAAGAGTGAATACATGCTTTGTATTCCTGGGCCATTTTCCCTGGAAAAGTACTTGGCTTCGTGTCATGACTGTGTTTGGCACAGACATATCTCATCATAGCAAATGGATAGCATGTTTAGTATTTATTAATTTAAAGCTACATAACTGCCATCAGAAACTGATTTTTTTACACTGCATTTGAAGAAACAGAATAAAATCTAGCACCTTTTAACACTAAATCTTGTCACCACACCTTTCAGAATAAAAGAATTCTCTGTAACTTAGTTCACTGTACACTTTACATTAACTACACTTTTAAATCTTCAGATCAAAATAAGCAAGTTAAAAAACCTGCAAGTTATTCAAATATGTTAAAATCTTTATTGATACATGCATTACCCTCAGTGCTGCTTTTATGACATTATCTGGCAATAATTGCTCACTGGTTTCTCCAACAGGATTAGCATCAACAGAAAACTAACTGAAAAGGTGCTCTGTGGCAGCTAACAAAAACCCCAGACCTTTAAAGGGGAACTCACACAAGTGCATAACATAATACAAATTACTTATACCTTCTCCCCTTCCCCCCAGTTCCTCCAACAGTCTTTAAACAAAAGGAATTTGGAAACTGGTCTGATTGACTTTTATATAAGAAGGTGTTTTCAACATAGCAGTCTGTAATGGAACTCACAGAAGTGTCAGGGTACAGTTTCTGCAGAGTGTCTGAACTCTAGAATTATGGTATCCATGGTTCTAAGGGAAAAAAACCAAGGAAAAACCAAACCAAACAAACAAAAAGCCCAAAACCCAGCCAACAAGGAAACAAAACCAAACACCAAAAACCAACCCACAAAAGAGAACCTCAAAAAAAGAAAAAAAACAACTCCAAAATTACCACTACTGTAGGCCTCACATGCATTCTGTTAACTGAATCCACTCTGTGTCACAGTAAACCTCCCTCACAGCAACTTGCTTAGGAGGGAATTTGACTTTTAACACTTGTATACATGCATAATACAAATACATATATGCATACATATATAATTGTACTATACTGAGTACAAGGCAGAAGGCATTCATTAGGGTTGTCTTACTGATTGGTTCTACTATCAGGTGAAATGTGGGAACACAGTGGAAAAAATACTGCTTTTTGGGCCATACAACTCTCTCAGGTGTTGCTGCATAAGCATATATCATATTTCCATGATGCCAGCAATGAACAGGTGACGCGCATACTGTTTAGTGCAAACACCACACACTGCCAGGATAGTTCAGTACTTGAATGCAATCAGCTAATGCACAAGAAACAGCTTGTTGACTCCATCTGAAAAAGCGGTGCTGTAGGACAGAGAAAATTATTGAGGGTCTGTAAACACAAAAGGCTTTTGATTTATTGTTAATGACTTCAACCTATCATGGAGATATGCTTTGATTTCCTATTTATCTGAAGTCTCATACAGTCAAAGGAATGGAAAATCTTCTCTTGCCATCACCAGTTAGTTGGAAAACTATGTCTTTGTCACAGATGATGACCTAACCTCACTTACTTACCATTTTAAACCAGTGGTCTTCTTGGGAAGACAGTGCCTTGTAGTGTGTCATGTCCATTTCATTGCTTGCAAAATCCCAAACAGCCTGCTCAACACCACTAATTAAGAATCCAAATGCAGCCTATTTTTCCTCTGGCTTTTGAGTGAACAGTGATTTAGTAACACTGAATGCTTCTCAGGATGGTTACAGGTTATGTGAAAGGCTACATTTTCCAGCATTGTAAGTACCGCAAAAAACTTTGTTCATTTAACATTCTAGTGTAGAAATAAAAAGTGTCATTGTTAAGGATGGAGCTTCTCTTAGAGACAACATGAAGAACACAGATGCCAAATCATATTTTGCTCATAAACAAGTGTAATTACCACCATCCTCACCTTGCCCTCCCGAATCAAAACACAGATAACATGCACTGAAAAAGAGTCTCCTCTACAGAGGAAAACTTAAGAGTAACAAATCTATTGGAATTCTTTAAAGGGGTTGCAGTCAACAGAGATCAGTTAATATAATCTATTTTATTTCCAAAGTCTGTTGTACAAAAGGGCCTAAAGAAACCATGCTGCTGTGAGATGAGAAGGGAGATCCTCTTAAATGGTTAACTAGGCTGTTAAAAATGGCTGCTCACTGTTCCCAATGGATTTCAGTGACCAGTGGAGCCCTGCAGGGTTCCATCATGTGTGTTCTGTATTTTTTCACGTATTTACAGCTTACTTACAAAAAGCTTGGATTAATCACGTGACAAAATCTACTGATGGCAATTTACTCATGACAATGTAGTGTACTAAGGGCAGTCAGATAAAGATGAAAAACAATGTCACAACATGGGAAAGTTTAAAACCATTAACAAAGTGAATTTCAGTCTTAATAAACGTGAAATGACACACACTTTGTATCTAATCATTCTGGATACATAACAGTTTAACAAAAACATCAACCAAGAAGCAGTTGCAAAGAACAAAATTATATAATTTAGTAGAGGTGTAACAGAACAAAATGCAAAAATGCAATATACACATGCATTTCTGGTCCTCCCAATAGTTAACTCTCATGCCTTCTGTTCTCCCACCTGCCAAAACCTTTTCCTGTTCTACCAAGTCACGATGACTTAGAAACAATCACCGGCAGGGAGCAATGGACTGCATTCAAAGAACAACTAGGCTGGGAATCTTCAGGGCAGCCAAAATAAAAAAAAAAGGCACAGAAAAAAGCATAATAGAGGAAGTACTTCAGAGACTTATATGACCATGAAGAGGATGGAGAGAATGAACCAGAATCAATTTTTTTTTTTGTCACTCCCAACATAACTCAGTAATAGATCAAACACAGTTTTCAGAGGCAGCTTCAATGTTAAAAGGTGTTGGAGTTCAAGATTATACTAAATGGAAGAGACACCATGAAGTGAGTTGACGAGACCAAGGGATCAAGAAAGAGAGCTGCAAGAACGAACTATCCTGCACAAGAGAAAGTTCATTGCTGTATATTGGGTTGTTACAGGTTTCCCAGTTTATGAATTCCCTCATGGTATCCCTGCTCCAATTGAACAGATTCTGCCACAGTGCAGTTTGTATCTCCACCCTCGTTTACCCCTTATTGTTACAATCCTTCCCTGTTTTTTCCTGTTCTGTGAGAGGATTTACATGCTCCTCCTAAACCCCACTCCATTTTCAGAAAGTTCCGTGCCACCCTTCTATAAGCTTGAGCCATCTTAATAAATGGGCCATTCCACCATAGCCATTCCATCATTCAATCATACCCCTGCCTGGAGTGTGCCAGTCCTTCTTACCCTCCAAAGATCTTGTCAAAAAGGTATTACTGGACAAATTTTTGTACAAGGGATCACATCAGAGAACTGGTGTAGTGTTAGAAAGTCCTCAATTTCTAGACTGTTCTGAAAAGATAGTACTGAAAGTTCATCTGATCTTCTGTACTTTCTGAGCCACCTGATCCTGACTTCTGCAGCAGAAAGGTTAGACTTTTGAACTAATCCAAACTAAAAGAAATCTTCCAAGCCAGGCATTTCTTCCTTTACAGGGAGAATGATAGAACAGGTATGTCCTCAAAAGACATAAGCTACATTGCTTAGAGAGTTTGCAGTGGTGTTCCATGGGTCAAATTCAGTCCGCAAAATACTTCTGAGCATAACAGCTTTGTCTCAGCCAGTCCAGGAACTAACTTTGTTCTGCAAACTCTATCTAATACACAAATTGCTCTTCTGGAGCCTGCTGTGGTTAGATAAGTAGTAGCTGTTGCTTTTGGCCACAGGAGAAATTGCTGCTACAATACACAAGAGGTTGTGCAGTCCATGGAACACAGGGAAAGGAAAAAATGATTCAAGTGTTCTGTCTGGCCTTTGCCATTGCTGAGGACCTGACACTTCAATGAAAACATAGAAACACACTATGGTGATAAGTACGAAATAAGAAGATTACTATGAAAGTTATTCCTATTTCTTTGCCTTCCAATGTCACTCCTCCCTCTGCCTCATTCCAGCCTCAGTTTCCTGCTGGTTTTCTTCCTCATCAAGAGAAATGTCAGTGTTCCAAGTTTCTTTCCAGTGAGGAAAATGTAGATCTTAAATATAAATTCTAGTTTTTCCAGAGTCCATGTTCATGCATTTTCCTATTCAAAATCAGATTTTGAAGATTTTCAAAGAAACACCCTAGAATTTACAAATCCTAGAGAATTATTTTAGGATGCTGAAATTATTCAAATCAGTGTGCCTGTTTTTTATTCAGATATTTTTTCAATTTCTAACATGTTCATAAAGTAAACAGACTACCGTGTGTACTTAACTAATCTAGACTGCCTTTCCCGTGTATTCTATTGAATTAAATATAAATATTTTGGATTCCAATAGGAAAAAAATTGGAAAAAGCCTCCTTCACAAACTCTCCCTATTTTAACCAAAAGACTCAAATTTCAACATAATTTTCTCTAATGTAAGGCATGATACTTGAAACTTGCATGAGATGACATTTTCATCTCAAGTTAATGTGTCCCTGTGAAAAACAGAAGCTGAGAACATTTGCTATTCAACATTTCTGTGGCCACTTCCTTAACTTTGAAAGGTAGAAGTCATATTGCTCATTCAAGAATACTCGTTTGAGAAACAATTATTTGGGCAACCTGAAATGATGACTTCGAAAAGAAATAAATCAAAATTAACAAAGTGCAGCAACCATTCCCCACCATACTTATTTTTTACTTAAGAAAAAAGCATCTTCGGTGTCCAAATGCAAATTGCAAACACAGACCTTCTGATTTTTATCTAAAGAAAAAAAATTCCATAATTCTTTTCCTTTCCCTTCCTTCTTTTTGATGGAAAGATTTGTAGGACAAACAAAGACAGTCTCAAAACAGAGTGGACAGTGAAAATGACTATATAAAAAAAAAGGAATGCAAACGTGTATTAGGAAAAGAGATGTGCACTTTATCTGGCACCAGAAAATAGGTCAATTAATTTTCAACAGCAGGAGCCTTGTGAAAAGAAAATATTCTGGATCTTATTTTCTGTCTGCTAATACCCCTCAATTGCAATTTGACATGAACAAAGGCTGTGGAATAGAACAAAACCAGCATGCTTTATGCAGTAAGCACACAACTATCATTTCTCAAAAGTCTACACGAGGTAACCATCTTTTTCATTTTATGCTCAAATTCAGCTCCATTCTCATTACCATATCACATTTACATTCTGATCCTCGTACTGTTTCTATATTTCTTATCAATTCCGGTCCTTTGAAGAAATTGGGAGGCAAGAATAAAAGCAGTGAAGCTCATTTGTCTAGTCCATCTACAGCTGGCTAAAAGCCCTTTTACACCCCGGTTTTCTGGGGTCCATTTAGAGCTCGTGTTCATTACAGAGAAAAACCAGCAACCCCCTACGTTAAAACCCATCCATAGTACAGAGATGCCCGTCTCGCCCTCCACAGACCGTGTGCCAGTGACACACCTTTTCACAGAGCTGCCACAAGCACGCTGCCGGGCTCGCTTCACACACACCTTGCTGCAGTCCCGCTGCCACTGCCTCACCCTCGCTCCATTGTGCTGCTGCTGCTGCTGCACCGGAGCGCCCGACAGGGATCGCCGAGCCCTGCCCGCGGGAGGGAGGGCTGCGGGAACGGCGATGGGGGCAGGCAGCGCGACCCACCGGCGGCACACCCCACAGGGCAGGGAGCACACCCCATAGGGCAGGCAGCACACCCCATAGGGCAGGGAGCACACCCCACAGGGCAGGGAGCACACCCCACAGGGCAGGCAGCACACCCCATAGGGCAGGGAGCACACCCCACAGGGCAGGGAGCACACCCCA
>WBMV01008147.1:211841-259255 GCA_013396655.1 Campylorhamphus procurvoides
CCCCCGGGATGTGCCCCCCGGGATGTGCCCTCCTGGCCGTGCCCTCGGGCTGTGCCCCCGGGCTGTGCCCCCCTGGCTCTGCCCCCCGAGGCTGTGCCCCTCTGGCTTTGCCCGCCAGGCTGTGGCTCCCTGGCCGTGCCCCCCCGGGCTGTGGCCCCCTGGCCGTGCCCCCCGACTGTGGCCCCCANATCCCGCATCCCGCATCCCTGCGCACCATCCGCCGCCGGCTCCGGCCCCTCCCTGCTCCGCGCCGCGGGCTCGTCGGGTCTCGCACGGTAAGAGCGATGCTGCGGGGCGAGGCGGCCGCGGATGCGGCCCCGGCAGCGGGGCCGGGAGGGGCTGCAGGGCCGTGCTTGGGGCCCCGCGGGCGGCNGCGCGGGGTTGGCCGCACATCTGTTTGCTCGCGGGGAAAACAGCTTAGCGAGGGCTGGCTCTGGTCTAGCCATTCATTTAAATGCTCCCTTCTGATGCAGTTGTACCCTTTAAAGGGTAAGGTTGTACACCCTGAAATCAAAAGGGTTTAAGGAAAAATAACTTGGAAAGTTGTAACTAAAATTGTCCTCCAGGTTATGTAACTCCCAGCTGATGCTGAATGAAAATCAGACTGAGCCAGTAGTGTCTCTAATCACAAGTGTGTACTGAGGTCACAGTGTTCCATTTCTTTGTCCAAAGTGATAATAAACTGTTCAGCAGCACCATGTCATGCTATAGAACATCTTTTATTAAAGTATAACACCCATGTCACACCAAAGAACATCTTTTATTAAAGTATAGCAGCATGTCACATCATAGAACACCTTTTATTAAAGTACAACGGCATGTCACAGCATAGAACATCTTTTATTAAAATATAACAACATGTCACACCATAGAACACTTGTCAAAGTGTGTCTTTATGTCATTGTATTTATCACTATGGCTTTTTATTTGGTTTTGACCTCAGCAAGTATAGCAAGTTTTGACCTCCTTCGTTCAAGTGTACATATCTTAGAAATAAAAGGAAAACCATAGAAGAACCCCTTATAAATTGAAAAATAAGTTGCTAAATTATTGGGCCATTCACTTTAGAGTTTGACTTGAGGATCCTTGTCATTCTGACTCAACCTTCCTGCAGTCATGAAACAGAGGAAATAATGTTTTTTTTGATGATAGTTAGACTGTATGATTGTAGCATTTTTTCCTAATCCATGCAATTTCACCACTTGTTTCAAGGTATTTTGGTTTTGGGCTTTTTGACGATGGAAAAGGGTTTGTGTATTTGTGTGTACTTCTTACTGAGGTCACTAGGAGGCTGGAATACTGCATGAATTAATTTTTCTGAAATAAGAGATCCTGTTGTTTTTAAGACATAGGAGAAACTCAATTTCAATATGTCATCAGTCAAGCGCTTGGTTTATGCAGTCATCCATTTCTTGAGAGAGCAGAGTCAGATGGATACTTTCACTCCCGATGAACAAGAAAGCTTGGAAGGTAAGCGATAAAGGTGCTAATATACACACACACACACACACACACACACAGAGGTGTTAAACTGGTTTATGTATAATATCAGTGAAAGTATCTGGAGTGATGTAACTGAAACTGCCACCAAATATTATCTGTGAATAAGATTATGATCTTAGTGTTTCTGAGATTATTAATTTTAAGACATCTTTAATGGAAAAATATTCTAAAGTTACATGTGTACTACCTTAATTTTGAGCAACCGATACTTTGAATCACATCAGTTGAAGAGATCTTTTCAAACAGCTCTATAATTTAAGCTAAGAAGTGCTATAATGCAGACCCTAGTAATAACTTGTGTATGTGTCCCACAAATTTTTGCTGTTTTTGTGTTTGGTTTCTTTCTGCATTTCATATCTGTTAGTAGCATTCCTTGCCACAGAGTAGAACAATTACCATATGTTGAATTTGATTTAAGGGAAGAACTTCTGTTTTGTTCTTGCAAGAATTCATGTAATTTATGAGGGAAAGCTGAGACATCCTAAGAACACAGAAAACAAAATAAATGCTTTGTGTTTCTTTTTCTCTTTAGTAATGGTTCCAAAGAGCACCTGGTAGTGAATATTTTCAGTATGGTCTGACTTCTGCTATACACCCAAGTTCATCTGTCTGCATACATAATTACAGACAGATGGATAGACTTCTGTGTGTATTGACAGACACTCATTAAGTCTTTTTAACTTCATGGTATCTCCCTTTCTTCTTCATGTTGCTCTTATTCATTTTCCCTAATTCCTGGAGATTTCATGTCAGGTGGTATCACAATGTGGAATTAAGAAAGAAAAGAATAAAGTCAGTTCTGCAATGAGCTTTTCATAGCATCTTTTTAAAAGACCTCTGCACTGTTTCAAGCAGTCGTTGGTTGTGTCACTTAACTAGAGGAGGAATTTGGAAGTAAGAGGGAGAAGTCTAGGACCAGCAGTCCAATAGATAATGTCAGACAATTGATTACTGAGTTCTGTGAAATCTGGGGTGCCAAAGTGCAAAGCCAGTCCTGCTTCTCAGAGGCATAAACTTTAAATATAAGCATGGAGCATAGTTCCTTCTAGTGCCTGTTGGTTTTAGACTGTAGTTGTTCACCAAAGTAAATAAGAAAGAAACCTTTGTGTCATTATGTTCAAAAGATCATTTCAAAGGAATAAAAGCCAAAAGATTTGGTTTTACATCATAATCTGGAGCATTTTCTACTTTTGAAAAGTAGTAGCCGTCAAATTAATTTAACCTGTATCAGCTGATGAAAGAAAATTATGTTTTTGAAGATCATATATAATGAGAGATGAAGAGTATTCCTTTAGTTTTTTATAATAAAACTGATAAACATTGGGTTATGATTGAAATTTTACCCAGTAACATGTCTTAGAGCAGCCTTAGCCAATGTCTATATGAAGGAATCAGCTTTCAGGATTCAGTTTTCTAAATAAAAAGCATTATGAAACCTCAGTTGTGCTTAACTACTGATGCAAAACTTAGCATTTTAATACAGATCTGAAATCCTAATTTTAGAGCTGTATGCTGCCACAAGCACAGTACCATATGCTATGTGTTAGAGGATGGAAGGCGGGCATTCTGAAAAATTGACTCATTTTAGTTGTGCAAAATATCTTCAGTGCACGTAGAGTAGCAGTAGCCTGAGTCCTATCCATTGAACTATTTAATGTTAGATGGAGACATAAGGGATCAAAAAACTTGACTGATAGTTTTTGTCGGTACTTCATGTACCTACTTGGTGTCTATGAAAAGACAAAACACTGTATGATTCAGTCACTGTGCCAACAAGGATGTCAAACAGTTTCCATTTCCCACAAAACAACAAGAGACTGAACATTGCATATAAAATCAAGACCCTCTGAAACTACAAATCTAGGATGTATTCACAGTCTGGTTTTTTTGATAACCTTCATTCTGCATGTTTGAATTATATAGGGATATCAATAATAGTGTAAATTTCCTCTAGGAATTTTGTACTTGCTTGGTGAATAAAAATGCCTTATTTTGACAAAGCAGAGTAATTGGGAGGTAGACCAGAGAAACATACTCCCCTAGGACTGAGAGCCGTGATACAGGTCTTGTGTGGTTAGTACTCAACTCTTTTATGTGAACTAGAAACTTCACTTCTTTAAGCCATACTTTAGACTGCATTTATATGGCAGCTATTTCTCTTTCCTGTTTACAGAATGGGGTTTTCTCCCTCTGTCCCTTTCCCTCTGTCCCTCTCTCTCCTGTGATTTTTTTTCCCCTTATGTTTATGATTGATGTACCACAAGTCATTTCCCTAAGACAGTGTTTCCAAAGCACACAGGCAGGTGGATGCATATAATACTTGACACAGGGAAGGTAATATGCAAGATGAACCAAGATGGTATGTATTACTAAAGGGGCCTCAGCAGCCCAGTTATTGCTCATTATTCAGTGAGCCTTCAACGCCTTCATGTAGCTTGCAACTTGTGTAAGGATGGCAAAAAGTCCTGGAGCTGTGTGACACGGGGAACACAGAGCTAGGCTCCAGCATAGCCCAGTTGCTCCTGTTGTCAGATAGTGGCTGTTTGTGTGAGCCCCAGCTGTTCATCAGGGACCTCTATGGCTCTGCAAGGGGGTCAGTTCAAGCTTCATCCACTGCCTAGGCCTCTGAAAGTGTGTATGATGGTGGAGAACAGATAACTTTGGCATTTGAAATCAAACCTAGGATAAAGGTTAATAGCTCACATAGTGCATCAGGCCTTTCCAACTCACTGATAAATACTGAGCTTGCAGCAGTGGACAGTGCTCGCTTTGATAATGGGATAGTGAGATGATGGCAGCCTGGCCTCCTGGGATACCTCTCTGGCAAAGACAAGTCTTCTCATCTTGGACTTTACCGGGGTCAGGTTTTTACCTAACATTAAAACAGTGTAGTTTTTGATCTTGTCACAACTTATTACATTTTCTAATTTGAAAAAGTTTCTGTTTCAGCAATGGTTATCATTATGTGCATTTCTGTTGTTGACTTGCATGTTAACCGGTGGTTATTATTCTAATCTATAGATTTATCCCATAAAAGCTCCTAATTTTATTATATCCATGACAGATAGATTAGAAGGGTTATAAATTCCATTTTCTGCACAAAAGTAGGGGAGTAGGGGAGTTCACTGTAACAGCTGATTATTACTCAGCATTTCCATAAAATAATACTATACTCAGAATTATTTTATTTAGGCATAATTTGCATTGTTTCATTTTGTAAAACTCTCCTATATCATAGAGATTTGGTGTCACAGACTTAATGCTCTGAGGAAGATAAGGGTGGTGGTTGTGTTTTAAATTTATGCAAAACTGTGAGGTAAGAAAAATTTCCTTCAGAAAAAGGAATGCCTTTAGGTAAAAAGTTGATGGGGAAAATTGGTAAGTAAACTATTGTAAGAGGCTTCCTATTAAGTAATATAAGGAAAAAAAGACATATATAATTTCACTGATTTTATTATAAGCCTGGTAATAAATACTATTAATGTATATAATTTAGAATTCAGCATAAATCAGTGTTTACAAGAATTAAGTTTTCCTACATAGCAGGAGACAAAGGAGTTTATCCTAAATCCTTCAGCACTCTTACTGGGTAGGTTAGAACCTGACAAATTGATAAATTTTTAGCATTTGTAGGTTGTAGAAAAAACTTGTACACATATTTAGCAGTGTATTCAATTATTACATGCTTTCAACTTGAACTTTGTATCATAATTCTTTGTGAGTAATTTGTACTGTATGTTACCAGGGTTTTTTTTAGAAATTGCATCTTTCAGGTTCCACTGTCTGTTTTACAAATTACCTCCCCACTCTGGTTTCTGCCAGCTGTGACATAGAAAACAAGCACTTCAAACTGGCCTTACTGTAGTTAACTTTCAGTACTTTTCTAATTTTGGGCAAATGTTCAGGTTTATCTTAATGCAAATAAGAATTCAAATTATATTTATTATATTAACAAAGGACTGTAAGTCAATTTAAAAGCTAAGAATACATTTTTAGTAATACTTAATTTGAATTCACATAGTCCTGGTTATCTGGCTTGAGTTAAAAACCCCATTTTTCTGTTCAAACCAGGCTCTACAAAGACTTTTTCTTGTTCCTCCTCACTTTTTAGTCTAAACCATTTAGATGGTATACATTAATAAAAGCATTCTACTAGACTCTTAAGACTGTAGGGAAAATAATGATATAATTCATTATGTGAATAACAGAATATATAAATATGTATGCAGAATTGTATTCAGTAATTGCCACTGATCCTCTTTAGCCTAAAAATATGGGAGCACATTTAAAGCTTCAGTTAAGTATATGCTCTCCTTTTTTAGAATTATTTTCTGTGAGTGTACTTGCATTATTGCAATCTTGGGAGGGCCATTTAATCCTTACACAACAGAACATGTGAAAAGATACTGCAGATATCTTTTTTATAGAATAAATGTTTGTGATTTAAACAGCATTTCATTAATAAACAGTGTCTTCAAATGAATATGTTTTGTTCCAAAACCAAATTATGAGACTAGTTGGTATCACGCCTTTTTTCTCTATAGCCAAGGTGAGCCATTTTCTTCCAGCTGTTATGCCATGTGGTAGTTGTAGTGTTTTGAGGTGTGGTGTGTGACATGTAACATGTGTTATGAGTTGTGGTGCTTTTGTTAAATCCTTGTATTTTTATATATATATATATANCAAGCCAATTATATGGGGTTAGCCTCTATTTATTTTATGATATATTCCAAAGAGCTGCTTTTAGTAGGTGAATAAGAAAGTGAGTCAAAGCTTTATAAATAAATTAGTGAAGTTATGCTTATATTAAGAAACTGGTGACTTTTTTTTTCTTGTAAGTTGCAATTCAGTGTCTGGAGACTGTGTTTAAGATTAACCTGGAAGATACTCATCTTGCACCCCCACAGCATTTGATAGAAATGTTCACAAACTCACTTCACAAGGTAAGAATTTAATTTGGATTCTAGAATTAGTCCGCCAATATATCCAAAAGTTTCATATTGTATGCACAGCCTCAAAGTGCTGCATAGGTCAAAATGATGTGAAAACTTAAATAAAACATGAAAAAAGTTAAATTTCCATAAAAGCTAGCATTTTGAGAATCTTTTGGGGCAGTGGGAGGAATTAATTTCAGCTAGACAAGGACAACTCCAGAAAATTACTCAACGCTGGATGTCTTATTCTCACTTCAAGGTTTTTATCCTTCAGTTAAGTATTTTGCAATTGCCAGAGAAAAATATCTGATATGCTTAAGGTCATTCGTATTTTGCCAATGCTTCTCACTCCTTTCTGGAAATAATTTCGTTGTTCAGTTTTGAACACTAACCTTAAAATGGGAACTTGAAAAATGTGTACTAATAATACATATTATCTGAGATCCCCAGAACATGAAAGACAGGAACCATCAGAACAGTAAACAGGAAAGTCAGAGATAAGAAAATTAAGACTGTAGAGATATCAGCTATCTTCCCCTTGAATTCCTTAAAACATGTGGTGAGCCATAAGGTTTTTTCAGTAGTAGAAAGCAAGCTATCTTTCTCTTCTAAGCAGTGATGTTTAGTGATGTTTTATTCTTTCATTCTTCCTGTGCACTAGAGAGAAAATCTGATTGCTTGTTGACACAATGCTGCCCAGGATGAAAGAAATGTTTAATAACATCAGGGCGTATATTTCAATGAAAAAAAATCTTGATTTCTTTTCCCCCATACAGAATGACATGCTGCCTCTCTCAGGTTCTTTGCCAGAAAATGTTGTAAAGGCTGACCAACTGAAGGATGAAGGTTTGTAATAAACACAGAAATAAACTGCCCTACACTCTTAGCTAGATTTTGGGGATATCATGGGTAGTGATAGAGTAGCAGATGGGCAACACACACCCCACAAAAAAACTTCAGCCTCTATTCTCTAGTGACTGTTATGCTGTAAGACAGCTAATTGATTAGTTTCATCTGGGAGCAAACAAAATACTGTTTATATTTTATCTTGTTCTGGAGGTTGCTTAAAAACTAAGGGATAACATATGAAGTCAGCAACATTCCTGAGCAGCAGAAGCTTTAAAGAAGGAACAGTTGTTTTTTGGCATAGTGTAGCTTTCTCTGTTTGTCCGTGGAATTGCTATACAAGTTTCTACTTGTATTGAAATGGTTATGTGATGGTAAGAAGCTGTCCCAGCTGAAGCCAATGGAAAAATTCTTGTGCACTTACCAGAGTTAGTAGTTCACATATGTGAAATTATTTGTGTACTTTATAATTGCGGACAAGCGAGTTGTTTATTTTCCCTTTGACAGCTGTTATTGCTGTTCTATGAGGAGAAGCAGCTGTACCTTAGAAGTCCTCACTAATACTACCTAAGAAAGAATCCATGTTATTTCCTCTCAAAAAGGAGGGGGGAGCAAAAAGAAGCATGTAGCACTAATAAGAGTTATGAATTATTATGGATTGGTGCTTTATAAATGATTTTTTGTGACCTGTTGGATTTTCAGATAGTTGAGTTTTATAGGAAAAGTAAGTAAACATCTAATTACAAGGCAGATGTAATTCTCTCAAAACCTGCAAGATAATAATGTGGGAAAAGTTCTACTGTTTTTGAAAATAAGTAAATATAATTCCGTGTCTGTCTTATCTTAAAACTGGTCATCTGTAGTCATGAATGCAGTCCACTATTGGCTCTGAAAGTAAGTGTTCCTAATTGTTGGAGTTGCTCATTACCTCTTTAGTTCTAGGGATAAAATCTTAAACATGGTTAAGTCACAAGTGAAACTTAGTTTGTGAGTTGTAACATACCTGTGTTGCATGCTGGCTTTTTGTTTTGCTGTCTGTGCTGGCCCATGGAAAGTGAACACTTGTGGCTCTCAGTATGGTTATTGGACTGTAGGGAAGGTCAGCACTTTCTGGGTGTGGGTGGTACAGCTGTTTTAAATCTGTGCCTGTGTATAGTTTTACTAAAGGAATTCCATGGCTCTACTGAAAAGAAGCAAAAACTTTGACAAAGGACTATTTCCAGCTGGCATTAGTAAGCAGTTTGGAGCCGCTTGAAATGCCTCTGGTTAATTTACCATAATAAATTTAAAACTTACTGCTTTCCAATGCTACACTGTTGTATTAAATCCTCCACATTTTCATACATGTATACCTGTCACCACTATCATGCTTTTCAGTTAGGAGTATTTTCTACCCTGAGTTAGGGAGATGAAGTAGATAACTTGGGGAAGTCCATTTGACCTGTATCTTCTATAATACTGAAATTCTATAACTTTGATTTCCTCATTTCTATCTGTATGTCCTTACCAATGGAATAACTTCCCTCTTCTTTGTGGCCACCAGCCTGGTCCTCCTCTGCTCTCAAACCAGCCCTAATACTTGTAGAAATTGACTAATGAATGGCAAAACAAAATCAGGTAGCTGAATTTTCGTTCTTGGTCATTGTAAAACCAGCAAGGAATATACCCTTCAGACTAGTAAATACTTGAATTTACTTGCCAGCACTTGTTTATCACTTGGAGCTTTGGTTTAATGTAAGCTTGTATAAGAGCACAGATTGTGCAGGTTTGTATTGGTGTAATGATGGCCTGATCCTAAAAAGACCTGTGTATTACCACAGCATAAACCATAAGTAGTATTTTCATTATAGAGGACATACATTCAAAAAGTGTAACCATTTGTGGGTTTTTTTTGGTCTTAAGATTTTTTTATGGTGTTAAAATAGAATAATACAGTTGGTTTTCCTTATCTTAGCAGAGTTGGTAGATCTAGCTATTTTTATGTTTCTCTTTAGCCAAGGTGGAGCTGGAGAGAGGGAGAGCAAGAGGGATATATGCTCTGGTACTAGCTCCAGCTTAGCCCTGTACCCCAGGTCATCTTTAGTGCAGAGCAGTATCATAAATTCTAACACTGATAATCATTCATGGCAGGTTTATTTTAGAGGAACATTAACTGTTGCAATCTTATTGAGTGCAGCTAACTTGCAATTTTTTTATCTACAACAGGATTTAGTGTATAGACCATTACCTTAGAACAAAGGAAGCTCTGTAGATATTGGCATCCAGAAATTAGAAAGATGTTGTTACATTCTAGGTCTATTTTGAAGGTATACATGCAATTACAGTTTGTTTATCTTCTCACTGGAAGGGATTGCTGACTGCAATTACTGTCAGTATAGGACTTTTGGGAAGAGTTAATTTTGTACTACCTTGAAGATACTTGGTTACTTAAATCTCATTTTGTTTATGAAGTCCATCTTTAAAAAGCAATGCACAAACAGTTGTTTTCAGTTAGTACAGGCACCTGGGACTTCTTGCTCCACAGTCTTTTGATTTCTATCAAACTATTGCACTGACTGCACTTTTCCAGCCTTTGGTTTTGCAGTTATCTACATCACGAGTAACCTATTGACTTATCCCTTCTCTTGTTTGTTTTAGGACAAGTTTTAAATATTTTGCCAAAATACAAGGAAGTCAATGGAAGTCTGTAATTTTCCTGACAATTTCTTGATGTTTCTGGGAAACCGAGGTTTCTGTAGGATCTCGCAGGCCAAAAATGAATAATTTCAGGATGAGGGATGACCTTAAATTTGAGCACTCTGAACTAGGATTTATTTCTTTAATACTGTGTCATTAGGAAAGACAGAAACTGAAAGGACTCCCCTCTGTTGGGGACAAAAGAATATCTAAGGTGTCTTTTGCTTTGAAAGACCTTACTCCAGAATTTTCTGTCAGTAGAGATGTTATGTAAACATTTCTGGGGTTTTATTTCACTGGACTTAAAAAATATGAAATGTGAAACCTTGTTATAGAGTAGAAGTTCTGCACTTCGTTGATGAGAAATTTTACCTCTGAGTCATTTTAGATTGCTTGTGCTATAAATACTTTTCACTATCTTATTGAATGAGTTACATGGTGCCACAAAAGTGGGACTTACCTCCTTTTGGTTTTGTTCGATTTTTCCTGTTGTATAGATAAAAACAAGTTTTTTGACATATAGTTAAAAAAATAACATAGCCTACTGGATTATGGGTCTTGGAAAGATAATTAAGGCACTTTAGTCTATATTAGACTTGAACTGCAATACAATTCCATTTCTCAATTATGTGATCTCTGCTTATCAGCAGAAACTAACTGAAGTGAAATACTAACGTGAAAAGAGGAAGGTTTATGTGGTGGACTACAATGTGCATAATAAACTTTACAGACATAGTAGATACTTCTATTTGCATTTTTCCATGCAAATTCTGTTTAAAAGAAAATATCTCAAAAAAGTGCAGTCATAATTCCCTTATATAGATACTATGAGGTAACCGCTCTATTTCTTTCATACAGAGCACTGTATCTTCTAACTACTTAAGAGCTTTTTATAATTCATTTCAGGTAATAATCATATGAAAGAAGAAAATTATGGTGCTGCAGTGGATTGTTACACTAGGGCTTTGCAACTGGATCCAAACAATGCAGTCTATTATTGCAACAGGTAAAAGCAAAATGATACACACCTTTCATTCCTGAATTTGGGTAACATTACTTTAAATGTAAATTGTGAAGGAGGTCAAAGCAACAAAAGACTAGAAGACCCTGCTATTCAGAAACTTATTTGGTTACATTTGTAAAATAACTAAAGTTAAAGTGAGCTCATTCATCATATCTGTATCAGTTAAAGGTGTAATATGGGCCTTAAAATGACAGATGCTTGAGATCAGGTTTTGTGAGTTAGGTTGTCTCTATTAAATCATAACATAGGCTGTGATTTCCAGTCCATTGAGAGTAGTAAAAGCCTTTTTTTTTTCAGGTGTTCTAGTGACTCAGCTGCGATATCTATCTCTCCTAGTACTGGCTATCCCTGGGGAAAAAAATCATCAATGTGGGAATACCATTTTGGAGATTTCATGCATTTTATAAATACTCAGCATTTTAAAGTGTGACCTGTTGAAAAATAACAATGCTGCTGTTGTAGTTCCATTATATAATCTATTCTTCACTACAGTGAAGACAGTGATTTGGCAGCAGATAAGCCTGGCAGTACATGTTAACCTAGTCACAGCAGGAAGGTTGTGCTGTACACTGCCTGGAAGAAGAGCCTAAGAGCAAAGGCAGTCTTGTCTGTGAGCCTGCTTGCTTCTGGAGTACCTCTGTTACTAATTTAAAGATATAGGATATATTAAGCGCTGTCAATCTCGTCTTGTGGTAGTGTACCCGGTTTATTATTTTAGTTTTGAAGCAGTGTTACCATTACTCCAGACTTCATGATAAATATAAATGAAAGATTCAGTGTTTTGAGGCAAATAGAAAGGAAATGCACAGATGGTTAATATTTCACAGATTTCAGACAGCCGTTCAAAGTGTAAATCATCTATTTTCCTTGACATAAATGACTCCAGATATAAAATGGAAGTTAAATCCAGATTGAAAAGCTTCCCAAAATCAGTGGAAGTTTCCTCAGAAGAGGGTCTTAAGCACCAAATCTGTAATTGGCAAGAGTAGAAATACTTTGTGTGTTGTATAATCACATATCACATTTGTGAGGACCAAAATGAGTCTTGATGTTGATCAGCCCAGTATTGTCTGTAATTATTTAAAAGAAAATAGAAGATGCTTGGAGTTCTGTGGGTGATGTGGTATTTTGATAAATATAGACCTTATCTTTCTTGTCCTTGTTTGGGAGCCATGGAGACATACTGCCTTCAGTGGTATTGCTTTTTACTCACAGCTGAGATGCCCTTGAAATTTTAAGTGGCCATATAAATTTTTTTTGTGAACAGAATAAAAACAGTTTCTGTCCAAACACATGCAAGGTTAAGTATTGTACCCATCTTTTATTTGTAAATTTCCACTGGCATCTGTGAAGTTGGACAACTGTTAAACTGTCCAAATATTTAAAATAGGTAAGTAGTCCAATTTAGAAGACATTTTAGTCAAAGTCAGAAAAAATCATGCCATTTGGGGGTAATCACAGGAGAAAGAAATCCTAATAAAAGAGAAAAATGCTTTATTTCTACTACAGTTTTTAAGGCAAGAAAGAACAAATCAGAGTGTTTTGAGACCTGTCAAACTGAGGAAGTTTTGATTATTAATGTGTCCTTTTTAATTTGGCCAAGTCTTTAATCTTAATGTATTAATGTCTGCAACATGTAGAATTTCACCAGTACAGAGATGCAATTGTAATTTAGTAATTCAGAGATTATTGAGAAATGTTATGCTGAGCTACCTGCAAACATGAGTTGACTTCTAAAAAACTGAGCAGGGAAAAATCACAGCATTCCTTTGAATGCCTGTAAAATTATACTTCTCTCTGGAAAACACCAATTTTATACAATGCTTTTCCTTAAGCAATGATTTTATGTACACTATTGCTTGAGAGTTTCACTTCTTGTAATAGGTTTTATGATTTATTTTGTGCATAGTCATAGGCTGGATCTAAAACTGTTTCTTAGAATTATTTGTTCTTTGTGTCCTCAGAGGTGAGTGTGTGTTCTGCAAAACCATAGTCTAGGAATGCATTTATGTGCATACTTAACTCATAATATTTGCTTACCCTGCTTAATTGAGGACAGGTAAGCATTGCCTGAACAGTGAAAGAAAAGTCCGTTAAGACTGGCATGTGAGTATCTAAGCTTGGGGGTTTTCTTTTATTATTAGTTTGGGATTTTGGTGCTTCGTTTTGGGTTTTTTTGACAAAGGTCTCTCCTTACCATCTTTTTCTTAGGGCTGCTGCTCACAGTAAGCTCAACAACTATAGAGAAGCAATAAAAGACTGTGAGAGTGCCATAGCAATAGATCCAAAGTACAGCAAAGCATATGGAAGACTGGGGTAAGCTAATACAAATCTGAGTAAATACTAAAGACCCACATGTAAATAACAATTGATTATCTGAAATAACTGGAGCCAGCTTGTTTTACTTCACTGACATTGTTGTTCTGAAGGTCTGGCAATTTTCTGAGGATGACCCAATCAGGCTGTCAGTTCTTTTTATAAGTGTGGTTGATATCAGCATTTTCATCAGATTTCACCAGTTTGCAATATTTTCCTTTCAATTTAGGAACTTTGCGAATGTAGTTTAGAAAGTCATGTGTTTTTTCTACCTCCTACCTAGTTATGAGTAATCAAAATTCTGCAGTTGGAACAGTGAATCTGTTAATGATGCTGCTGGAGAACAGCACTGGGGCTTCACACTAGCAGGAGGAGAGGCTAAATTTTTCTGTTCAATAGCTTTTTGGAAGCAGATATTTTAGGAAGACTAAGCTATTTCTCTGTGGTAGTTTTCCTCTGTAATATCTGAGAGATTAACTTTATAGCCTCTTGGGGCAGGGAGTTATCTGAAAACAAGGTCAGGAATGCCCTGAATTGAGTGAAGGGCCGTTCTTCCAGGATGCGTAGCTTTGCGTTTCCAATAATCGAACACATTATGGTTGTGGGTGGAATGCTGCATATGGTTTCTGAGGTTTTATCTATACCAGTAAATTAAAAAATGCTTGGGATTGTTTGTTGGGTCAGTTGGCACAAAATGGCTCATGTCTGTGTTATTAAAATCTGTCTTGCAGTATGGAGTGGCCACATCCAAACGACCTATTGCTAAACTGTGTTGGTCTGTGTTAAGTTCTGAACCATGCCCCAAAATTGTCTGTGATAATGCTTGTTGGCTTGGAACAAAACCATGCCAGGGACATTTACTTGAACATAAAATGTGATGGAATTCTATCACTTGAAAACTTTCCATGATACAGTTTATTTTACTGATGCAGACATAAACTAAGTAGCTTTTGAGATGATTAATTCACTTGAAATTTTAGGTTGAATTGGTTGTTGAATTGGTTTTGTTCTATTTAACTCTCTTTAGATCATTTCTTTATATAGCACAACTCAAGATCCCTCTATTTCAGTGATATGGATGGAAGCTACAGCCTGGTTTAGTTGGAGACTGGAGGTTATTTCAGAGTTTTCGGTGTAGGACTAGTGTTCCTTTGATACACAGTATAAGTGGGACCACTCTCAGGCAGTCAAGGTTCTGTTTTTTGATTGTCTGGTTGTTTTAATAGAGGACATGTTTTGAACTACAAGCCATTGCTTAGCAGACATTTGGCATAGACTGAATGATGTTTAGTAATAACTGAAAAAAAACCCAAGTGCAGAAACCATCTTCTCACCTGAAAAAGATGTGGTTTTTGACTACATTATGCAGGCATATCAGTTTTTTCTCAGAATTTGACAGAAATTGTTTATATGTCACAGAAAGATGCAGGAGTATACAGAGGTGGGAGCCATTTTAAAGTGGAAGTGTCAATTTAAAGTGATGCTTCCAGTATGGCCCTGAAAGAGCACTTGTCTGGGTAGGAGTTGTGAGCAAAGAAATTGTTGCCCACTGTTCTGACTTGTACTGTATCCCAAGAAACTCTATCTGTAAAAATACTCTAAAATGCTTTTTTCTGTAAAAAGCACTATTGCATCACAAAAATAACGGATTGCATTCCTTGTCTGGTCACAAACTATTTTGGCAAGTTAATGGGCCAAAAAGGGAGAATGTTTTTATGAGGGTAACTGAGTTAAGAAGACACAAATATTGCATGGGTTCCTCCAGAAGCAGTATCAGAAACTCCTGGAGTTTCACACTTTTACTGAGAGTGATGACTGTCACTGATGTACCTAACACACTGAACTTGCTTGCCTGAGATAAAAGACTAAGGTCTGTTACTGGACATTAACACAGAGTTATCACCCCAGTCTTTCTAGCTCAGCACATTTCAAAAGGGGGGACCAGAGTACTAAACAGCTGAATGTGGGTTACACAGATCTTCTACAAAATGTAGAAAAGATCAGTTTAGGTTTTTGGTCAACATAAACTGAAAACACAGCAGAGGATAGAACTGAAACTACAACCAGATGGACTTCAGGAATAGTTCAGAGAAAGATGCTGTTTTAAATGTAGTAATCAGATTTTAAAACAATACTGTTTAGAAAGTAGTACATCTGTCCTGAACAGTAGATCTGTTCAGATGTCTGAACACACATCTGTCTGTGTTCTCATGAACTGCTGGAGCAGAGTGCTTTTCAAAACATTGGAAAGGCTTCCCTATACAAGGGTTTCTTACAGCATCTTACAGACGTTACTGCTATGCCGTCTAACCCATTTGTCAACTCCTGAAGCACAAGATCCTTAAGGAAAACCTTTGCACTGATCTCGAGGCAAAAATCCATTATGCTGAAACTTGTGGGTCCAATATTTGTTTTCTTGAAGTTGCAGGAGTCATCTTTGTCCAAGATTTAGAACCCATGTAGGAGTCTAAATCTTTTGGATCAAGGAGGAATTTCTGAGCTTATGCAAAAAGTCACAGATGCTGGATCCAGGTTGTGGTCTCAAAATACAGACTAAATCACTAAATGATGCCAAGGAATTTTTCATGAAACTTGCATAACATATATATGAAACAAACAATGCAAGATGAGTTCTTGAGGGATCATCTTTTCTGCCAAAACAAGTGGTTACACTAAGCAGTAATACCACAATAGCAAAACTTGTTTTAATTTAGTGGTCATGCTGAAAATCAGTTGTGAGATACTGTTTTACTTAGATCAGAAAATGTTTTATTATCTTTTGATGGTCATTTATGTTCTACCCAGCATTTCTTTATTCACATTAGGTTGGCTCTGAGCTCAGTGAATAAATATGAAGAAGCAGTTACCAGTTATCAAAAAGCACTGGATCTTGATCCAGACAATGACTCTTATAAGTCAAATTTGAAAATAGCAGAACAGAAACTGAGAGACATGTCCAGTCCTGTAAGTTAGCTCTGTATCTATTTATTTACAATGGTTTTAACTGGGATTTTATAGATAAACTTACCTTCAATTCCAATTTGTTGGTAGACTGGAACTGGACTGAGTTTTGACATGGCCAGCTTGATAAACAATCCTGCCTTCATTAGTATGGTGAGTATGTCTTAAGCTTTACATTATCTGGTTTTTAAACCTGAATTTTTAAGAAAAACTCTTGTTTAATAACCCAAGCAGTTTTAATTACTATTATTATAGCAATGGCTTTATTACATGGAATTTCAACTTTTCTATGTCATTTTACATTCAAAACAAGAAGTGAGGTATAGATCTCCTATAGTGCCTGTCTTACTTCCAACTGATTCTATCTTACTTATGAACAACAACATTACATAGATTAGCTATACCGTTTTTATGGACAATATGATAGCAAAACACTTCCCAATGGCATGATGAAAATTTCTTCTATTCTCCACATGCAGTTAACAATGAATGTAAGACCTAAACTAACTCTGCTTGGGAATAACTACTCAAGACACCTTTCTGTTCTTACTCATTCAAATTATCCCTGACATCCTTAAGTGTTTAAACAATGAATGAAAATAACATACAGTGCCTTCCTTTACTTCCAGTACAATAACAAGTCATGTGTTTCTGCCTCAGTATTTTTGTTTCCATGCATGGCTTTCTTAGCTAAATGGAATTAACTTTGTAGACTGGAATTTGGAGAAAAAGAAACTAAAAAAAAAAAAATTAAAAAGCCAAAAACCCCAAACTGACCAACTTCCTTTGAGAACACAATTAAAACTTTACTATCCCTCTGGTGGCTTCGTTGCAATAGGACATTGCCACCAGTGCTGTCGTGTGAAAGTGCAGTGTGTTTGAAGTGAGATATGCACCTGGTCTGGTTCTGTGGTGGTGTGGTTTCACAGCCAAGCCCCACAGCTGCTCACTCACTCCCCCACCGCAGGGTCAGGGAAAGAATCAGAAGGGTGAAAGACGGAGAACTTGTGCATTGAGATACAGACAATTTAATAGGGAAAGCAAAAGCCTCTCACACGAGCAAAGAAAAGGAATTAATTCACTGCTTCACATGGGCACGCAGCTATTCAGGAGAGCAGAGCCCCACCACATGTGATGGCTACTTGGGAAGACAAATACCATTTCTCCAAATGTCCCCTCTTCCTCCCAGCATTATATTGGTCATGATGCCTGGAATGTCCCTTCGGTCAGTTTAGGTCCTGGCTGTGTCTCTTCCCAGCCTCCCGTGCACACCCACCCTGCTCACCAGAGAGGCAGCATGAAAAGCAGAAAAGGCCTTGACTCTTTGTAAGCCCTACTCAGCAATAACAAAACAACTTTCTTATCAACCTTGTGTTCAGCACAAATCCAAAACACAGCCCTCCACATGAAGAAAGTTAACTCTAACCCAGCCAAAACCAGCACCCATTGTCCAAATAGCAGAGATGGCAGGTAAGGACAGAGTGAACAAGTTCTCTGGTGGCATTCATGATAAAATAGCACTGGAGCTCTGTAGCATTTCTCTGGTCACATGATGTACTTGGTCTGTGTCTGTTTAGAATTGGCAATCCACTCTTCAATACGGAGCTAACTTTGGGCAAGATTTTTTGTGTCATTTCCAGAAGGTGCGTAGTCAAGTGGCTAGAACAGAGGGCATTCATTTGAGAACTAATGAGTTATTTTCCTGGGGTGTAGTTATTTGTTCTATGAGAAAAATCACCTGACTTAGAGGAAGTTGCTTAGAGCCTCCATTTTGGGCCCCTAAACTAGAACAGCCTTATTACTGATGGAAAAAACTAAACCAGAATCCTATATTAACCATAGAATTGACCTGAATTTGGCATTTTATATCTAACTTTTAACGAAAGAAAATAGTCAACTTACTTTTGAGGTATCTACATATGCTGATATATTGATCAATAAAATGGATATTGGATGTATCTGAATAAGCAGGTACTGTGTTGTGCCTGTTGGTGGTTTATTCTGTTGTATCTGTCCACAGACACCCTTATACTACGGTAAATACACTATTATTTTTGAGGTATTTTATGAATGAGAAATTTAAACAACCTCATGTTTGCTACAAGGTAAGAAGATACATGCTACCACAAAGCTGTGTTACAAAGGATGTCCACACTCTGCTTTACTCTGCAATATTTTATTGCCATAATCTTAACTGTTAATACCTAATAGTTATAATAGCTGAAAAACTAATTTATCCAGGCAGGGAAGCAACAAAATACAGTTTTCTTCAAGAAGTTGAGTAGAAAACCTTTGTCCTTGGAAGTCTTTAATGTTTTGTTTGTTTAGTTTTTTGGTACTGCATTTTTTATGTTTAAGGTCTTCCTGTTGTATTTTTCATATCTGAATCTGTAACCACAATTTTTTATCCAACATGTAACAAATTGTCTCTGCTTCGTATCCCTGAATACATTCCTGCAGTTACTCATTTTGCAGAAGACCACACCACTCTGTGTACATAAACTTAGCTTAATTTTGTAATAAAGCAGAATACAGCATGTGTGTGGTTTTGGTTTTTTCCCTATGTTTTTCTCAATGATACTTGAGTAGTAAACATGTCATAATTTCAGCTCTGTGTTGTCTATTCTAGGCAGCAAGCTTAATGCAAAATCCTCAAGTTCAACAACTGTAAGTATTAAAATGGAGGACCATTAAAACCAATGTCTTTAGAGGTTTGAATTAATAAGAGAAAAGGTGTATAGTACTGTATTCTGAAAACGTATTTTTATTTTTGCTTAGTGTAAATACAACTACTGTAGTTTCTTCTCCTTGCATCGTATTTCCTCCCAGTAATTCAAAAAAGAACTAGGGTTTACTACTTGCTGTAAAGGTCCCTGTGCACCCAATGCCAACACTGTGCTCACTGTTCAGGATGTCGGGGATGATGTCCAATGCCATTGGGGGCCCTGCTGCCGGAGTTGGGGGCCTCTCGGATTTGTCCAGCCTGATCCATGCGTAAGTAAAGCTGCACAGTTTTAGCTGTTACATTTGTAGTAGGATCACTGTGCAACACCTATTGAAAAGGGATAGTGTCAAACCAGTTGTACTGTGGCCTATTCCCACTGTATGCCTGGCTGTTATTAAAACTGAGAACTCTTAAGGCTTACTTCCCATGATTTTGTTTGTTTGCTTTCTGTATTTCCATAAATTGAAATGACTAAACTACTGTGTGCTCAGTTGCACTTTCTGGTTCTCATATGTTCCTTTAAATCTTTAAGTACTCCTAGATGTGCATTCAAATTGTGTGGCTAAATTTACTAGGTGATATCCCAGGCACTCATTACAAATCTACAGATTTACTTAACACATCACAAGTTTTGCTCTGGCATCCTTCCACTTAGATGAGGAAGGTTTTGGAGAACTCAGTATAATGAAGAGTATCTCTACTAAAACCAGGGCCTAAGGCTTTTCTAGTATAGTGATGAAAAAATCCATCTGGACAGGTCTTCACAAAAGCATACCATTTGCTTTTATGCCAAGTTCTCTTGAAGAACATAAACTTCTACTTTATTTCAGCTTTCTAGCTCATTTCTAACTATTTTTACATTTTGCCCCCTCAGGGCAAAAATGATTTATAATTTACATCACAGACAGGGATGTACTGCTGCAAAAATCAAAGGCTATTTTCACAAAAAAACCTGTACTATACAAAGATATATGAAAATGGTGGCTTTCCTTCAACCTGCACTGTGGTTTAAAGCTGTCTTGATAATTTGCTGCTTAGGCAAAGTGCAGATATTACAGAGAAACTGAGCTAGGCTATTTGTGTAGTAGTATTGTTTTACTTACTTGGTTTTTTCTAGTAAACCAGCATTGTGCTGATCTTTTACATGGAATTAATGTCACCTATTAATTTAACTCTTGAGCTACCACTGCTACTGAGATGGATCTGTTATGACTTCAGTAGTACAAGACATAAGGATGTAATAGTATGCTTACTTTCTACTAATGACATCTTGTTCACAAGTACACATTGGCAGCTGCACGCTGTATTTCTGGAAAAGCTAACATGAGGTTGCACTTCAACTCTAAGAGTAGTTATTTTGAGCAATTAGAATCAATCCTCTCAGAAAGAAGGGAACAAGTCACTGGAGCAGATGTGTTGTTTTGTCATGTAATGTAATACTTTTTCCTCCATATTATCAAGTAGTAGTAATAGTACTAAAGAATGAAAATAAATAGCTGATGATAATCCTCTTTAGAGACACTTTAACCAGATAAGTCATAGTACTACAAATACCTTAAGACCATAAAGCAAGTTATCTTTAATCTTAACTTTAATGTGATGCACCTTTCAGCTGTATTGGGGTGTCCTGTTTTATTGAAAATGCTGTTTTCACTTGCTGATTTCACTTAAAACTCAACACAGGGGGCAGCAGTTTGCACAGCAGATACAGCAACAGAATCCCGAGCTCATTGAGCAACTGAGAAATCATATCCGGAGCAGATATTTGAGTGGCAGCACTGAAGAGCATTCCTGACTTCAAGGAGGCATGTGAATGATATATAACCCCAAAATGCATACCATAGTTAGTAGCAAAAGCACCATTGTAACTCTTCTGCTTGAATAGAAGACAGAAAATTCTTTGTGCGTGTTTGCAAACAAGAATAAATCTGTTAAACAGATCTCTTGCACATAACTTGGAACATAGCGTTTATGTATAGTTACTCCTCTGAAAATTAATACACTGAATAGGTGGTTTATTAAAATCCCTGAGTCCAAGTCATTTCAATATGTGCATTAGAATGATCTCCAGGGCTTTTGAGAGGGGAGTTTTGTAGTGAGCTGGTCTTGCATAACAACATAGTTCTAAAATGCTACTGGAAAAGCAGATTATTCTTACAATGAGAATTGTGATGGCTGTACTCTCTGCCAAATATTGAAACCATAGGCCCATGTGCTGTGCCCTTTTTACATAAAGCAGTGTTGGAGTATAGAGTGCACCTAAAACTAAGGCTTGAGAAGTCTGTTTCTTTAACCCTCAGAGGGGCCATCATCAGTAACAGAAAATATTTTTCAACTTCACTGGGTAGGAGGGAGGAAGATGATTGCATATGATGGAGTACAAACTGTAGGAAAGACAGTAATTCTGTGTAGGATAATACAGAGAAATCAAAATGGAACTTGGCTTGGGAAAGAGTATTAAGAAGTTCTAGGCTTTTCTACTGCCATGTATATCCTCACATCATGATGGTAGCCCTGGAGATCAGCATTATGGCACTATGTTCCTAGGCATGGCAAGCTGTATTACATTCTGTATGTATGCAGTATTTAGCATAAGCTTAAAATTCTTAACTGTAATAAGCTAAAACTGAGCCTGTGACTGTACAAATAACTAGTACTGAAAATTTATTAAAAAAAGAACTGCCTTAGAAGGATTCTTTTTCTATTCTTGTGTGGTAAAGCACTGGCTTAAACAACTGGGGATTTTTTTTAAGTATAATTATACATATCTATCTAAAAGTGATGGTTATATAGTCAAGATTTTTCCACTCTGTAGTATTTCTCTTCCCGACCTGGCTTTTCTTGCTCAGTTACTTATTCTTTCAGAGATCACTGCTCTTCTGTACTTTTATGATGTTAACTTTTTTCACTCTGCTTACTGTTAACACTGCTTTCTGTTGCAAAGTACACCTGTTCTTACTCCAGGGAGGCTTCCTCTTTATACATCCAAAGTAATTTGAGGCTCCTGCTTTGATTTTTAAGACAAAGTGATTTCTGTTGGCGAGTTAGTCTGGAGAAGGTATGTGGAAGAGTAATAGACTCCAAAATGGAAAAATACAGAGGAACTCCTGAACCTCAGATTGTATATGTGATTGATCTTGTGCTTGAAAAAGCGCTTCTCAAGTAGAAGTAACTGTAAAATTTGGGGATAAGTAATGTACTTGATTCTAGCAAATTACAAGTATGCCTCTATGAAAGGGAGAAAAATGAAGCTGAATCTATAGGGAAATGAAAGGAATTGGGGAAAACACAAAACCAAGAAATCCATGTTAGTATCTGTTGAATAACGAGGTAAAGCTTAATAGAACAACTTAAGCAATTTTAAGACATTTCATACTTTATTGAATAGACCTTGCCTATATACAGCATTGAAATGTTTTCTAAAAATCTCTCTTTAAGCTGATGTTGCTGCCTTTTTTGAGGCTGTGTAGATACTTAAGCTTTACATTAAATACCTTCTAAGTAACAGCTTCTGACTTAACATCTGATGACAAAAAAGAAAATCCCTAACAGGATCTTTTTTCAGAGGTAGCTCAGATCCTGAATCTAATCCATTCAAGAAAACTGTAACTTAAGTTACATTTATTAGGACACGATACCATTTCCAGTAAAGACTCATAGCTGTTCTAGGTGGGCCACAAACACTGTACAATTACTACCTGGAATAGTGTGTTGTGTCAGGAGAGAAGCATTGCTCCTAGCATATGTCCTGCTAAACTTCAGTCTGTCTTGGTTCTCTTTTTCATATCTTCAACTGCTCAAAAGTGTGTTGCACTGACTTTGATAGGGGGAACTAATAAATTCAGAGTGGACTGGACAGCACTGCCAGTATCTCTCTACAAACTCAATTTGTCCTTACTTTGTGACAGCAATCTTGATGCAGTCAGCTACCTTTCTACTTTAAGATAGAAGTGTCAAGAACTTCCTGAGAGTTCCTTAAGAACTACAGAATATGTTACTATTCAAAGAGTGGCTGTACAGGTTGTACTGTCAAGTACAAGCTCTGTAGCTTACTGGATTTATGGGACACAATCTCCAAGGTTAAATTGAATGAAGCATTGTTTAGTTACCTGAAAAACTACCCTTAAAATCATCATCATAGACTTGAAGTATTTCACATGCTACAATATTGTGACGTTTAGCGTTTACTCCAGTAGAGATAATACAGAGTATTTATTAAAACACTGATGGCATTAGCTAACCCTTCAGAAATGTGCTTCAACTGCCACAATGCTTAACTAGTAAACATTCTTTGTTTCTTGTATATTAACAAAAAGGGCTTTATAGCCTGGACAAAAAACAGTGAAACCAGTAACAGGAGCTCTCATTACATGCTTTTCCATTGAATCCGGGAACAGAGAGATCATTTATGCTAAAGTCTGCTTTTCCTTGAATAGGCTAGATTGTTTCAGTCACACAACATGTCTTAATCACAGGACAAAGCAGGAATCTTTTCCTGTGTAGTAATTGCACTTTATTTTGCACTAACATTTTTCATCCTCCTAGATGAAGTGGTAAACCACGATCCCCGTAAATTGCTTTAAAGTCAATTGGAGTTTGTCATTCAACTGAGCAAATATGGATTTGTACCTAATTGGTTTTGTATCATTAGTGTTCCATCAGCATATTAAGAAAGAGAAGAAAATATTTTGCACTCAATTGTAAACTCCTATATTCTTCTAACTGTGTCTGATCCTAAAGACACCTAGGGAAATGTTCAGCTTAGAAATTGTTTCAGTTTGCACTTCTGGTTTTGCAACAAGTACAAAGTAAAATCACTCATGCATACTGAGAGTGAAGTAAGTGTGCAACTTTGAATAAATTGTTTCATGGCTACAAAAAGTCATACTGGCATAATGCAGCTTGTCTACCATTTCTGTATCTCCTACCTCTTACTGCCACATGGTTGCATCTCCTTCCATTTGTGTCAGTTTATCTTGAAGATACATTAAAAATAAAGTTATTTACTTTTTTGTCTGAAGACTTGTGGTTTTACTTGTTTAATCTGTTGATGTATCTAATGTAACGGGTAAATTTCATTCTTTAAAACATCCGTCCATGCTAGTTGCTCTGCACTTTATATTAGATAGTCAGGATATAGTTCTAATTTATCTTTCTTTTTTCTTGTACTGACTTAGTTTAGGAAGCTAGCCTAAATTTATCCAGTATTTTAAAATTGAATTCTACGCTTGCAGATTTTATACACAGGAAAGCCTTAAGTAAAATACTGTCAAAACTAACAATGGTTGCTAAGTAACATGGTAGCTGAGAAATACAAGCTGTCGATTAGAATCTTTAAGCCTAATTTACCTAGTGTTAAACTAGGAAAGAGAGTTGCCATTTCCTCTATTAAATGGCTAACTCTGGGTGACTGTAGATAGTTCAACCAAAAATATTTCCATCTTTTGTCAAAACAGAGCTAGTGAAAAGTATATTTCAGTGCTTGACTAGGTCCTGAATTACTTCCTGATAATGTTTTGGAGAACTGGATCTAAGGCAGCAATGCAGGGGGGGTGTTTCAAGTTTTTTATTAAAATGCCTCTGGGATGGGAAGAATAATTTGCATCACATCAGTTTAACAATAAAAAAGTGCCTGAGTTCTGCTGTTTGTTTTCGGTTCCCTACTAATTGGGAAACAACATGCCTGTTCACAGCATGCCCTGTGTTGCAGGAACACACAACTCATGACTGTAGATAATTGGGACAGATTTGCTGTATCACTCCTTTTCAAAGACTGAGCCACAGCCAGCACAGTCTTAGGCTGATACTCCACTTTCTAGCTGTTAGTGACCTAACAATGCCAGCTGCACTCTCTCATCTCATACCTTTATCAGGCTGTATTTCCCGTGACTGTACATCTCTACATATGCCATGCAAATAGGCTGCCATGTGAAGTACTCAAAGTATTTCTTTTAGGGGTTTGCATTCGAGAAAATGGTCTCTTAAAAGGCTGGTTCCTTCAAACTGAAGCAGTTTGGTCAGAACCATGATTTTAAAGGGTTTAAATACTTAAAAAATAATAAAAATTACAAAAGTAAGTAAAAAGTGCTACTATTTTTTATCAATCTTATCCCCATCCTGAGGTGATGTTAATGCAATATAATTTGCTAGAGCTACACTTTTTTCCCAAGGTTTTATTTTTAGTAGATAAAATGCATATGCATGTTCTTAAAATATTTTAAAACATTCAAGAAATACTCAGAGAAATTAAATAATCACAATTACATTTACAGCTGTATGGGGATTTGGTTTGTTTGTACACATTTTAGTATGATTTGACTGCAAAAACTAAGAAGTTGGTTAAAAAAAAAGAGGCGCAGCAGAACCACAGAATTTTTTCTTCAGCTTTGTTTGACTTCTGAAGAAACTACACAGACTTGTGCAATATCATCATACTCATACGTTCTCTTCAAAAATGTGTCTGTAAGTCTTAACCCGGAGACACTCTAGAAGGGAAAAATATTTAAAGGAGTTATTAGAAAGAATTGTTAAGTATCTATAAGTATAAAACAGCTATTTTATAACAGAACTGTGCTTATGACTTACTTGCAATCCCTGCACTGAAGACAACAATGTAAGTGCAAGATGGAGGGATGAACTTGGGTGCAGCTTTCCCAGTTGCCTTCCTGAAACTCCACACCAGTGGATGGAATTAGTATTGCACATTTCTAAAACCAGATCCATAGTCCTTTCACTGCTAGAGGAAAGGGAAAAACAAGAATTAACCTGTGGGCTTTTTTAAGCACTCAAGGACTGCAGACATGTGAAAGCTTGATTATTATTCAGGTTACTATTAATCAAGAATTTATAAATAAGGTGGCAAGCAAGATGTACTGTGATGCAGTAATTCCTGACATGAGCATCCTGTCATGCATTTAGCAATACTGCACAGCATAATCCTGCTCACATTTTGGACGGACTATAAGATTTTCATGAGAAGTATCTGCAGAGCAGATACATGCTCTAGTCCCTGGCCTCAACTTCTATCTAGAATTATCTAAATATCACTCTTTCAACCCAAAGACAATTTGTGATTTAAGTATGAGGTGCAATCTTAAATAATACTGCAGACAGCTCCATGGAATTCCTCTGCAAATTTCTGGCAATATCCTAGTTCAAATAGTATTAACAGATCATGAGGGAAGTTTATTTTTGTTGTTTCTTTGGGTTTTTTTTAAATCATTGTAATTCACAAGATGTGTTTCAAGTAGTTTCATGGTTCTACAACTCAAAGATCAGGTTTAAGTTGTTTGAGGAGAAAGTACTGAAAAATGAAACAAAACCAGCCACAACTTACCCACTCCAGCCACAACTTACCCACATCCATAAAAAGCACAAGAATCATATGACATTGTTACCTGCAATTTGTTATTTTACATGTAATGTCAAAAGGTTCTTCCAAATTTACAGTGTCTGGTATTGTCTCCAAAGAAAGCCTTACATCACCATAGCCAGGAGCCTGAAAAGGAACAAGAATGAATATTCTCAGATTTTGAATAGTGGAGTTGAAGTTTTTACTACTTAAGTTTTCCTTTACTGCAGGAAGCTTGAAGTAAGAGGAATTTGAAGAAAGAAGATTGACTCTGCTTTTGATTAGTATGCAAATCACAGTTCTCCATTCATTACTGATGACCATTTTCTTCATAGGTTTAACAATTCATTAGATAAGGATGATTTTTATTACTATTTTCCAGATAGTTACATCCTTAAAGTCTAAATAGCCATTTACAGTTCCTGAGATCAGCTTTATCCTGAGACCTGTTAGGCAGTTAACAGTTCCATATGGAAAACTCAAGTAAACTCTTCCTGCATGAACCCACTACTCTTCCACATCCTAAGAAACAATAGGCTGCTCATTCTTGACATTTCAGTCCTCCAAGCCACTGCCAAAATAATTAATTGCCACCAGTTAGAAAGGCACATGATATGAACACTTATTAACTATGCAATTTTGTCAAGAACCAAACACATCTCATGTGGGCTACTGACAAACCTATGATTTACTCCTAGTTACTACCAGTCAGGGCTGATTCAAAAGGGTAACCTGCAGATAAAAAGCAGGTTTAGATTTTCAATACCCACAAATGATAGCTTATAAAGAAAACATAAGGAAAAAATTTGTCCTGCCTGACAAGTCTTAGTTGTTGCACATGTTCCAAAAATTCTGCTGATAAAACGATGCTGTAGTGAAAGTTGTATTTACAGCTTGATTGAAAGATATTCCTGAAGAGGTTCAGAAAGCCAGTGCTTGGAAGAGGTTTTAGTCACATACAGGTCATTACAGACTAATGCCAGATGACATTCTAGAAAGCACATTAAATTGGACACTACAGTAAGCAAAGAGATGTCAAACCAATGGGGATTTTGACCAGTCAAGCAGTGTACATTTGGAATCTGAAGAAAGAGAAGTAACTATTCAGCACTGGAAAAACACAAATATATTCAGCTGTATTAGGTCAGAGGAAGGAACTGACTGGAAAAATTATATTCAGTTCCCTAAACAGGTAGTTTGGCATAACATTAAGCTCTCCTTTTAAGAAATATATTAAGGGAAAAAAACCCGAACACAAATGTGCAATAAAAGCAGTATTTCATGGAATAAACTTAGCAGCAACTGACCAAACCAAAACAGGACCAGAGTAGATGAGAAAGCCTATTCCAGTACATACCTGTTGAGCTTAGAAATGAGATACCTTCAAGAACTGATGGCTACAGGTAAAGGCCTTAAAGTAACACCAAGAGGAGCAAGGTAGCTTTCATCCAGAACTGAGGTAATTAATTGCTCAGAGTATGGAATCAAGTGGAAAATTCCTCGCTTGTGCTAGTCAAGAATAATGTTTAACTTTGGTCTGGTTCTAGGCTAGCCCTGCACTGAACACCTGTGAGCAGGTGAAGAAGCTGTGGACATGTATCTGGTTAAATGTTGCCCAAAAAAATGTAGTTGTGAATTCCAAGACCATTCCACAAAAAAACTCCAGCTAAATCATGGTGGGGGTGATCCACAATGCTTGTTGCAAAAGTGCATTTCTGATCTGAACCATAACAATGACAGAGGGGCACAATGCAGGTAAAATTCTGGGCCCTGGGGGGAAACAATGGTTATAGGGCTGGCAAATGGATGCCGACGAAAATGACTAAAGGTAACAAAGCCTAGAAATTAAATAATCCGATAGCACTTAAAGGATGAGGAGAAGACAAGAGGGAGTTGCACATACTGCAACTCAAAAGGAAGAAATCCAACTATTTGCTGCTTTTTCTAAAAACATATGTTGCTTAAAGTACACAAAATAACTCATGTTCTCTGTTAATCATGAGGCACAAGACAATGACAGATGACCAAAACTAATCCAGGAGTGTGCTTCATGTGCAATTCTCAAAGGGTAAACAAGAAGAGCTGCAGTGTGAGACGATACCGATTTAGGGAAGGGGGAAAAAACCTGTGTTTAAAGAGAAATTGTAGGAAGTCTCAGTTAAAAATGAGACAGTTTATTGTTAAAAAATAAGCAACAAATTTTAAAGTAACAGGAGTAACTAAGTTCAGAAAAAAGGGCAGTTTCTAATTTTATTAGGGGATATACACATACTTAACATCTCAATTAAAAATAAAGAGAAGTTTCAGTTACTTAGCTGTGAATTTTCAGGATCCAAGTTTGCTTGCCTAGTTCCAAGTCAGTATGATTTCCCTAAAGAATTGCTCAGTTTACTAAAATATGAGGACTGGAGGACAACAGAGGTAGAGGCCTAATTATAAGCTTTGTAAACTTTGACTCATATTCATTTGTTAAAATTTTTTAAATACTCTTCTGTATCTCTCCTGCTATTCTCAACTGAAAAGATGCAGGTCAGGTTTAGGCATCCGAGTAGACAGGTTATGCAGCTGACTTAAGCAAGCTAGTAAATACAACTTAAAATTCACAAACTATTTATAAATCAATCAGAATAGAATAGACTCAATCAAAACTGGACATGAAAGATAAATAGTATTATATATAAAAGTTGTTAATCAAAAGTAAAATGTCTGTATGGATTCAGGAGCAGACTTCCATGTCAAGTGTTTGCATACAGAAAGAAGTTCTTTTGTCAGTGCTGTTCCGTGTGTTGCCAAATGGTATGCAGGAAGTAAATTTTATTCCAACCAATGTATTTGCAACATTCGTTACTTAATTCTGGCAATTAAAGTACAGTGTCCATTAAGTTAGCCACATTTCACTGAAGAAATATAGGAAATAACTCTCTAAGAAATATGTGAATAAAAAAGGAGGTTCAGAAAGCAAGCAGCTTGCATTTTCCAAGTTGTTATTAAATTGTTTGTTGAGTTGCCTTAAAACTTCCATTAAACTTACCATTCTTTGGAGCTGGCTAGTTTGCAGCCTTCCTCGTTCACCCAGGTTAGTTTTCCATACAATATCTAGTTTACCAATCACTGTTACACCTTTTATTACTCCAGCTTTCTCTGCAAATTCTTGCTTTGGTTTTAGGCAGTACAAGTACTGACGTGTATCCATAGGTTGTAAGTAAGTCCTTGCTCCAAAAGTAGACTCGCTGAAAGAAAAAAAAAAATACTGGATCTTAATTTAAACAGTTATTTTGAAGAAGACTTAAGATCCCAACCTTTTTTAGCCCATCACTCACCAGTTTTACTCAGTGTGTGGATGTGCATAGTTTATTAATGGCAAAACACACAGAATATTTTTGTGTTTTCATAACAAAAAACAATTCTAGAATTTATGTAGCACCAAGGGCTGTGGGGGGAAAAAGTCCTTATTCATCTGAGCCAGAGAGAAATGAGCTAGAAGTCCACAAAGTACAAACAGCCAAAGTTAAATTCACAAGCTTCTGTACCACAGTAATCAGTTATTCTGGTATTTGGTGTTTTACTCACTGACACTAAATGAAACGTAATTTATTTTGGCATGGTAAATTGTTATATTCTAGATCCTGTAAGGGTATTCCACTGATTCACCTTGACTGCAGCCTTGCTAGCTCATGATTAGAGCTATTGAAAACAGTTACCAGCCTACTGATAGGAAGCAAGGACAGATCAGATGGGGCCTGTAAGGCTAAGTATGTAAACAGAGATCAAATCAGAACCAGATGTGGGTTCAATTTTATACAGGAGATACCGAGAGAATGGTATGTTTTCACGTTACCATGTCACAATCTGTTTGAGCGTTAAGCTGGAGTTTTCTCTGCTGGGTGGGATTATACAGTTTTAAGAACAGTTTCTATAAAAAGAAAACTGTAACAAATTTTCCAGTTGAATACATAGCAGGAATTGGATCTTTTTAGTCAAGCAAAGAAGTGTAATCCTTCTTTTACAGACAGCTAACTGTAATGCTTGTGTCTCATGAAGTCCTAACAGAGAGAGTTGCAAAGTTAGGTATCCAGAGTATGAACATACCTTTTCCCTGCTGTGTCCACTGTGTTCAGTTCTGCAACATTGTACATCATAGAGGGCTCTAAAGAAACCTTCTCCATAAACATTGGAGAGGTAGTGATATTCTGAATTTGAGCTTCCAGAAACACTTCATCTGTCTGAAAAAAACCAGAAGTGCAAGTTCATGAAAACGTGACTAGTGTTACTAAAAGGAGTAGACAGTCCTATTGTTAAAAAAAGTCACACATGTTTAGTTCATGCCTGCAAATCAAATTAATTAATGCAAGAAAAAACCTTAATCCCAGTAACAACAGGAGCAAAAGTGTTAGTCAACAGGTATCTTGCCAAACAATGGATGTGGGATAATTTTGCTATGTTCTAGCTATTGCTTATTTGTAATGCATCAAGTTTACCACCTCCAAGACTTCCATCAACTTAAAGCAACTCAAGCTTTAATCTAAATCATTAAAAAAAAAAAAAAAGAATAAATGGCAAGGAACTGCAGTGCACAACAACATGCCATGCCAGATGACTAGTGCAACAAGCTGCATAAAAAAAGTGTTTTTCCTTAACTGAAAAAAAAAAAGAAAAATATTTCGGATACATGCTCTGAGATTTTATTATTATGAAACACTGGCATTCTGGCTAAAACACAAAATCCAGTCTCCTCTCTCCCTCAGCTGCATCATGCCAAAGGCTATTATACTATATGCACGTGATGATTTAACTGGGACTCTGTCTTCAGAACATCTGAAGCTAGTGCCTGAAGATGGTATTGAAGGGCCAGTCCTATACAGAAATGAAAGCTACAGACTGTTAAACCTCAGAACATGAAAAACAACGGAACTAGAGAGGTTTTTGCCTCACTTCTTTTGTAGAATTGCAGACCAGTGAAGTCACTTTGCAACTCTAAAAATCTTAGGACAGGATCAGTCTGCTGGAGGTAAAAGTCCCCAGAGAAGTGAAAAACAAAACCAAAGTGCTAATTAAAAAAAAAAACAAAAAAAAACAACAAAAAAACGGTGGGGATGTGCTACTAAATTTGTATTTGCAAAAGAGTTGCTGATTCAGGCAGCTGGACTGAATGACTTCCAACTGAAAGAGTCTAGTCTATAGATTCAGACTGAAGCAGTTTGATTATTTTATTACGATAGATTTAAAAGAAATACTTTTATGGGGAAGGCAGAAAGAAGCTTATAGTTTCTTTTTAATCAGTCTATAATAAATCACTTCTTTATACAAACTGAGTCCTGCTTGTAAATTACAAAATAAGGGTGGGACAAAATAGTCAAAATATGTTTAGTCTCAATAATACTGTGTTAAAAAGAGAAATACAGAATGGTTGTGTAATCTTCTGTTGTGTAGTGTGTTTATAAGGCACAAAAAACAGATTATAGCATATATATGGTAATGAAAACTGTGAAGGCTCCATGGTTTACAGAAACACCTCCTGCTTCAGGACCTGAAATAACCCCAACTAAAACACAGTTCTCAGTAATCATTACTACTACCACCTGACTGTCACTAAAATTGACATAATTTATATCCCATAAATCCATTGCTCAAAGTATTCATTTACGCAGATTTTAGTTGTTTTCAAAGCAGCAACCATAGGCAGAAATTTAGAAAAGCTAATTTGAAAGGGAAAAGAAAAAACAAGCAGCATAATGAAAAAGCAAGTTAGTTTTATGTTATTTGTAATTTCGTGTAGTAACACACGGCTTAAAAAGACCCCCTTAAATATATGCACTTTATTTTAATGTAAGGCAAACCTTAAAGTGAAATCAGACTGCAGAAGTAACATACTCAATAAACTGTTACATGCAGTTAGAAGTTGGAAAGTGCAGTTCCCAGCTAGCAAAAGGAAGAATATCCAACTGCTGCTCTCTCCTCAAACCCACTGTCTCCACCAACCAGATGTGAAAAGTTCTGTCACAGCTTACACAAGCAGTGCTGCAGTGAAACCTACATTTCCAAGGGTCAAAATAAGAAAAATTTTAGAAGGGAGTAACTCTTGTTTTCAAATAATGAATCTAGTTAAATTTTGCTGAGGTATTTTAGCGGAGGACCCTCACAAACAAGAATCTGTAATAATCAACTTTTAGTTTCAACAATGGGTATTAAAGAAAGAGCTAACCATTCAAGTGATTAGCTGTACATATAAAGACAAGAAAACATCAGTTTACGATATGCAGAACAAACATTGCTTTTCCATTATGTTTGTAAAAAAATGTCAATAACAAGCACAGAGACAGGTAAGCAATTAAAAAAGCATACGTATTTATAAAAAAATAAATAAAAATTACCACAGAACTGAGGTCACTCTAATGGGAAAATAAAAAAAAACACATTAGAGAAATTAGGGTTAAATGTTAAAGAAAAAGGAGGCTAACTTTCAAACAAAATGCATCTCTGCATTTTTTTTGCACCATCTAAACAAGATAGCATTAGTAGGACAGAAACATAAATAAAAATGGATGCAAACAAAGATGACAACTACATTTCTAATAACTTATAGCCAGTATGGTTACATGGTTTACTAGCTTTGCTTCAGAACCAATCCATAGTAGAGCTTATGGCACACAAATCACAGACAAGGTATGGTAGAACAAACCAACAAAAAAAAAAAAAGATTTAAGTTTTGAGGAAGTTTAAAGTTTGTCCTGAATTTAAATCCATGCACTGGGTTGTATATGAAATGGAAAAACAGTCCTTGTCATTTTACAGACGATTTGAAGTATCCACATACATAAGGTCTTAAAATAAAAATTGTGTGCTAATGTGTCCTAGCAAAGTTAAAGTGTTCCAAGTTATAACATACATATGTTATAACAAATAAAATTTGGCACACTATCAGGAAAAGCTTTTTTGAATATCCATCATTCCCAAAGACCCAGTTTTAATTGCAAACATTGTTAATCTTAAGTGTCTGCATTATCTGCCTCTCTGTTCATGTTTGCAGGAACAGAACCTTTTACAAAGCCTTTTCCAAGGCACATCAAAGTCAGTGAGAGCGTTTCTATAGGTTGGGGCAGGTAATTCAGTCCTGGGATTGCAGCAGGTTAGGGCAACAGGGCATGTGTTCTGTGTACAAATTTCAGTAATCAACTCGATTTGGATGCTACCGCAATATAAGCTACAAGCAAGATTAGGTTCAGCATCATTCCTTCTCTTAGAAAAAATTAAATTATAGGTTATCATTAGAATATTAATAGAAAATAATTTTAGTGACAGGCATTATGAATAGACAGCAACACCTGGAATATTAATGATAACAGTTTAACTGGTTAGTCAACCTTCAGAGACCTTTAATTAACCACAAACTGACACATACCACATTTTTTTCTTCCCTGCTTCCAAGGCTAATTGTCAGGATGAATGTCTTGGTGCTTTCACAGCAATGTAGTATCACACACAACATCTAACCAAACACTTATTTCTAGGTTTTTAAAATGTATATGAATTCTGTGGTCACAATATATAGCAATACTTTATGTACTTTCAAAAATTAAATACAGTACAGAAGTGGTACTGTATCAGTTTTCTAGGCAAATGAAAATTGCTCAGTTAATATCACCCAAAATATTTAATTTTTTTTTCTATCACACATATGGGTAAGATGGTAATGGGACTTGCATAAGTTCATGAACATGAAGAACAAGAGGCATTAAAGCAGCCTTTTAAAACCTCTACTGAGGAAAAAAAAACCAAAACCCAAATCCACACATACCAGCTAAAACATGAAAGCTTCTCACAAACCTCTAGCTATGAGGAATTGGTGGCTAATTGAGAACTGGAGTTTAAGTCCCTTATCAACACCAGTCAGTATAATAATTTTGTAAAAAGAATACTTTTGATTGCTGTCAAAAGTTTGCCCAGAATTTACCTTAAAAAGGTTTTCATTTCCATTAGTTATAAAGTGTTTCATTGCAAAACAAAATTTATACCCGAAGTATAGAGAAACAGCAACATTTAAGATTCTGTCCCTCTTTCCCCTACCATACACTATATATCTGAAACAACAATATCATGTACACACTAAATAGAGGTTTATTTTGCTCCCAGAGGAACCATCTAATTTCTTAGGATTATTTTTGTTCAAAGACATTTCCAGACATTCCCACTTACAGGTAACAGCAGTTCTATAAAGCACTCAGCCAGTGGTATGTGTTTACATTCTGACTCTACTCAAGCATCTCACACCTGGTCAATGTATGGACTGAAGCTTGTGGCCTGCATACATGTACCAAATTCTTGCCATAAATGACCAAAGGCAAATGCCTAAGTATGTCCAAATAAATATGCAAGGCATATATAAGGTCACTTGGTTTCAAAGTGCTGTGTGTAACTGTCACAAACCTAAAAATTAAATTACTGAACCAAAGTTCACAGCTACATCAGGAAAATTTAGAATTAAGTAATTTAAATTTTCCCCTCTCCAATGAATTGTCATCTGCTTTGTGAACAATTAATCTCCTTTACAGTAAGTACTCTATCAGTCTAAACATATAAGCAATAACTGAAAGTATTTGAGTTCATGGGCAACTGTAAAATATGCAAAATTGTCAGTCAATTACAGTACGGTCCTGACATGTTTGCCTTAGATACCATCTGTTTTGCCCCTTCATTGAAAATCTATCTATTTTAACTCTATATATCTACGACCTATCAGTTCCCTTTAGAACTGATAACCTTTCTCAGAAAGGTGTACTTACAAAGCACTTGGAATTTGATCTAACAACCTAACATGAAATAATAAACCCAGCACACCAAAACAAACCCAAATACACACAGATCTCACCTCAGCATTGTAGAATTTGGTTTTCACATCTAGTGGTTTGAGAACCTGAATGAAATGGAAAAAGACAAGACAGTTAGTTTCTCAGACAACTTCAGCATAAACTTTCAAAGTGCTAGGGTGCTTTATTAAAAGTGTTATTTTTCTTTTTGATCTGACACATAACTGGTGCATAATGGAATATGTGATACTACTGACTTGGCTGAAGCCCCACAACTCAGAGTATATGCTCGCTGCTTCTCACTTGTGCACACTTGGCTGCTTTCCTACTAAGCAGTTTTCTGGTACTGAAAACGAGTAATCTCGACTTAAGCACTGGCCTCTTATGAAACCAGACAAATCTACTGCTCTAAGTGGATCTATGTCTTTAAAATAACATTACCATCCTGGATCCTGAAGTGGTCTGCACTTGCTTTCAAGAGTGACAAAGAGCTATCTAATATTTACAAGTCCTTCAGAGTTCTGTAGAAGTTGCTCTGGGCTTCTCTAAAAATAAATACAGAACTTGTCATGTGCTTAACAACAAACCACACTAGCCTTCACTTCCTTCTTGAAAATGCAGCTGTTTCAAGAAATAAAAAAGCCAATAAGTTGTTTTAGTCTCATGAGATTCAATCAGCAAATGAAAACAACTCCATGACATAAAAGGTGATTATAAAGTGTTGGTTTTTAAGTACTTGAGTTTTTGCAGAAAGCCACTACAGTTAACACATTCAAATATGAAATACAGTGATGTAGCTGAAAGAAATATTCTTCTATTACACTTGTAAGAAAACAAATTTAAATTCTATTGCTGAAGAAATTTATTTTGCTTTACAGAGGGAAACTTCTTTTTTGCATATGAGTATACCACATTCTGAGAGACCCTTAATGTTCCAAGTTGTAAACAAATTTTTTAGCACTAAAGAATTCAAGATTAAAAAGTTGTCTTCACAGAGATTTCTGCATGAGAACAGGCATAAAGTTCAAGTCCTTCAAGTATTCATAACTATCTCTCTCTAGTCAGAAAAAAAAATTAAAATTTTAATTTAGGTCTTTGTTGGCTGAATGGGGTTTTTTTTCTGCCAAATATTTTGCTTCAGTGAGTTTCTTATTAATTTTTCTATATACTAATTTTTCTCCCTCTTCTGATAAACAAAGTTTTTGTCCATTCATTGCAGTATATTTCAAGTGGCCTTCCAGTAAAATACAAATAATTATTGTGAGGTTCACAAACCACCCCCAAAACCAAGTAACAATCCAACCCTAGAAAGAATCATTCATTCTCCATTTAAGCATAATACTGTTAATTACTCAGAGAAAGCTTTGGAACAAAAAGGCACTATCAATTTCTATTGACCCATGTATAATGTTTTTTAAAAAGAAGCTGATTAAAACCAATTCAACTTAAAAGATGCTAGAAAATGTCACTGAAAAAGCTGAGAATCTGTCAAAATGGTGGGGATTTTTTGTTATAAAATAGCTGGTGGCCTCTTGATCACTACTGGTCATCCACTCCCACTGTAAAGATATGGTTTGGTGTTCTGTAACACTTCCTTTTGTTTGTACTCAGATTTTCTAGCTAGTGTCTCTAAGTCAAATTGAAAAAAAACCAGCGAATATTGCTAAGTGAGGAGTTTTTCTTGTAATGAATCAGAGAGTATTTATAGAATGAACTATATATATTTACTTTTTGAGAAGCAATTATACTTCCTTCTTTGAAAGGAGGGCTCCAAATTTGGCAGGTATCTGACCTTAGCTATTTTGACAATTAAGTTGCCTGTTCTGTTTCAGTTGAAAACCATAATAATTACAACATACATGCAGACCCCTGAAAAATGTGCACAAAGAAGTTTACATATAAAATCAAAAGGAAAGAAATCAACATCTTGGACAAAGCTCTGGCAAGAACAAAGGTAAAGAATAGAGAGAATATGAGATCTGAAAACCTGCAGATGCTTATGTAAGTGATCAGAGAAAGCCTTGAGGAGACAGAGGGACTGAACAGTGAACTAAGGGACAAGGAATGGAGAAATGGAAAGTTTCACAAGGAGAGATGACCAACCACATCAGGATGAAAATAAACTTCACTAAATATGAAGAAACATTGAAGAGATTCTGGGTTCAGAGGTAGTGTAACACAAAACCTAATATGGAATCATTTTCCCTAGGATTGCCAGGAAAAATACCTTTGATTAATCAATACCTGCCATGTCAAGGCCCACAGGTACTAAAAACACTTGGATGTTCTTTGTAATGCATGGCCATTTAACCTTCTAAAGACTGAAATTCTTTTTTTCTGAAGTATCTAGACAGAATACTAGAAAACCACAACAAAAAATCACCTCACAGAATCACAAAATATCCTGAGTGGGAAGGGACCCACAAGAATCATCAAGTCAAATTCCCAGCCTTGCACAGGACACCCACAGGAAATTACTCCATGTATTTGAGAGCATTGTCCAGATACTTCTTGAACTCTGTCAGGCTTGGTGCTGTGATCACTGCCCTGGGGAGCCTCTTCAGTGCCCAAACACCCTCTGGGGGAAGAACCTTTCTGTAATATCCAACCTAAACTTCCTCTGCCACAACTTCAGAATCAAACTATATAATGTTCTTGTATTGCCAGACCCTCTGTGAGAGTATCTAAATATGTACTCAGTAAAGCCTGTCAGCTAAATCCTCCATTCCATAACAAAGAGCCCACAATTATCCAAATCTCAATGTATTTTTCTAAAAAAACAAACATCCATTAAATACACAGCTAAAATAGACTCTTTTCTGTCACAACCAGTCCACAGACAATAGTATTTTCCTCCTTTCCTCAGTTTTCAGTCTTGAGTTTCGTGTGATGGAACCAAAGCTTTCAACTCTGTTGATTACTTCCATGGGTATTAGATATAATATATTAGCCTTCTTTGTTTAAATTCCTTTAAAAAACAAGCCACTAAGTTCCAGTTTAAAAATGGTTACATTCACTAAAAGAAAAATCACAATTTTACAGTGTAAATTCAATGGTTAGATAAAACAAAGTCAGAATGAACAATGCTTGTTCTGTTTGAAAGGAGTCATAAAGCTGGCTGCTATAAAAAGGGATGTTTTTATAAAGCAATTTTTTTCTCTATAATTTAATAAAAATATAAGATGTAATATTTACTATTTCTGAAATATTTAACTGTACAATAATTAGAAAACACTGGTTCACGTGAAGTTTGAAGTGATGCCTTTAAATGGTCCACTTTTAAAAGTGAACATATTTTTGGTACGTAAAAGTGCTTTTAAAATATCAAAGGTTTTAAAATGGGCTTTCCAGGCTCACACAGTTACAAAAACTAAAGTATAATTTTTAAGCAATACCTGAAATTTGAAGAACTTTCTGAAGTACATCTTCTCTCCAGTCTGTGTAGTATAACTTACTGCACAAACTAAGCTGAAAAGAAACAATTATAAAAAAATAATTTTGAGTTACCTTAAACCTATGCTACATCAAAAGCAGAATAGCATGCATGTGATGTGCTGTAGTTTCATTTAAACTCATTTAATAATAGGAAAATTTGAAATTTTACATGTGTGTTCCTATCTCCTTCACTTCATGATGGATCACATCATCAATGCAACAGTCAGGTTTAAGTTCTGCCACTGCAGCACTAGAAGCTGAAAGATTCAAACGCTGAGAGCTTGTCTGAAGATCAGCCTGGAGACAGAAAAAAAAATACTGGTTAGAACTGCAGCTGCTTAAAACAATACAAAGAAAAGTAATTTATGTTATAAAGTACTAGGTTTCACCGAGCATTTTGTACCCTACACACTTTCACATATATTGTATGATATGTTAAGATGATAATTACCAAAGCTAAAGACAAGTTCTAAAACATGTAAATGGTCCAATCCTTTAACATTGAAGATCATAAAACCTCTACTTACTTTTTACATCGAGTTCTACAATGACTTCTGAAATTTCTACTCTCAGTGTTTTATTTGCTCAGCAGAAAGTGCAAAAAAGCAATGCAGCACTAGAAAATAACTCATACAAAATACAAATCAGTGTATGCTTTATGGAGACTTGCTTGGCTGACCTCACTGAAAGCGAATATAACTCTGTGATTTTGGATGCGGAAGTTTCGCTACACCAGCTCTTCAGAGAAGTGTTAGATAGAAGGGTGCATGTCCAGAGAAGGGCACTGAAGCTGGTGAAGAACCTGTAGCACAAGTCCTATGAGGAGTGGCTGAAGAGCTGGAGGTGTTTAACCTGGGGAAAAGGAGGTTCAAAGGATGGACCACACTGCTCTCCAGAACTACTTGAAAGGAGGTTGTAGCAAGGTGGGGGTTAGTCTCTTCTTGTAAGTAAGGAGAGCAAATGGACTCAAGTCTCCCCAGGGGAGGTTGAGTTGGAATAGAAGCAACAATTTCTTCACCAAAGGAGTTGTCAAGCATTGAAACAGGCTGTCCATGGTTTAGCAGTGGATTTGGCAGTGTTGGGTTAACAGTTGGACTTTTTGAGGTCTTTTCCAACTTTAAGAACTCTATGATCTTGTAATATATCCATTTTTTGATACAAACCTAATTTTTCACTTACATCTTGAAAGATTTCTATAATAATTTTTAGTTTTATGCCTTAATGTTTCAAATTTCGAAGTATATTTTCTGGGTTGGAAAAAGTGACGTGTATTTTCTAAAGTCTCTATATATTAGCATTAAACACACAATATATTGTCAGAAAACATATCCATCACTGGGTTTTTTTAATCAATCCAGTAAGTGGATTTTTTTTCACATACCTTCACCAGTATGTCCTTTACAACTTGATTACTGTCATTGTGCACACTAATGTAACTGGAAAATGTCTCGCCCAGAAATATATTTCTGCATTTCAGAAAAACAAAATATTTTTAGAAACAACTTTAAGTTCTAATTAAAACATAAATACACACACACACATTTGCCAGATCAAATCCTAGAAGACCATTTGCATCCTCAGAACACATACTTCTGAAGCCATCCTTCTAAGATAAACACATTCAAAAGAGAAGAAACAAATCTGATTTTTTTCCAGCTCAGTAGAATAAGATGGCTTCCAGTACCCACAAAAATCACAGCAATAAACTCTGTTAGTATAAGATGTGGTTTATAGTAGTGCATTACAATAGACATTCACTCACAGCAGCAAATCTCTTTCAACTTGCAATCCTTATTACATTCAGTCAGACTACAGAAAAGAAACAACAGGCAGCACACATACACACACACATATATATTTATAAATCAAGTAGAATATTTTTAAAATTACTGAAAATCTCATTGCATAACAATGATGTTCAAACTGAAAGAGAATAAACACCTTATCATTAAATGAATCCTAAACCATGCACGTTACTTACAATAATTCACTCTTACCCAAAATTTTGAGGCAGAGTCAGCATTTCTCCTAACATCAAAGTTTCTGCACCCTTTACAGTAGAAGGATCATCTTTCATGAGCTGATTAAATAGGTTACCTGCAGAAATATCAAGTTGCTAATTATTAAATATTTGCTAAGTCTAAAGGTTTGTCTACATTTAAATTAGGCACTTAATCACTTACTTAGATGTAGTTTACTTATTTTACAATAAACTTATTTAGGGATTAAATACATATCCACAGGCCTGCCTATAAATTACAGCTTAACTTCCAGGCACTTGTGTCCAATAGTTTATTCAGTATACACAATCCCAAAGCCATTGCTCAAATTAACATTTAAGAGAAATTCTACCCAAGTAGAATTGCCTACAGAACCCTACAGAACTAATCAACCTCACTTTTTTTCTTCCCCTGCTTGCTTTGTATTTCCACACAATCCTCTTTTCTTGACTCTTCCCTTTGACTCTTATACTTGACTTTCAGACTTCAACTACTACCATGGAACAACTCAGGGATTTCCAATTTATCACAGCACACCAAGCACAAGAGAATTCAAAACCAGTGATTTGTGCAAAATTATATTCCACAGAATATTCATGTGTTGGTTCTAACTACCAGGGTATTTTCTCCAGATAAAAAAATATAGTAGTGCAAATCGTTCTCCACTTTTCTCTCACTGAACTGCCCTCAATTTTGTGTTAAGTGACCAGACTTTGAGGTCACGCATTTGAGTATCATCACTAAGCTTTCAAAGCTGTAGGTCAAGAGCTATAGAGTGCACCTGGGCACTTTCCTTGAATCATTATCCAATCTAAAATATACTACTGTTTCAGATTAGTCAAGAGGAGGTCATAAGACTCCTCTAAGTCTTAGACGGTCATATTACTTAAACCTGGTAATACAGATATAATAATCAGTCAGCAGACAAGACTTACTTGGCAAATCTCTTTCTTCACAAGTCACGGGAATATTAGTGAATAAAGTAGGTTTGGTTAGCCTCATCACTGCAAAAATCAGAAAATAAACCACACGTCAATCAAACAACTTTTTTTTTTAAAAGTATAATTTTGTCTTGCTCTCCTTCCACCAAAAAAAACCCCGAAGAAACCACAATCACCAAATAAATCTTAGCCTGGAAAAGGATAACACCTTCTTGGATCACCTAGCCTTGCATGACATAAAAAGATTCCCTGCTCTTCCAAGATCCAACAATGCTGGTAATGCCACTGCTCTGTCTTGCTTTGTTGCCTGGTGCACTAACATCTACTGCTTTCAATTTTACTTGCTAAAGGTCGTAAACCTATTACAGTGTTAAGGGCTCTGTAGTCTTCAGAAGTTTACCAGTTTCATGTTTTTGTGAACTTTTCCAGGTTAAGCACCAGTCCTGTAATCTCTGTTGCTCTAGAACGAGACATGATGGCTAGGACAGAACTTTTCAGTCAAACACCAGTCTACAAGGAATTGCATTTACACCCTAATCTACAACACAGATGCAAGGTAGCATTACAAGCCTAAAAGCCTACATTATTTATACCACTGCTTTTTCTTTAAGCCACAAACTTTAAACTCAAGCCAGCAAAACCATCACAAAACTTCAGGAACATACCTAAAGCAAATACATTTTACTGATACTGACAAAATCAAAATCATTGAGATCTTGCTATTAAAAACCCTCTACTTCAAGAAAGTGGCCTTTTCAAAGGCTATTTTAACTCATACTCAAAATTACATTATTTTTACTTATATAACAGACTTAAGATATTACTTCCTAAAAGAATTCTTCCCTATTCACATTAACCAATGGCTCTGTTCTTGTATATAGCTGATAATGAAACAAAACTGAGCATTTGTAACCTTAGGTGTTGGTATTAATATGTAAAAATCACTGGAGTTTTTTTCTTTGAAACTCAATGAACATAAAACCAACTAAAACTAAAAAATGAACCAAAAGGATTTCTCTTGACTGCAACAGGTCAGTCAACATCCTTGCACTGACACATGTATTGTTGCTGTACTTTTATTGTACTTTTGTAGAGCTTATATGTCTAGACAGCATTCACTGTTTCCAGTAGTGTAAAGTATTCAATTACTTCAATATACATGTGGGTACAGTGGGTTGTACTGGTTCGCAAGAGCAGACACTACCATATAGCAGACCTATGAAAGCTAGCATTGACACAAACAATTCTCACTCCTCACATAAAAAAGGGTAATATATTCTCATTGCTATGGTGAAAAGTCGAAAAATATGACCTTTGAAGGCTTAGAGACATGAGGTATATTAAAACCCCCAGAAGACATACAAAACAGAGTAAAAGGAGAGCCACGTTCAACATTGAAAATGAAAAAGAAAATCAATTATATGTGCCTAAGAACTAAGCATTTCTTGAACAGAACAAAATGAAAGCCTGGATTTCAGGCTTGTACAGTGGTGTTACCCAACACTGCAGTAATTTTGTAGAGCAACGAAAGGTGGTGTTCACTCTTTATTACATGACAGTTATCCAGCTGAGGCACTCACAGCTAGCAGAGCATTATCACTATTCACATCTAAGCAAACATAATGCAGCAGAAAGCTGACAGCTGCAGTGACAGTGATCTCTCCTTCCGTTTATTAAGGTGTTTGTCTAGCTCTTTTGTCAGTATATCAAATAAATACAGTGGGACTGCATTATTGGCATTGCTTAATTTTATTCAAATTTACGCTACGCCTGTATAAACTAGTAGTTGCTGATTGTTTCTAAAGAGAGAGTTTCGTCATGTTTCAGGCAATAAATAAATACATCACCGAATGAAGTCAAAATGGAAATAAACTACAATAGATATATCATCATATTTAATAGGACTACCAAATTAATATTAGAAATTACAGTATCTTTGCAGGAAATCTCAGATCTTTTCTACTAAGACCTTAGACACAAAATACAACATTAAATAAAATTCAGATCACACTGCATTCTACTTCATTGTATCTTCAAAAATATTGATGTACAAAGAAACTTTCATACTATTAATGTTAAAATCAGAAATATAATTTCAGTGAAATAATTTGGCTGTATAAGCTATAAAACTTATAATGACCCTCAGTTACACTAGACTGCATTTTGCACTAATTTTGCTAAGTGGTGATATTAAATGTCACAGACACCCCAAATGTCAATATAAGACCCCCTTAAAATTCAGTCAAAGTTTAAAAATACATGTCAATGACCCAAATGGAGCAGTATTCTTAATCTAAAAATTAAAAAAAAATGTTATGCCTATAATAAAATATAATTCTTCAACACAAGGATCTAATAAAAATATAAGTAAAAGTCTAAGGTAATTTTATTTATTTATACACAGAGGGATCTGTTATGCTTTTGTTTGATCAGCAGTAATGATAATCTAAAAATATACAAATACCATACACTTGTTTTCCTCCTTTTCCACATGTCATAGACCTTGACTTCCAACTGGAGCAGAACTATTTAGAGTTAATAGAACTGCCTAAGAGAAATGCATACCTTGAAGTCATATCAATCCTCGTTTAACTTCTCTACTAATCCTCCAAACATTCAATTGAGCAAGGACAGCATGACCTTGGAAAACTTCATTCTTTCAGATGACAAAAAGTCATGCTGAACTCAGCCTTTTATGACCATAAAAAGCATTCAAATCCTCAAAGACCTTTACCTTCCAAAATGACAACAGAGGTTTACAGATGGAAGCTTCATTTCTTAATTTCCTCACTTGTAGCTGGAAGTGCTTTCTAGTGCTCACTAGTGATTTTTTGTTCCCAAATGTAATTAGAGACAAAAAAACCAGAAACATCAGGAAAAATAATCTTACTATCAAAGCTGTAAAACACCAATTATTAAGTTGTTCCTATTTTCCAGTACACAATTTCTACTGAAGCTATCACTGGAATTTCTATGAAAATGCAGATAACATTACTAAGACAGGACAAACACATGACATAAAGTAAGTTTGTATTTCATGCAAGGGATATGCCTTCATTAAAAAACTCACATAGACCTTATTTTCAGAACATAATTAGATCTTGAAAGTCTTAATGTCAAAAATAATAACAGCAATTATTACAACTCACTTAAAAACATTTTTCCTTCTCCTAATTTCAAAGAAGCAGAGATAATGTACTTTGCCTGACTGAAAGCATAGATTTTATTATCTCACATAGCTTGCCACAATAGTCTGGAATTTTTACTTTAATATTTTTCTTTTAGACCGCCAACGTAGAGAAAAGCTACGAAATGCACTAGTACTAAGCCAAACAGAGATTCACTAAGCTTAATTGAACCATAAACCTTCAGGCAAAACAAAGTTAAAGAAATACATAATTATGCAGCAAAGTAAAATAAGTAGTCTTCCGCTCACTAATTCATCAGTTGTTCTAAAGTCTCTATATTCTAAACTGCTTAAAAACCCTAGACTTCATATATGGTAGTTTTATTATTAAATTGCATCTTAAATTACAAACTAAATATAATTCCATATTTATGTACAAGCAAATTCATTTTATCTGTAAGGCTTAGCTTTTCCCTAAGAATATTTCTAACGTATTCACAGTATAATATATCACAGAAAACCCATATCTGTCCCACAGATCTTTGGATAGTAGCATTGCAAGATGGCAATTCATTCTTCTTGATGAGTCTATTTATTTTTATCCAGATGTCCTCCAAATTCTGATTCTTACAAATAGATTGTTCAATTGTCCACTTCGCTCTATAAAATGCATGTAGTTTTAGTCTTTCCAAATTATTTTGCAGTTCTTGAGATAAAGGAAGAATCTTTTCTTTGAGTTTAGCGCTAGGGAGAGAGACACTCCAAGACCTTTTCAACTTTTGTTTTCCATTAGATGGTGGTTGTCCTTGACAGTCCAAGTTAATTGGCCTGTGAACAGCTTGTGCTTTTATTAAAGTTGGACCATGTTTCATGCTAGACTGAAACTCAAGGAGATTTTTTGTGCAGTCATAATCAGAAGATCCTGTAACATATTCTGAAGGTGTAGAAAGATGTTTCAATTCTTCTGCTTCCTCATGAGAAATAACAGGTGCCTGCTTTTTTGGTTTGAGGGGAAGTCCGTATAAATCATTTGGAAACCAAGGTGCAAATCTTGGTAACTGACGAATGGGAAACTCCTTCACTGCTGCTTCTGCAAATTTCTGCAGTTTAATTACATCTCTCTGATGTGGTCGATAATGCAAGACCACTTCCATGCTTGTACAGGAGGAATCCTGCGATTCTTAGGAAAACAGTCTCTTGATTAGGATTCTCAGATCTAGACTGAAACATCTTATTTACAAGAATTTCCTTGCCCTTTCCTTTTCCTTGATGTAAAGATCAGTGGAAAACAGGACCTAAAGCAGAAGTATTATAAAACAATAAGATACTACCATATTAAGATACACATCGCTAGGATATTTTTCAAAAAAGAATCAGGTAGTAAAATAAGTGAGATATGTATCAGAACATTCCGCTTTATCTAGGCTGAACAGTAGTGACTGTATTCCACCATTGCCAGTGTAAATTCAGTACACTGAACATATGCATACTGTTTATTTAACACAGCCCCTTCACAAGAGAATCTTGCTGTCACCATCTCACACTTGCCTGCCATCCATCCATCCATGCATCACTATTCTTGCTATGTGGTTGTGATGCATACTAAAAGATATACTATTATTACTGCCTATTTTCTAATTTAACAGACAAATTTTTTTATGTGTTCTTCTACACAACAACACTTTAAGCCAGGACATATAAAGCAATTAGAAAACACATGTGTTACAAAAACCCTTTCTGAAACAGCAGTGACTCATATATCAGTTTTTTAAATAAAAAGTTAAAAGGAAAGTGCTCTAAGCAAATTAAAGTTGCCTGCTTTCATACCAGAACTATACATTTAGTCTCAGAGCTTCCAAGCAACATCTGCAACCTTACTTAAGGAATTAATAATTTCTTAATTTATTAGGCTTTAAGAATAACTAAGACTCATGAGACCCTCAAATGCTTTATACTTTCATATAAAGAACACATTAAATGCAGGGGTCCAGTGAAGGGTGAACTAAACTGTTATGAAAGATAAAAGATGCACTCTCTTCTCTCCTGTTTCCCCCCATCCAAGAAGTTTGCAATCATTTCAGGTTCTTTGAGAGAGATCAGTAATATACCATATTAAAATAATAAAATCTAGGATTGCCTAATCACTGCACTGTCAAGACATTGTTTAGTATAGTCACATTGCAAAGAAACCCTCACACCTTTCCCACTTCTTTTGCAAAATCTAGAGCCTGGACTCTGCTCCAAATTTCATAAAAACCCAAGGACTACACTGGTTTCTTAAAAAAGCAAAATGACCCATCACAAAACTTTTTGCTTTAAGTAAGTTATTATCAAAATGCATTTGTATTGTCAAGTGATTATGTTTCACATCCTCAGGTTTTTGACTTTCTTCTGTGTGTGTGTAAACATATTCAAAAGTGCTTCTTGGGCTCTGAATTTTGGTTAATAGGTTTTACTGTGATATGCAGATACCATTAAAAACTGTCTAGATCTAAAGGCAGAAGATGGGCTCTGAAATCACATTCATAGTACTTTATCCATCTGAGCATCCTCACTGATCTCGAAGGCTTGCAGAGTTGAGATTTTAACCAACAGTTTATTGCACCTACAGAACGGGCAGCATTTATTACTCAGAAATGATCACGTTTTTCACAGGGGCTCTCCTGATTCCTGCACGAATCTCGCAAGGCATGCAAGACTGGCACACACGGCGTTATTCCCCAATTCGCGTCCCCCTAATGAAGGCGGCCAGGCTGGCGGCACCGCAGCAG
>WBMV01008147.1:259557-270064 GCA_013396655.1 Campylorhamphus procurvoides
TAGGCTAGACTCGGCCCGGCTCGGTTAGGCTCAGCCCGGCTAGGCCAGGCTGGGCTCGGCTCCTGCGGTGCCACCCGGGGAGGGGAGCAAGGGGTCTGGTACGGGAGTCGTCGCCTGGGGCAGTGGAGCTCCGGCGTTGCCCTGTATTTGTGCGGTTTTTTTCCTTTTCCCCCCCGAAATGACCCCCAGCTTTGCTTTCCGCTGGCGGTTTAAGACGTTCCCGCAGCTGTGTGCTCCCGCTGCTCGCGGCTGCGTTTATCGCTTCGTAAGGGTCTGAGCTCGGTGTGACTGACCCCTTCCTGTGCCCCAGCGCTGGAGGGGAACTCTGCCGGCCAGCACGCCTTTGTCAGGGTCGTGCCCTCCGCTTCGTTTTCCTGCGAGCGTGTTTCTGCTTACTTATTGTGCCGCTTGACCAGGGCGCTTTCCTTGTAGCAGTACATTAGATGAATTGGGCACGAACTAGTGGTGATTAGCTGGGATGCTGAGACGTTAAAACGTTCTGTTTGTTTCTAATTATTTATTTACTTTTAAAATATCGTTAGTTGTACACATAGAGCAAAATTAACATAGAGCAAAATTAATGATTCACCTGATTCGGCTTATGTGCTGTGATTGCACAAACTTTTGTGAGATAAACTGTAACATATGGCTTACTACATGGAATTTTGCTTTTTTATCAGCTCAAAACCAAGTATGGTCTTTTTTAACTTACAGGTTCTTGAGTGTGGAGTCTGTGAAGATGTATTTTCTTTGCAAGGTGACAAAGTTCCCCGGCTGCTTTTGTGTGGCCATACTGTCTGCCATGACTGTCTTACTCGGCTTCCCCTTCATGGGAGAGCAGTTCGTTGTCCTTTTGATCGACAAGTTACTGAGCTAGGTAAGAAAATGTTAAGTTTGGAGTTCTTGAAACTTGTCAGCCAAGGATATCTAGAAGATAATGATAGATACAGGTTCTTACTGTGCCACTCAGTGATAGATAATACTTCCAAGTAATGAATGTCTAACTTGAAGTCTTTTTGTACATTTATGTTTATAGAGGGTTACTCTATTTTAAATTAGTGTCTAGGGGGTCCTGAGTGAATATTAGTTTCCTATTGTCCTGAAACGCTAAACACTAACACTAAAACCAAGCAATTAAATAGGTAGCTGCTTTGACAAACAGATTTGTCTGGAGTCATGATGAAGTGATACAGAGAGAAGTTTCAGTGTTAACAAACCTGATTTTTTACAGTGTTAATTACTTCTTTACATGCCATGACTGGCAGTGTCAGGCTATCAGCAGGAATTCCCTGACTGTAAGAGTGCCAGCAAACATATTTGAAAGGATAAGTTAGAGCTTCTTTCCAACAGTGGAAGTTTATTTTAGTCAAAAGATGACACATGCTTATATTTTTTTCAGAATAAGTATTACCTGATCAGCATAGGGTTACAGAGAACAGAAGTCATTGGAGGAACTTGTTAGGAGAACTGGCTGCAGCAGTCTTGAATAGCACGGGATAAAATAACTGTTGGAAGCAGGAGAACCCTGAGAGAAGGGTATCTCTAATCTGGTCATCCATGAGAGAAATGTTTAAGTATCAGATTCACTCAAATAAGGCTTTACTTTGCAGTAAGAGAACCTGCTAGATTGTAGACTGAACTGGAAGGAATATTAAGATGCAAGATGTTTTCATGGAGATAGGAGTCAGGAAAAGAAATCCCAGTCTCATATGAAACAGGGGTTTGTTTTCTGGGCAGCGTGAGGTGCTAAAATATGAGTGCTGTGAATGATCACCAATCTAGTAGATGCCGATGAAAAGAGCAGTGATTCATTTTACATATCTATGACTGTACAGCTGCACAGGATTTCCTAAACTATGCTTTTAAGAGGGAGAATGTTAGAGCACAAGACTCAGTCTTGCTCTTTTGCTACATTTCTGTCCAAGACCACTGCTTTTTTTTTTTTTTAATTATGATGGGAAACTTGTCACTTCTTAGTTTTTATTGTTCCTTTTCCCCCAGGAATCTGAAAGTGTCCTATCATAAATCTTTGAGTGTTTCATGTTTCACAAAAATGAAGTTTTACAAAAACATCTACACATTTCTTTCACCTTACTTAATACCGAGAAGCAATGAGAAATACATGGAAATATGTGGTCTGCAGCTGAAAACTGACTTGTTTACACACTTATGAAAATATTCTAATAGTTTATAAAATCTTGATATAAGAGAAAACATTTAGTAGTAAACAGATAGGAACAAAGCCTACTTAAGCTATACTGCTTTGCAGAGAAAACTAAAGATTGATTTTTGTGGGGGTTTTGAGATTTCTTTAATGAAGTTGCCTGTGATTAATCTTCTAATGGAGAATTTTAAATGGGTATGTACAGGCTGAAGATATCAGAACTGTCTAGTGGCTGTCTTCAGTAGGATTAACATTTTTTCACCGAAAAGGTGCAGTGGAAAAACCTCTCTGAGTTACAAAATTTTGAAACCATGTATTCTGGACGTTATGTTGGCTCATGTTACATAGAGGAAAATCCAATAAATGGTCTTTGTAGAAAAAGAGGCTCCTCTTAAAGCCTTTTTCTTAAAGTATAATGATTTGTGAGAAGAGGCAAATTATTTCTTGCAAGCTGCTTTCTCTCTTCCTGTGTTGGGTTAGTGGTTGGTTTTTTCTTTTTTAATTAAGATGTGGACATGGGGATTTTTAGGAAGGATGTGCTTATGTTACAGCTTTAGAGTCTTTCTCTATCTGCCATTATTACAGATCTGAAACTATTTTCTGCCTTTAAAACTTGTTCAACAGAGGTGTGCAGGTGATGGCATCCTTCACGGAATCCATCCTATTGGTATTGTTTACATTTATGCATTTATTTTTTAGTCTTTGAGTGCTAAGATAAAACTTCAACATATTGTACAAGAAAATGTAGTTATATTGTTCTCTCAATTCTGTTCAGACATTTAGACAAAAATTGCTGGTTTATTCCTTGCATTATTTATAATCCTTTTGAGGTCAGGCTTCATGCTTTTGAAATTGACATCTGTATTGTTGGCTGAAGTCAGCCTTAGTATTTTCACTCTGTCACTATCTTGTTCCTGGCTGACACATTTCCTGCTACTCATGTCTTATTTTTTGTTTGAAAAGAGACAGAGTGTGTAGTGATTTTTGTAATGGGCACAAACATCCTTTGTATGCACAAGGATGAGATCATTAGACTCTTGTACGTTTGTGACCAAAGCTGAATTTGAGTTGAAGTCCAAGAAATTAAAGAGAGGGTTTTATACAACTTTATGATGGGTTTATCTTTTAGTGAGTTTAAATATATAATAAACATTTTATTGGGTGTGTTGAAAATATGTAGGTCAAGCACACAGTAACTTTGTAGCAAATTTAGAGTAAAAAGAAAAGTGCCTTTTTTGCAAGTATGTAAATTTTATTATAGATATGAGTGAAATGAGACATGAATTTCTGAATGAGAATACATGTTTATAACCCACCTAGCTGACCAAGGAAAACCAGTTGATGTAATCTTTTTCAGTATTTCAGTAAAACTTTTGATACCATCTCTCACAAGATCCTTCTGGACAAAATGTCCAGCAGAGCTGGATAAACACATCATGGGCTGGGTGGGCATTTGGTTCACAAGTCGAGCAGAGAGGGTAATAGTGATTGGGGTGACCTGTCACCAGTGGGTTCCACAGAGCTCCATCCTGGGCCCTGTGCTCTTCAACATCCTCATAAATAACTTGGACACAGGACTGGAGGGATACTGAGCAAGTTTGCATGTGACACAAAGCTGGGAGGAGCTGTTGAGTCCCTGGAAGGCAGGAAGGTCCTGCAGAGAGACCTGGGCAAATGNGTGAGAAGGGATAAATACTCCTCAATTATGTCAGGGAACATTTAGGTTGGATATTAAAAAAAGAGTCTTCACCCAGAGGTGGCTGAGCACTGGAACAGGCTCCCCAGGGTAGTGGTCACAGCACCAAGCCTGACAAGAGTTAAAAAAGCCTTTACATGACACTCTCAGGTACATGGTGTGGCTCCTGAGGATGGTCCTATGCAGGGCTAAGAGTTGGACTCTATGATCCTTGTGGGTCCCTTCCAAATCAGCATGATTCTGTTTTATAGGCTGCTTACAGGTTATAAATTCTATTTTAGTAGATTAAAAGTTGGTATGCCAACTTTGCCTGTTTCTGTGTCCAAGAGCTACGTGGTATACAATTGCTAGTACATATACTAGTGAGTCTCATGATACATAATAGAAGAATATAAGGACAGTGTAACTTTGTTTCTCATGGCAGCCTGTAGTTATGCACTAGAAAATAAACACAGCTATAGACATATTTTTTGATCTTGTTGGTTGCATTTCAATAAAATAGCTGTTTTGAATTTCGCTTCATTGCTAGATATGGAGCAGAACTAACATGATTGTAAACAGAAGAGCATTTCTTAGTGTTTTGGTATTTTTAATAAACATATTAAAACCTGTGAAAGAAAATGCTTTTTATGAAACTGTGTAATGACTGAGTAGCCTCTTCATCTCTCAGCCTTACCCAATGTTTGCTTAAAGACTAAGACAATGTTTGCTTAAAGGCTAAGAGCTATAATCTGTTCCTTAAGTGGGTTTATCCTTTCAGCGTGTGTGCATCCATTTATGCTGACTATTAATGGCTGTCTGGATTAGTGGCTAATCTAAAGATGTGAGGTCCATGTTAGTATCAGCAGTCTTTGTATTGGTGTGTTGTTAATGCGCACATTTTATATGCTGTGGTATCTGAAGATTGTGCAGTCAGTTTGATGTGGGAAAGTGTTGTTCTAAACACTCTAGAAAGGAACCATTTATCCACTGTTCAGTGCTTTGTGTTTTGAGACTTAGGATCTAGAGGTCTGTCTAGATACAGTGTCAACAAATCTTATTTATGAACTGTGTCAACAAATCTTGTTTATAAACTGGTTTGATGTCATTTAGATTCTGAAAGTGGATATAGTACTCTGCATTTTGTCCACTTGTAATAAGACATGAGTTTTCTTTGCTCTGTGTTATGGGGGAAAAAAGTGATCTTTGTAGGAGTGATAGAGCTAAAAAATCACTAAGCTCAGAAGTCAGAATATGTCAAGGCAGTTGACACTGCTGGTGCTTAGAGTAACAGTGCAGGGCCAGAATATACCTTCTGTAAACTTCTTCAAGATCTATGGCAAAACCAAGTTGAAATATTGCTGGGGGTTTTATTTGCAGTTTATATTGTAGAGTGCACTGATCTTGGATGGGGTGTTGGTAATCGTCTGTACCAGAGAAGGCTTCTGTCATGGAACTGGTAGCTGCAGAGATGACTGACTTTAAAAGCACTGACTCTTTACAGCACCTTGCTTTATACCTAACTTCAAAGTTACTAACCAGTGCTTTGATAGGCCCATTTCTGGAAGCAGCAGATTTGCTAAGCTGTATGGTTTTAACTGGTAAGTGTATTTTTTTAAACAAGTAATCAATGTTGTTTTACATCTGTTGAGGGTGTTGGAGGGGAGAATAGCTTATATAGGCTCCCATTTATAGCTGTAGAACAACAGAATCATCTATTTATCTGTTCTCTGAACTTTGCCTTTAATCTGTGAGGCATGTAACTTCTCAGTGGCCAGATTCAAAATAGAATATTATGGGCTATAGTTTAAGCTGTGGGAAAAATTGACTAGAAAAGAACATTTCATGTAGTAAAACTGGAAGCTACATAAAGCATGAGGTATACCTCGTGGATGCCAATTGGATGCTGCTTTTCATAACTGCTTGCAACTCATAGTTGTTGTCTATCTGTTCGTTTGTATCTGCACATTCACTCTAATGATACATCAAAATCGTCAAAACCATGTTGAAGAAGGAAGACTTTAATGTCTGTGTAGTATCAGGGAGATGACACTGAATTCCAGAAGGGTGCAGGGGACATACTCCTATCAGACTGCCACAGGGCAGCAAAATTTAGCAACTAAGAAACAATATGCAATACCTGGACAGTTCAGGAAGTCTGGGCTCTCTGGGAAAACACGTGGGATACAGTTTCTGTGAGTTCATCTCAGATACCTGGTACTGACAGACATCTGCATGTGGACTGAAAATATTGAGAGGTTAGACATTATTTGGAATCAACCTCAGGCTCTGGCTGATACTCTGCTAGTCTTTGCATCTGGATTGTAAGAGGCAGTCCAACTTTTGTCCAGATCTGTAATTTTTTGCTAAACTTGTGTTTTTCAGACCAAGCTTGAAGCAAAGTGCAAGTCGAATAAGGCAGTTACTTGCATTTTAATAAAGAACAGTAGTGTGTGTGGGGGTTTTTTTTACAGTAGTGGAAGTTCACTAAAAGTTTGGCTCCTATTCTTAGATGGTTACCTTTGCACAAAGCATGAAACAAATACCTGAATTACAAAAATTACAGAATTACTGCTTTATACAGTTTTGTTCAGGCAATGATGTCCCACACTCTAAAAAGTAACTACAGCAACATTTTCTTGTCCTACAAACACGATTCTAAAATTCCATTGTAAAATAAAGGAGTTGATTTCAGGTCCTACAAATTCTGTTTAAATACAAGGTGGCATTTCCAGGCATCTTCTTAGCTGCATAATGTTTATCTGTCAATACCCTGGACACTACTGGTAATGCTGTGCCTTCTATGATTCTGTTCAAAGCTAGGAAACCCCCAACTATTTCTGTTCCTGAATTTAGTAGCTTCTGTACATTTAAGTAAATATCTGACAAAGAGTTAATGTTATGTGATGAAACCAAAGTCTGCATTACCTTCCTTTGGGTGCACTGAAGTGCTCTCTTAGTATTCAGCAGTAATGTTGGACATAACTAAGTAATTCCTTTGTGCTCAGATATGTTGTTTCCAGAGGTGGTAAAATAGTGTTACAATATTGTAGGCATTAGGAGCAGTGTTGCCAGGAGTTCCAGAGTGGTGATCCTTTCCTTGTCCTCAGCACTGGTGAGGCCACCTTTGGAGCACCATGTCCATTTTTGGGCTCCCTAGTACAAGTAGAGCTAGTGGACCAAAACATCAGTAAGATAATGAAGGAACTGGACCATCTATTGTGAGGAAAGGCTGAGAGATATTTTAAGAATATCTGAAGAGAGGGTGCAAAGAAGAAAATCCCAGGCTTTTTTCATTGTGTCTACTGAGAGAACTAGAGGCAACGTGCACAAACTGCAACACAGAAGTTTTGTCTGCACATAAGAACACAGTTTTGACTGTAAGAGTAACCAAGATCTGACACAGATTGCTGAGAGGGGTGGTAGAATCTCCCTTCTTGGAGATCTTCAAAAGCTGCCTGCATGTGGTCCTGGGCAACCAGCTCTGGCTGACCCTGCTTGAGCAGGGGGACTGGCAAGGTGGTGTCCACAGGTCCCTTCCAACCTCAACAATTCTGTGATTCTGTTATAGCTGAAAAGTAACAATCCGGTGCTCAAAGATGACACAATCTATTGAGGTGCCTCTACCTTGCAACAGAGAAAATGTAATTAAATTTATGACAGTTATTTTGGAAAAAGTCAAGGGATGATACTTCCGTGAAGAAGCAATCACTAAGATTCTCATGTGCAATGTGACCTATGGAGGTAGCATTTAGCAGCAGTCCTTGGGATGCAATTCTGCTTTTACTTCTCATCATGTTTGTGTTAACTTCTGCAGGAGTAGATATAGACTTCTGCTTTGCTCTAGGAAGTATGAGATATTTTCCTTTTTGTTAAATCAAATAGTTTAATATGTGATGTTTTCTTTCTGAATATTGTTTTGACTCTTGCTTACTGATTCAAGGATTATGAGGTTTATCAGTAGGGAATTCTTCACAGCTTCCATTAGTATGGTAGAAATGTTCGTTGTACTTATACAAATAATAAATTTTATGGTACACAGTGTGTGTGTTCCTTGTATTGTTTAGTTGTTAGCTATTGTAGATTATTTTATGTATGTTTTTACATAGTTTTTCTAAATTTTTAATAATATTTATGTCTTAAGTAGGGAAAACTGGCATAAATATTAAATAACTTCATGATTGAAGGAAGAGGATGGGGGGGCTTACAGAAATGTTGCTGATTGTATCTCACTGTGGTTAATGTCACTGTAGTCATTGTGCTCTTAATATTCATCAGAATCTCAACTGTAGTTTGCGCAATTTCTCAAAATGGTATTTGCTTTAGGCTTTTCTTTCTCTCCTCTCCTTCATTTAACTCTTCCTCAAAAATAGGAGATTCTGGTGTCTGGGGATTGAAAAAGAATTTTGCTTTGTTGGAACTCTTGGAACGGTTGCAGAATGGACCTGCTGGGCAGTGTGGGACAGGAGAAGAAGCCATTGGTCTATCTGGAGAGGTACTGAGTTTTAAACAAAAAAGGAAAGAAATTTGTTACATTTGCTGGGAGCTGTCTCGAGATAGAATAAAGATTAAAAATCAGTTCTTTGCCAAATATAATTTCACCAATTATACTGTTATTTTCTTCCAATATCTAGTATTAAGGCTTTAAGTGCCTCATAATTAAATGCAAAATTGTACTTGACTAAAGCAGAAAATAAACAGGTATTAACAGGCATGCGTACTATTTCCCCCTTTTTTATGCTTTTAAGATTCTTTGAAAAGGTTATTCATTTGAATATTTTAGTTACAGTGGTATCAGCACAGTTTTCTAAACTCCTTAGAAATTCTTCCTAAAGATTTCAACTTTTCTTCTCAGTAGTTGCGTCTTAAAGTCATTTGGTATCACTACTTCATGCAGTAGTACTTCATTACCAAAGCTAGCTGCTTTTATTGATTCAGTAATAGCAACTGGTATGCAAAAAGTGTTTTGCTGTGCCATTCTAGAAATAGATAACATTCTTAGGTGCCTTGTCCATTGGTGTTTTGTCTGTCTGTAACTAATACTTTGTTCCGTAATGACTGCCTTGGAAGGCATCAATGGAGCCAGATTTATTTTCTCCTCCAGACCTTTACAACGTGCACTGATGTTTGGATTTATAAAATTGCTGAACACTTCAGACTTATTTTTTTAAGGTTTATTGAAAACTTAAAATCAAGTTTAAAAGTAGTCCAAATATTTATTAGTGTTTAACCTTAAAGTAAAGCTTATGTTGTTGACAAGTCTTGTTTTTCCTCAGTTCCTGAGTTTAAGTATTACCAACTTCAGTTTTGCCTTTGTTTTGTTGTTGCTAGAGTATCATTCGTTGCGATGAAGATGAAGCCCACGTTGCATCCGTGTATTGCACTGTTTGTGCCACTCACCTGTGTGCAGACTGTTCCCAGCTTACTCATTCTACTAAGACACTAGCGAAACACAGGCGTGTGCCTCTTGCTGATAAGCCTCACGAGAAGACAATGTGCTCCCAACACCAAGTGCATGCTATTGAGTTTGTTTGTTTAGAAGAGGGCTGTCAGGCGAGTCCTCTCATGTGTTGTGTCTGCAAAGAATATGGGAAGCATCAAGGTCATAAGGTACTTCTAGTAATTAATTTCTAGTCATGCTGTGGGGTGGCTTGCATAATTGCTTATCCAAGTAAAGTACAAAAGGTTGTCAAGAAAGGAGGGAAAACTCTGGGTATGTCTTCATACTGTTCTGTCATTTTTCCTTCATTGCAGATAGTTGCCATAGTAAAATTACAAGCAAAAAATTTTATTATTTCTAAGACCTCTGAGTTATTTTTATACTTGTCACAGGATTGAACTACAAGTTTTGAGAGCTGTTTTCATAATGCAAACACTAGGTGCATATCACATCACTGGTGAAATGTTATTACCTTTTTCCTTTTTTAATAATTAATTATGAGAAACAGGCAAATTTTTGTTTACTTGTGTAGCTACTAGATGCCTGAATTACTTACAACATAGTCTGTAACTCCTGATTATATTTTAAAGTGCAAGATGGCTTTAAATTCTTACTTGTCTTTCCTATATATATTTGTAAATCTATGCTGATATACATACACATATACATTAAATATGCTGTAAAATAACAAAGATGATTAAGGAAGATATTTATGATTGATCTTTGATATGTTGCTTTTAATTAATAGCATTCTGTCTTGGAACCTGTAGCGAACCAGATTCGTGCATCCATTTTAGATATGGCTCACTGTATAAGAACTTTCACAGAAGAAATCTCAGATTACTCCAGAAAACTGGTTGGAATTGTTCAACACATAGAAGGAGGAGAACAAATAGTTGAAGATGGAGTTGGAATGGCTCATACTGAACACGTATGCTTTTTTTTATTTCCTCCACATGCACAGTATTTGGGTTTTTGTAGTAACCAAGAGAAGGAATGTCTTTGAAAACTAAATGTAGGTTTTATAGGACAAGACCTGAAGTTCTTATATCTAGCAAATCACTACTGAGGCTTAATCAGCAGATAGAAGGGTACTTGTAGTCTCTTACAATGGTTTTAGGCTACATGAAAAGAGGGAGGCAGTGGGGAAAGTTGTTTAACTGGTAATATTGAAATACTGTGACAGATGGCCTGTGTTCTCAGGTGCTCATACTACTGAGGCTTTTTT
>WBMV01008147.1:270104-297342 GCA_013396655.1 Campylorhamphus procurvoides
TAGGAAGATGTGTATACATACAAATAAGCTACTTGATTATAGAAGTAACTTCTTGGAGGATCTTGATGTTATACAGAAAGTCTTATCAGCCCTAGGTGGGACTTGAACTGTAATGTAACCTAGCAGATATGAACGTAGGTGAGAACCTGGAATAAAACTGAAAGTATGCTTCTGGAATCAACTGGTGTCCTTAATCTTGTGGGTCTCCTTTCTGCAACACTGTAGGTACCAGGAACTGCAGAGAATGCTCGCTCATGTGTCCGAGCCTACTTTTCTGATCTTCATGAAACCCTTTGTCGTCAGGAGGAAATGGCTCTTAGTGTTGTTGATGCTCACGTGAGAGAAAAGTTAATTTGGCTTAGGCAACAGCAAGAAGACATGACCATCCTCTTGTCACAGGTTTCAACAGCTTGTCTTCACTGTGAAAAGACTTTACAACAGGTAGGTCAACGAGTGAGCTGTGGCATATGGCAAGATATGTGGAACTACAAATTAAGTTTAGACTACAAAAAGAAGAGGTTAGATAGTACTCTCTGTTATTTCTTAACAAAGTTAAAATAGTCATGATATAACATGAGATTTAAGTATTCATTACAAGGGGCTGTTAGCGATAATCAGTACAAAAGCATAAGTCCTCCAGTTGCTTTAAGCCTTGTGGCATGACTGTTCTGAAATAATTTCTGGTATTTGTGAGGTTAGTGGGAAGGTGAGACAAAACTGAAGCAAAAACCCCCTCCAAGATTTATTGGAAGGATTTTACAGTTGCAATTGCCCATAGAGATGTTTGAAGGTAGTTGCCATACACAGCTGGTAGAAAAAATGTGTTATGATTAACTAACTTTTAGTAGTGCTTGTAACATGGGTAATTCAACATCTTAAATGTCTGAAGAAAGTGACTGTATGAGAGTGTCTGACTGGTCCAGTCTTCGCTTAATTTAATGATAGCAAGAAGTGAGTAGTATGTGTAATAAATAGCAAACTGAGTGTGAAAAACTACTTCATTAATGTGTTATTTGTACTTTTTTTTCCAGATGTGTTTAGAGCTAGTGCCTGGTTGCTTAGTCAGATTTAACTATACAAGTGTTCTGTCCATTAATGGGTGGATATTGATACTTTCCTATTAAGTATGTTGCTGTATGCTACAAAGCAGTTGCTCAATTCCAGCTGCTGCAATCATATATGAATGATAAAAATACTCTTCATATATTACACTACTGTCTCTTATAACTGATATTTCTACATGTCCAGGAGAGCTTTAAGAAGTTTTTTAAGCTGCAGAACTGTTCAGTCTCTATTAGTGTTAAGGAAGAATATTAAGGTATTCACATTTGTATTGCAATTTTAAATGAGTCTATTTTAAAAATGTGAGTCTCTTTAACTAGAGTACTTCTATTTAAAATGCTTTATTTCTCACAATCATATCTATTTGTACTTGGGGTTCTTAAAGTAAATTACTAAAGAAAAGGTATGCTTTTGTTTTCTTTGTCTGTTTAGGATGACTGCAGAGTGGTGTTGGCCAAGCAGGAAATTACAAGATTGCTGGAAACGTTACAGAAACAGCAGCAACAGTTTACAGAACTTGCAGATCATGTACAGCTGGATGCTAGCATACCTGTCACTTTTACAAAGGTATTCTTAATCTCATGGAAGTACAGCCATCTGCCTCATGAAGTCCCAAACATAATTTAAAAGAAAGCAGGAGTAACATGTTCATTATGATGTTCTATGTGTTACAACAAGTTTAGGCAGTTCAGTGTCAGTTAGAACCACAGTGTCTTATCACATGATCACATGATGAATGTGATCTGGTGTTTGAGCAACAAAACCACTGTGCTGTTATAACTAGGGTGAAAAACATTTGACATTTACCACATCAGTAACTTTGTTTGAACATTAGATGTTTTCTTTTTAATATGTGTGTTGTAGATAGCATTTGTGTGTTGTAGAAATACCTTTCTTTGAAAACATCCCTGATCGTTTCCTGAAAATTGCACACCTACTTTAAATGCAATGCTACTCTTACAGCTTTCAGTTTATAATATTAAAAATAAAACATTTCTTTGAGTTCATTAAATGATCATTTGTTTTATACTTGTTTTGTATTCACTGATAGCTTAGACATGGTTCATCTTCTAAATAGGTTTCCTTTTTATTGCTTCAATATAATATCATTACCACATTCATTGAAAAGGATGAAATTAATTGGAGTATGGTAATGGTACTTTTATCTGGTGTGTGTATATATACATTATTTATTATCTATGATACTTTTCCCATAGGAAAGTAAATGCGTTTGAGACTTAAGGAAGAAGTACTTTGATTTATGAGGTTTTCGTTTCTGAACGGGTGAAAGAGGAATAGGATCTATTGTTGCTGAGATTAAACTGAGGATTTAACCATTGCTGTTGATACTTTTACTATAAGGAAATGAGTACTACCATGGGGATTCTGTGTCAGTCAGTGTTGATATCAGAAATTAAATTTATTCTAAATAATATATTTTGTAAGTTCAGTATATAGAATTTTGATGTAAATGCAACATCCTATTCAGCACAGACCAGAGTTGGTAGGGTCAGGGAGATTTCTTCTGCAAACCTGTATTATTCCATGAATGAAGCAGCATTCATATTTCACAGATGACCAATTACTGAGTCAGAGGAGCTTTTTGAATGTCTGGTTTTACCTTTAGGAGCTGTTAATCTGACTCAGAAAATTTTGATTGTGAATTTCTGGGCATTTGGAAGGCGAATGGTAGGAGCTAAGCTGTTACAGGAAATCTGAAACTGGTCTTGACTTGGGGGACCCAGAAGACTTAATTCACTGATTTACTCGTGTAACAAATAGGTATTTTTATGAAGTGTTCTGAAAGCTAATTTCTGAATTTCAAAGGTGTCAAAGCAAATGGCTTCTTTCACAAAAACAGCAGCAGCCATGAAAAAGTAAGGCGAAAATAATTACTTCGGTCTCTTACTTTTTGTCTCCTCTCTTCTGATAAAGCTTAATGCTCTCTTTCTGCACAATGTGTTTTTTTAATACACATTTAATACAGGTGATGGCCACCTGTTGTGACTTGCAGTGGGGCTTGTTGTACTGGAAAGATCTGTGTCTGACAACAGATATCAGATAGAAATAAAATCTTTAGGTTAAAAAAACAGAGTTCACAGTTGTGGGTTTTTCTTCTGTACTTTCAGTACTGAGATTTAAGAAAACAAGTTTTACTTGAACAGAAGTCATGGGTTGCCTTTTTTTAAGTATTCTATCAACTTATGCAGCTTCCAGAAATAGACACAAAGGGGTTTTACTGGTCAGGTTTTTTTTCAGTTAAAGGTGCTGTTACAGTTGACAAATAAAGACTTTTTTCATGTCAGTTTCTAGCTATGTTCGCGAATAGCCAGTTACTACTGACTCATATTGCAGGTGCTATACATTGTTTTCTGAATAGCAACTTTCCTTGCAAAATTTTTCTTGAAGTGACAGAACCAGTCCTGCAGCAAGCGAAAATTTGGTGTCAGTCATAGATTACACTTTGATTCCTTTTGAGAGAGTACAAGCGTACTGAGAGCAACCTATTTTCATTCTGAACCTTACAGAAAGCAAAAGGCAACAGAGTGGTTGAAGCTGACAGCATCATTCACCTCCTTCCCTTCCCTGATGATTTAAGTTTTACTGCCTCTGGTCTCCAGCCATGGAAGCTAAAGAGGTGCTTCTGGTGGAGCCAGGAGAGGGTTGCCAGGCTGGGTCTCTGAGCAAGCTCTGGTTATAACAGGGTGCTGCCTCCAGCAAGACACCTATAAACTTAGCAGCTCTGTCCAGAGCTGCTGCTTTTCCTTTGTCCTTCCTTTCAGGTACAGAGAAGAATTAGGGACTTTCACTGGCAAAAATTGTATATGAAATCAGAACTGAGGTTTGAGTGTGAAAAGGGTGTTGGAGACGTGGAGATTCTTTAGAGCCTTTTGTGTACTTCTTGCTTTTTCTCTTTCTCTGCACCTTTGCTGCTGATGTGTTTGTCAAGAACATGCCCACATATTTTTCTTCTCCAGAAGGAGGTAACCCTTTCTGACAGCATGCCATCTTCCAGTGCTGTCATTGAATTTTGCAACTTTGGCTCTGACTCCCAAATATCTAGAATGCAGAGGACTTTATTAAAAAACAAATAAGTCTCACTGTTTTATTTTCCAAATCTCAAATATTCAGTTAGTCTTCTGGTTTTGGAGCATCTGCCATCTGTAGCAGTAGCACTGAAATTGCTGAATTTACACAAGGTTATTTCACAGATTCCTATAACGTCACTTTTTTTCACTATAAATAGGCAGCCTGCGGAGTTCTATATTAAGGATCATCTGGGCCCATTTAGGTTTCAAGTGGCAAACAGACAAATTCATAAGTGAACAATACATACAGATCTGTTAGTTGCAGCAACTGCGCTATTGGCTCAGTAAGTACCTGAGCTACCACAGGGAAAGTATTTAGAAGAATTGCCGCTGTGAGCTTTCCCTGTTTCGTACTTTTATATCTATCTTTGCCTAATTTCAGACAGCATACTGGATGAGGTGAACCTTTGAATGGACTCTTACACTTAACAGTCATGATGTGGCTGACTTTTGCATTGCGGTATTTGCATAATTATATTTTTAGGTTTTTTTGGAAAGCAGTTTCTCAAGGTATTTCTACTCTCTTCAGAGGCTGTGATAGCATAAGGACATTGAATTACTGTGTATGGATTATTCTGAAAGTGCTTCTTCATCCGTGACAGAAGAATGCAGTTGCCTGTCATGATGACATTATGTACTATAATGGATCCTCTGTGTGTGTTTGTATCTCTAGTTGTGTGATGTTCATATATCCAGTCATGCTGGTGACATGTTGGTATTGTACCAGGAGAGATTGGAGCATTTTTGCCCTCAGTAGTATTTCTAATGTAAGGAGAAATAAAAAGGCTTTGTGGATTAGGTGTAGGTTTACCTAGCATAGTGCTGCCTGGATTTTGCAAGATAACAAATGTACTGCTGCGTAGTTCTGATGATTGAAACCTTGGTGTTTCATCAAGGTAGCAGCTCTGAGTCCCTCAAAATGTGTTTCAGGGATACATAGTAATCTTAGCCTATGGTGTTTATTTTACCATTTATTTGCCACTTTATCACGTTGTTAGTGTCAGCCTGTTCAGTACTTGCAATAGGGTGGTGTAAACTGTAGATAGGAAGTTGATTCTGGTTCCTTCCCTCGGAGCAAGACCTGGTGGGATTGTTTGTTTCTCTTTGCTCTTTCAGATTACTTCTTGGTGCTAATAATGTTGCTATTGTAAAGGATTGGAAGAGGCTTGAGGTGAAGAGAAACAGCTGTGGAGCCTCCAGCAAGGAAATAGTTCTCCAGATGGAGGCATTAATACTGTGAAAAAACAGGGAGTTCTCTGGCCAGAGAATTCCAGTTAATTGCTACAGACAGCTCCTCACGTGGTTTCAGCCAAGAATGATGAAAGACTTTGAAATTTTGTCAAGTACAGACATACTATCTTGAAATTGGCTGAATTTTTAAAAGTCATGTGGTAACTCAGGTACAAGTTACAGGTTCACTACAGAGATTATTAGATATTTTAATTTCTGTATTGCTGGAGGTGACTGGTGATTGTGCCTTGTGTTTTTTGAGTCCATCCATTTAATAATTTTATAAATGATGATAAAATATATATTTTTAAAACAAGCATTTTCTAGATTTAATCTCCTAAATTTTCTGTTGTTTTGTGTATGCTCTTACTTCTAGGACAACAGGGTACATATTGGACCAAAAATGGAAATTCGGGTTGTCACTCTAGGATTAGATGGAGCTGGCAAAACAACTATTTTGTTTAAGTTAAAGCAAGACGAATTCATGCAGCCAATTCCAACAATAGGTTAGTAGCTACAATTTAAATGTAATGACTTTTCCAAATGTTTGACTTATTTGCAGATTTTGGTCATTTTATATTCATACTGAGCCGGATCGTAAAACTTTAATATTTTTATTTCAGGTTTTAATGTTGAAACAGTAGAATACAAGAATTTGAAGTTTACTATTTGGGATGTAGGAGGAAAACACAAATTGAGGCCCTTGTGGAAACATTATTATCTCAATACACAAGGTAATACTGATAAAAGTTTTAAATTGCATTTTGTCTTCTAGCTTGTCTTTCAGAGCCAAAAAGATTATTAATAGAAATAATTATAACAGACATTTGTTCATCTCATGCAAAGTACAGCTGCTGGATTCATGAGCTAAGAAATTTTAATCCAGTTGGTCATATTTTCTGCTGCATGATAAAGGTGCATTCTCCATAAATCCATCAGACAGTTCATGGAGCCAAACAAAATTAGAACCTCTGTTGAATTGGTTCTACTTGACAACAGACAAGGTGCAGTGTTCCAAAGTCTGCATAGTGAAAAGCAGCACTTGCCAGGTGAAATTTAAATAGCACTTGAAAATACTCTGCTTTCAGGAGCCTTTATTTAGCAACTTATAAAATTCCACAAAGTTCTGTAACTTCTGACTTGTTATTGCACTGTAATGTCTGATTGTAAACTAGATTATTGATTCCGAAAACATTGATCTAAATGGTGCCAACTTAGAAATTCATGCTGTCATTCTGTAAATCCTCAATACATATTTTTCCAGTTCAGAAAGGGGTTTGTCTTCATTGATTTATTCACAATTATCTGAAATACTTAGGAATTACAAATGCAAGTTTATGTGCTCCACCTTGTGCGTTGGTTCAGCCTTAAATGCAAACTTTAATATTTTAAATTACTTACAATTTTTGCAAGTTTGAAAAGGTATTTTGGGGTTTCTACTGTACTCTTAAAACATACTGTATAAAGTAGCAGGGAATCATGCCTGCCCTGCAGACTTGAATGTTGGAGAGAAAGCTGAGCATTTATGCTGGTACATACCTGCAGTGGGTTTTGTTTAATTCTGGTGTTGGAGGTTTTTTTAATTGCAAAAACACCGAGTTTAAATTCTCTTCTCTCACTCTGCCTTCCTGACTCTCCAGTGTTTCTGGCATCTTGATTGCTCTCTCTAGAGGACAGTAAAATCTACTGCTGCTATGTTGGGTCCATGGCAATCTTCTCTGGCTGGTGTAGCGTCCAGTTGAAGGAGGCTGTGCTGATTTGGCTGAACCTGTGGATATTACAGCCCATTAAGGGAAACTCGAACAGTCATGTGGGAGTTGATGGAGTATAAATGGATCAAGAAATGGTTTAAACTGAGATGCTTAATCCACACATAGTAAATCTGGTTTTAGACCTGAGTAGTTAAAATATCGCTGCCTTTATATTAGACTAGGAAAAAACTTTAGGCTTTTTTCCCCTGTTTTAGGATGAATTCTAGATTTTTGTTAAAAGTGTCGAGGTATGTAAGGAATTTGAGTCCTCAAGGATTTGAAATTGAAGTTGGGCAGTGCTGAGAAACTTCACATTGAAAGCTGCTAGAAAAAGGGAATTGTGTAAGCTGAAATCTATTTTGACAGAGTTTATATTTGAATATGCATAAAACATTTCTCGCTTTCTTTCATAGCGGTGGTGTTTGTTGTTGATAGCAGTCACAGAGAAAGGGTCAGTGAAGCATACAGTGAACTTGCAAAATTACTAACAGAGAAGGAATTGCGGGATGCCTTGCTGTTGATCTTTGCTAATAAACAGGTACTTGTGATTTGTTTTTACTCTTTTCCTCAGCTTGTGTATCAGATTCCAACTTTCTGAACCCTCTGCTGTGGGCAGGGAATAGTAACATGGAAAGTATAAAGTGCAGATGTTTTCTTTACATGTAATGCTGGTAAAACAAGTGTTGCTAGAGTGCTTAGTAGATTGAACAACCAGGGTTTTTTTATGGTAACCGGTAGTAAATGCCTAACTGTTTGATTGGCTTTTGTGTTTGGAAAGCTTTTATGTCATCTATAGCTTCAGTCTAAGCCATCAGTTAAAAATAAAACAGCTTCAAACATAATACAGAAGACTAAATGAGTGTTTGTATCTGATTCTTTTGCAGGATGTAGCAGGTGCACTTTCAGTGGAAGAAATCACAGAACTACTGAGTCTCCACAAACTCTGCTGTGGCCGTAGCTGGTACATTCAGGGTTGTGATGCCCGAAGTGGTACAGGACTTTATGAAGGATTGGACTGGCTTTCGAGGCAGTTAGTGGCTGCTGGTGTCCTGGATGTGGCTTAATTTTACAGCAGCTGCAACCTAAGGTTGTAGTTTATGGTCTTGTTTGCATGACCTGGATGTTGTTGCTGGGTCTGCTCTCTGAAGAGGGGACTTCATTTAACTTGGTGATTACAGAAAAATACAAGGCTTTATCCTAGATTGGATAATTGGTTCAGTAAACTTGTGCTGTTACATGTTTTTGAAACTTGATACATTTACAAGTAGTGGAATGGGCTTGTTACAAGGATGTCATGAAATTCTCTTTAGTGAAACTGTCACAATTTAAAATTCTTCCCTGATAAAATATGCATTGGAGTTCATATAATAATTATACCAATGATATAGTAGACAGTTAGTGTTAGAAGAATTCCGAGTGGTTTAGAAATACTTTCCCATGAAAATACTCCAGAAGTTATCTCAAGTTATTAGAATAGCCAGCTCTATTAGTCAGAAATAAATGGTGCTACTCTTTAATATCTAAAGAATCAATTAATCTAAAGGTGGCATTCAAACTTACATGTAAATACACCATACAAAGAAAATGTTTCCCCTGTTATTTATTAGCCTTCTTGTTTATTATTGTAAGACAGCATAAATGCATAGAGAAGTCTCAGAATGGAGAACAGAGCAAGGAGACTATGGCATAGTTTAGCTACTGGTTTTCCATCTGGGGGGCAGGGTTAGTTGGATTTTTCATGCTAAATTATTTATGGATACACTGTAGTGATACTGAGGTGAAAGTGTTTTTTGTGTACTTGAGGACATCTGCCTTTAGAGATTAAGTTTACTCCTCAAGAAGTCAAATTAAATTAAAAAAAAAAAAAACTTCTTAAAGAAGTAGTGTGGTGTAATGTCAGTCCAGCTATGTACTTTTACGTAGAAGTCATGCTTCCAGATTAAGGTAGTGGCCTTAAAATATTTGATATCATGATGTACAACAGGTGTACACTAATTATAACTTTTACTTAGAAGAGTAGACAGTAAAATGTGATACAAACCTTCCATAATTAGATTTTCAATTCTTGTTGTATCTTCTACATGGAACTGTCACCAATGCCTCTATTTTTGAAGATTACTCATTCACAAACCCATGAAATATGGGTGTAGTGCTGTTTAAATTTAGAGAAGGTTGCAATGACTCAGTGATGTCTCTTTTTCTGCTGGACATACAACTCTGCTAACAATTTTGTCTGTCTGGTATGTGCACCAGAATCTTCTGCCCTTCTCTTTTAGTGCATGGCCACTGCCAACTGGAGAGACCATGTCATGGACCCTCTTCATGTCAGTAGAGGAGCTACAAAAAGCATGACCAATAGATAAAAACTGTACCATCACTTTTCTTACTGGAGTAGAGGTAAATCAGGAGAACCAGACTGTGGAAGTGACCAATGTGTTCCTCAGGTATGGGGATATTTTTTGCCATGCTGGAAAGTGTGCTTACCTGTGAGAGCTCTGAACCTCACCATTATCTGTGGCTATGGCTTTCACTGTCACTTTGTTTTCCTACTACGTACCTTAGGTAAAGCCAAGAATGTATAAACAAATAATTTAGTATACTTGCACTTTTCTTCAAGAGGAAGCAGTTAAGGTAACCACTTCCTCATAGTGTCACTTATTTGTAGTTTTCTCTTGTTACTTAAATTTCAGGTAAGTGGTGTTAAATACAGCTTCAGATTCAGCAAGTCTAATGACTTGAATAGTACCTGAAAGAACACTAAGCTTTAAAGTAGTTGAATCTTTGCAAAATGGGCTTCAATACCTACATATGTATATAGGTACTGAGGCAGCATATTTACTCTTTCATCAGACAACTTGATACATCTGGAAATAGTTTATGACAGAATGAAAGGTAGGGGGTTTTGCACCTACCAGACTTCAAATTATTCATCCTTCCCAACCTGTAACTGCTCGCACGATATACGGTTGTCTGCTCCGACTCGAGCATCTGCTTAGCCTGTACTGCAGAGCAACTCCAACCTAGTTAGGGCTGACTGTCCTGTCGCAGCTCTTTTTGAAATACAGACAAGTTTTGTTAAGTATGGTAGATACCTTTTCCTGGAATATTTTGAACAGAAAACATGCATTCTTCAGAAAAATCCTGATTCTGTAGTTTTATTTTAGCTGGCTTAGGTTTCATTTACACATACTGCTCAGTTCCATTTCAAAAGGTTCAAGGTGATCAGTTTGGATTTGATGTAATGTTACATTGAGGTTAGAGGAGAAATTCTCACTCATGCATATTTTTGAGTGCAAGTGATTGCTTGTGACACATGGAATGCTACCATAAAAGTGTTTTTAAATTGAATTTATTTAAGATGACTTGAAGTAACTGTGAAAGTGTTGGATTTGTATGTGAACTCTCCAGTGTAAACAGGTACACAAAGAGGTTTATTTGTATTACACATTAATACTACATATAAGCTGCTTGTTAAAAATTTAAGCTTGTTTCATCAGTTTTACTGAACTTTAGTTTTTAGTGTACTACTTATGGAATATGTAATTGGAATATTTCCTCAAGTAGAACTCACTTAAGCATTACTAACCGAGGATTGTTTGAAAAGATTGAATAACTTCTCAAATCATTTTGACTTAATTTTGAAATTGAGTAAATGCAACATCCAGTGACTGTGTTGTGGCTTTCTTTTAAAAATATCTTGAAAATAGTATGGCTAGGCTCACTAAAAGGTAATGTTTTATCACCTGATATGGTCTTTCTGTATTATACCTTCAAAGTTATTGTGGACTATGAGGGTTTGCTTATTAGACTGTTGGAGTAGATGTGGATATTATGTAAATTTCTTGAAAGAAAGGGCTCTTTTAGTGGAAACAATTTATGAGCTGCTGCAATTTGAGTTACCCAGAAAATTGCTTCTTTTCAATAAAGTATGTAAAACCTTGAGAACTAATTTTAATAAACTTGCATTTTAGGGGTTTTTTTAAGTTCATCTCAAATTAGAGGTGTGCTATGATTAACTTAGTGTAGAATTTTTCTTAGTGATCCATGAAGATCCTTTACCTCACTGAAGATAAACTTCTTGGTGGTAGCAGCAACTTTTGAGGGACTGCCTTTGACTGTCATGCATCACATCTCAATTCGTAAATGAAGTTATAAGAACTGTAAACTCTTGAATCTTTTATGAGTGCGGTGATGCTATGTGAACATAAACAGCCAAGATAAACCATACCCAGCCACAGATTTTCAACAGCTTGAGGAGTTGTCTCAGTTTTGATTGAGGACCTGCTGTGATGTCAGTGATGTGATGGCCAGAGGCTGTCTTGGGCAAAGGGATCACAAAATGAGGTTTTGTTTCTTGCAGGAGAGCGTTCAGCATATCTGCAAGCTTGGACTTTGACAGGGCAGATGAGGGTCTGTTTAGCAAACTAGTTGAGAGAGTCCTTTCAGAGATGAGTCCTGAAGACCAATGGAGTCCAGGAAGGCTGAACATTGTTCAAGAAGGAAATCCTAAAAAGGTGCAGGAGCAGGGTGTCCCCATGTGCTGAAAGATGAGCCAGTGGGCAAGAAGATCGGCCTGGCTCAACAGAAAGCTTTGGCTGGACCTCAGGGAGAAAGAGAGTGTATAACCTCTGGAAGAAGGGGCAGGCAATTCAGCAGGACTACAAGGATGTTGTGAGGTTGTGCAAGAAGAAAACTAGAAGGGCCAAAGACCCAACTAGAACTTAATCTGACTACTGGTGGAAAAGATAACAGAAAAACCTTTTACAAATACGTCAAGAAGAGGAGGGCCAAGGAGAATCCCCATCCTTTACTGGATGCAGGGGAGAACAGTAACGATAAAGAGGATGCTGAAGTACTTCCTGCCTTCTTTGTCTGAGTCTTCAACAGTAAGAGGGTATCCAGTCCACTGAGCTGGAAGACAGGGATGGGGAGCAAAACGAATCCCCCATAATCCAGGAAGAAATGGTTAGTGACCTGCTCTCTCAGTTAAGACACCTGCAAGTCTGCGGGACCAGAGTGGATCTGCCTAAGCATATTGTTAAACATTGTCAATAATTTACCAGCAGTCCTGACTAACTGGGGAGGTGACTGGAAGTTGGCAATTTTAACACTCATCTGCAAGGGTCAGAAGGATCTAGGAAACTACAGGTTTGCCAGCCTAACCTTGATGTCAGGGAAGGCCATGGAGCAGCTCATCCTGAGTCCATCATGTGATGCATGCAGTACAATCAGGATCAGCCAGCATGGGTTTGTGAAATGCAAGTGCTGCTTGACCAACCTGGTCTTCTTCTTTGACTAAGTGACCTGCCTAGTGGATGAGAGAAAGGCTGTGGCTGTTGTCAGCCTGGACTTGAGAAAAGTCTTTGACACTGTCTCCCACAGAAATTCCCCTGTGGAAACTGGCAGCTCAGGGCTTGGATGGGTGTACTGTTCTCTGGCTAAACAGCTGTGCTGACAGACAGGCACAGAGTGGTGTGGATTGAGTCACACCCCGCTGGCAGCCGGTCACCAGTGCTGCTCCCCAGGGGCCAGCACTGTGGCCAGGCCTGGGTAATATTGACATTGATGATCAAGTGCACCCTCTGCAAGTTCACAGATGAAACCAAGTTGGGTGGGAGTGCTGATCTGCTAGAGGGCAGGAAGGCTCTGCAGAGGGATGGTATGAGGTGATGGCTGGGGGAAGAGTAGCTGGAAAGCTGCTCAGCAGAAAAGGACCATGAATATGAGCCAATATGTGCCCAGGTGGCCAAGGCGGCCAGTGGCATCCTGGCTTGGGTCAAAAACAGTGTGGCCAGCAGGACCAGAGCAGAGATTATCCCTCTGTACTTGGCACTGGTGAGGCCACACCTCTAATCCTGTATCCAGTTTTGGTCACTCACTACAAGGACAATGATGTGCTGGAGTGAGTCCAGACAAGGGCAACAAAGCTGGGGTGGTGTCTGGAGCACAAGTCCTGTGAGGTGTTGCTGAGGAGAAAAGGAGGTTCAGGGGAGTTGTTAACGCTCTCTACAACTACCTGAAAGCAGTTGTAGACAGTTAGATGTTGGTCTCTTCTCCAAATAACAAATGACAGGACAAGAGGAAATGGCCTCAACTTACCATTGGATATTAGGAAAAAATTCTTCAGTGAAATGTGGTCAGATACTGGAATAGAGTGTTCAGAAAACATACAAATGTGGCACCTGGAGCCATAGTTTAATGGTGCAGATGGTAGTGGTGCTGAGTTAATGGTTGGACTTTTTTAAATCTTACAGGGTTTTTCAACCTCAGTGATTCTATGATTCTATTTCATAAATGCATCAGAAACACCTGACATAAAGCTTAGTTGAGATGATTACCATGATGTTTTTTAAACTAAGCATTTCAGTAAAAGCAGTAATCTTTGTAGGATTCCCAGAAAAAAATGCAGCCAGAAAAAAGACTTCCTGTGCTGAAAAAATGAGAAAGCACACACTGAAAGAAAAAAAATTCATTGTAAACACAAACCAAATTGCACAAGACTTTATACACTGGCATTCTAAAAGTTGATCACTGCTCACATGTACACACCCAGTGGAAAGAACAGAGGTAGATTACATTGCTTGCTTGTCACAGCAAACAGTATCATAATTTTTGATACATGTACATAGGATTGAAAAGTTTATGCAGCTTTGGATTTCTGACCTTTTCCTCTGTCAAAGATTTCAATACTGTGAAAAGGATTAATTAAATATGAAAGATGCAAGTAAACATGAAAAAGTTAAAAATACTATCATGGGACATTGTGTGTGGGGGGGTACCTTTAGTTTTGCAAGAAAGACAGTAGACTTCATAAGAAAACATGCAGATGTTTTTACTTTAAAATACAAAGTTACCAGAAATACAGAATTAGGGCACTTTAGGTACATTAAAAATTGTAGTACTGGTGATTGCTCTGTCCTGGTACTTAATATATCTAGAAATTATCAAAAATGTTTCTTTTTCAGTCTCTTTTTTGATCCCACTCATTCAGTTTTTTCCTACTTAACCAGGAACCTTCAATGCCTGCCTTACTTCACTGTGATATTAATGATGCTGATATCCTCATAGGGCTTGTCGGTTTTGGGATTTACTTTTACATTTGAGATTCTCTGAACAACTTCCATTCCTTTAGTCACCCGTCCAAACACACTGTGCTTGTTGTCCAGCCATGGCTGTTTGAGAGCATAGGGGGAGAAAGAAAAAGCAGCATGTAAGTTAGGTACCAAACCCCAAAGAGAGTAAGTGCACATGGATACATTATGCATGTCCAGATCGGAATCTAACACCATGTAAATATCAGCAATGCAAGTACATACTAGAGTGCAGTTAACACACATTCATATGCATTTGGACTTCTCAATTGTTTTCTTAATGTACTACAGAAGTCACATTCTACCAATGCAGTAGCATTGTATAGTTTATTTTAATGTGTATTCTCAGTATATGGACACAGTTTCAGTCTCTCTATGTCATGGTATTTTCAGAAAGGAATTTTAAGTGCCAGAGACACTACTACTTAATTCATAGTAAGTATTCATATTCATACAGTTTACCACTGACAGAACTTAATAAACCTCAAAACTATGGCAGATGTATGCTTTTTTGAAAAAAGGACACAGAATTTTGAAATCAGTGCTTAAGAATGCAGTTATTTTAAATAACTTTTAAATTACTTTTAAGGAATTATCTTGTATCTCTTAAGACTCACATACCAAAATTTCTGGGTTTGGCTCAGGAAATTATACACATCAAAGGAAATCTTCAAACCTGAACACTAGCTTCTTTGTATAGCTACAGTTAAGGAGACATCCTGACACTATATGCAAACCCCAAACAATCCAAGCAATACCTAGATTTCCACCAAGTTTAAACCACTACTATTAAGATACTCTAGTAATACATAACTGCAAACATGCCTAAGAATTTTATGTTGCCCTTGTTCCAATTAAAGGCAAAAGGCCTCTTGTTCACAGCAGACAGAAATACTTTTCAATTTCTTTAGGGACAGTTTCATTGAAGCCTACGCAGTATACATCATGGTGTGCAGTATTTATTTCAAAGTATTAAGAAAAGATTATTTAGATAGTACTAATGTGATCCTTTTTCCATCAGAAAACCTGTATTTTATACTATCTAGTTAGCCTCTCAGGCCTTAAATTCAGCTTTTAATATTACTTACAGTTGGCACTACTGTTATAAAAAACTGGGATCCATTGGTATTTGGTCCTGCATTAGCCATGCTGAGTGTGTATGGTCTGTCATGTCGTAAAGTTGAATGAAACTCGTCTTCAAACTCTCCTCCCCAAATACTCTCACCTCCCATTCCTGTACCGGTTGGGTCACCAGTCTGAATCATGAAACCCTGCATAGAAATTAGATGTTATTACATCATTGCATAGAATAAATAACCAGAAGGGGTTTATGCCAGATGACGTTTTTCTGACTTCACACCTTTCAGCAAAACAGAAGCGTTAAAATGTTGTGGTAAGAGACAAAGCATTTAAGGTTCTTTTCAAGTTCTCTCTTCTCACTCACTGTTCCTACTAGTAAAGACAGAAGGCTGACTATCTCCAGCTTCTGTAAACACTGCGACTGTATTGCTTGATTCTGGTGTAGCAGAAATATGAAGCCTTACAAGACTTTCTGACAAGAAACAAAGCCTTAATTCAAGCAGGATAGCTGATCTTTCAAATTCTCAGTTTTCTGCCACCCTACTGAAGAACCTTAGTAAGTGATTAAGGTATTTAGAACATCAGAGTTATTCAGATTTTATAGGGAATTCTAAAGCCATTCCAAAAGTCCTGTGTGTGAAAGGGGAATGAAAGGGTTAACAGAGAGGACTGACCACCAAGGTACACTATCAAAACCAACAAAAAATTAATTTGCTACAAGTTACCTTGATGATGCGGTGGATTATGTGTCCATTGTAATAACCATTCCTACTGTGCACACAGAAGTTTTCCACTGTTTTGGGGCACCTAAAATCACGTAACAGAAAAAAGAGGCTACAGTAAATATTTTTCTGGTGACAAGCCATAAAGATTTCAGAGACAAAGATTCCATTGTACTGAGCAGTGTTTCAGCTCAATGCAGAAAGGGCTTTCACATAGGGGAAAAACAAGTCTCCACCTCCTCAAACCCAGAGCTGAAAGCAAAAACTTGAGCAGAGTTGAATGTTTACACAGGAAGGCAGCAGCAGTGTTAACATAGGAATGTTTTAGCTGTTGCTGAGCAGCAGTAGCAAAGTCTTCTGCTCCTCACTCCACCCCACCAGCCTGGCAGCTAGGGATGCACAAGGGATTGGGAAGGGGCACAGCTGGGACAGCTGATCCAACTGACCACAGGGATGCTGCATTCCATATGGCACCATGCTCAGCATATAAAAGTTGAGGGAAGAAGCAGGGGATGCAAAAAAGGGCATTTTGCCTTCCCAAGTAACCATTATATGTGATAGAGCCCTGTTTTCTGGGAGGTGGTGGAACACCTGCCTGTCCATGGCTAGTAGTGAGTGAATTCCTTTTGCTTTACTTGTGTGCATGGCTTTTGCTTTCCCAATTAAACTCTCTCTACCTCAGCCCCTGAGTTTTCTCACTCCTACTCTTCTGAATCTCTCCCCAACCCACCAAGAGGGATGAAAGCAAGCAGTTGTGGGGAGCTTAGTTGCAGGCTGGAGGTTAAACCATGACTGTCAGAAAACAAACTATCTCCTCAAGACCTAGTTCAAGGCAACACTGATTAGAGGTTCTTTCTACTTAGACTACTAACTTTGTAAATAAACTAGGTATGCTCCATAAGCAGAAAGCTGTTCACTCTTTCTCCTCTGCATTTCTTTTAACCTATACATGCAAGGTGTCCAGTGTTGCATACAAGAAGTAAAACTGTAAAAATAAAATGTTTTAATATTATAGAACAGGCAGTTTTCGTTCTCGGCAATGTTCTTTGGTGAAGAGGGGGAATCTTATTGTTGATGGAATAAAAAGGGACAACCCCTTCAACCTTTGTGACTTGATATTTTACTTCTAAGAGATGCTTCCAGAGTGAAAATTCTTTGTGGTAGCTCTTCTGCTATTTTTATAAAACAGATAAGTAGCCATGGTAGATGTACATCAACACGTTTTCTCAATAATGAGAAAATGGCCAAGCTGTCTCCATAGCTGTAGAGTTACTCTAGCTGTGACAAGGAATATTAGCTTGGGTTTTTAGACACTCTCGAATATCTTGTAGAAAAAGCACCAGTGGCATAAGTAATGGAACAGACGAGATTATAGTCACAGTTCTTGCTGAGCAGTACACAGTCATTCATAACTTCATTTCACAATAAAATGGCCAAGGACTTCAAGGGCATAGGAAGTCATATCCTATGCTCTTCTTCAAAGTTTAATCACATTAAAGAGATTTAGATTCAAAGCTCAGCTGAGAGAAAATATTAGAAAACAAAAAAGGACAAAATTAATAATAAGCAACCGTGGTAATACCATATTTAATTTAAAATTGCATACGAAACACTGTAGTGAAGCACCTAGCGATATTGTGCAACTGTAGTGACACACTGGCATGAGAAATTTTTAAAAGAATAATCAGAAATACTGTAGCTTGGCCTGTCACTCATCAGCAATAGTTTTACCATCACTGCAACCTATATGCTAGTTATGAATTCCAGAAACTAGGGCCAGATACAAAGAGATACTGATGAAGATTGTGGCACAACTCTGGTAGCCCTAAAGGTTGTGTTTCCTTACCTCTCAAGACAAAACATGAACTTGTTTTTGGAGAAGCATGGACCACATCTTAAATGGTTTAAATTTCTATATATGGCATTATATTACATAAATTTACTGTTATACAGAAACATACTTGCAATTTTTGCATCATAATGTAGAGATGCTGGCACACTAACTTTAGCAACTATCGTGCATAAAACTATTTCAGTTTTATGCCTCATTTTGACATACACAACACTAATATGTTGATGTAAATGTTGTATTGGTCCTAAAAGACCTGCAATAACAGAAAATGTAGTACTCTGGCCACATTTGAAAGTTGCAACTACTATTCCTATGACTTGCACAGACCTCCTGCCAAATGTACTGCTGCCAACATCATCATCCTGTTTTCAGACAGAACCAAACAGCACTGCCTGACACTAATACTCAGCTTACAAAGAAGAGTGCAGTGACCTATCCACACCTGCAGTTAAGAACAAGTTAAGAAAGGAATAGTCCCCCTGAACCAACAACTAAATAAAACAAAAGAGAATTTAAAAAACTCCTGTGCCCCAAACTGTTACTTAGACCTATTTTTACCCTACTCTATTTGTGTTTGTCAAGAGTCTCACTCCCAGCTTGGTGCATTAAGAAGCTGTCAGGAAATAAGGACAATAGAAAAAGGGAAAGAAAATAATTATTCCTAGCTTGAAATATAAGTCTTGGATATTGCAACCACAGGAACAGAGGGAACAAAAACAAAAGAAGAGAAAAACTACCAAATACATACTCAACAGGAAAAAGCTTTACGTGAATATCTCCCATGCTTGTGTGGATGATGGCACAGTCTGAAACTCTTTTGGGACCTTCTGCCTGAGTGGCTGCCATGACTTCTTCTTTAGAAGGTTTCTCATTAAATACATCTCTGTCAGAATCTGCACTCTTTGTATCTTCGGGTTCACGTTTAGTAAACTGAAGAACAAAAGAACAGAAGGTTAACTGCTTAATTTTCTCTTTTTTGCCCTTAACTTACACAGTGCTTTGCACCCAAGACATTGATGTCATTATGCAAATGGCTAAGCACCCAATTCAATTTGAAATGTAGGAAGACAATTCACAGACAGTCTATCCTTGCATTTCAGTGCTGTGCATTACCAGCACTTCCACAGTAAGTTCTTATAATCTGTTTTCTTTAGCCTTCCTCCCCTTTTGAACAGGAAGTCCTCAGTAGTTCAGCACCTTTTCTTTAAAAAGGGGCACAGAATATCAAGCTGTCATTATATTCAGACAAAACTGCCAGGTTTCATGCCAAGTTTTAGTTGCACTACAAAATCAAACTAAATCCTCTTATTCCAATACTGCATTAATATAAAATTAGCAAATCTGCAACAGACAGACTAGTCTCTAACTTCTGTGGCTATCACCTCTCAAATCAACTACTACCTACTCTGGATCTGCTTGCCTGTTTGGCTGGTTAATTGCATCTCACCCAAAAACCAAACTGTAAACAGGAAGGTGACTTATCTTTCTTAGTTGCCTCTTATGTCCTTATTGCTACAAAGTTGTGATGCTGGTCTGAAATTTTTCTCTATTACATTTTTTATACATAGAGTTATTTATTGTTTCTTTTTAAGATCTGGTTAGCTTTTTTTAAATGTTCTTTCTTACTTTTTTCATCTAGAAGAAATGTGTATCATCTTCTTGGGGAATAAAAATTTAGACAGCCAAACCCACACCCATTTACTTAACTGCTAGAGCAATAATGAAAAAAAAAATTGTTTCTAGCAAACATATAGGTAGTTCAAGCTAAAAATTCTAGAATTTATTTGCAATATTAAGGGACTCCTATGGAAAACTTGTGTTTGCAAATATTCAAGACAAAATGCACTAGAAAGGTGCAAGGAGAAAACCAAAAATATTGTAGAGAAAACAATACAAGAATGAGTCATTTAAACAGAAATCACACACACCATGTAAAACCTGTTTTTTTTAAACGCTGTGCAGATTACTGTCGGATCTGCCTGGATATTCTGGAGAACTGGATTTTCAGATGCTTTCATCTCTATAGTGATTGCAGCACGATGTTTCTTTGCTACTCCTTGGAACAAAGCTAGTTGCATCATTCTGATGTTCTCTTGTTTTCCCAAGATACGAATACACCTGAAGTACAAGATGTAAAGAGGTGTAAGTACTGCCACAGTTAAGAAAACGTCTCCTTTCTGACTGCAAGACTCAGAGCAAAATTCCCAAATCCTCTCAGTCATTATTTACTAATTGCTCTTATGATGCTTCTCTATTCAAACTTGCTATCTGATTTACCAGTCCGCCTCCTTACATAAAAAATCACAAGTAAATGATCCACATTTACATTATCCCATCCAGTTAACCAGAAATTAATCAGTTACACATTTTTAATATACATGTGCTTGCAATGTTTTCTCCTCATTTCACTAAGCTTTAATCTGCAACAACTCATTATAAAGCATGGGAGTATCTCATCTACAGTCTTAACACAAGGCTCCCAAATAACACCATGAAAAGATTAGAGGCCTCCACAGCCAAATCAAGTTTTAAAAATTTGACTGAACACAGATTTTGAAACAGAAACGTTATTTCAATGTTTGTCATTGGAACTTACCTGTTAGTCTCTACATTTATGACCTTAATGCCCAACATTGTTCCATAGAGAACGAAGTGTCCAGTTTCATCAAAAATTATATTAATTAATCTTACTGCATCCACTTTCTCCAGCTCACGCTCAACTGCCATACGTCGGCCAAACTCCATGTCTGGTAGTTGCTGTCTCATCTGTTGAAGTTCAGTAAACATCTACAGAAAAAAAACCCACATCACTATTATGTTAAGATATTTTAAACTTTTTATCTAGCAAAACACTAAACCACATGATTAGAAAATACTGAATTCAAGTGTGACTACTCAACTGAAAAATTTAAACAAGTAATACTCCATTTTAATGACACAATAAGCATATTGTAGGACTGATCTTAAGCAAAGAAAGAAAAGTATGCAGTTTTCTAACAAATTTCTTAGAAGATGATAAATTGAATTAATTAGTCTGATATTATATGAAATTCTCCGTAATTGCTTTCTAGTAACATGTAATCTAACTATGAAAACACAGATGAAAAGCAACATCTCTGTTTCACTAAGTAATGTAAATCAGTAAGAATTCATTTGGAGCAAAGCAATACAAGAGGCAACAAAGAGAACACAGAAGGCCTCTTCTGCAAAAAAATATGAAGGGAGCTCGCCTTTAGAAATAAATGATAACTTAGGTGAATGTGCTGGCAAAGAAATTCAAGTAAGTACAGAAGACATCTCAAAGAAAGAGAAACAAGAAAAAACTCACACTCAATGATTCGTCGAAAACTCTCATGAGCTTTCCTGTCAGAAAACGAAAAATTCTAACTTTTCTGTCAGACCCAAGAGTGGCCATTTTCTTGCCATCAGGTGAAAAACTTATACTGGATGGGTAAGCCTTGCATTTAGCAAATTCATAGAGATCAGTATCCGTTTTATACTCCCAGTTCACATTCTTTGGAAATTTATATTCATGAGGAGTACCAGTCCAGTACTCAATCATTCCAGACTTGTCAGAAGACACAACTACTTTGTAGATCGGGTTCAGCCGTATCTGAGTAAGCGAGGACGTATGGAGTTTATCAAACACGTGAAGTGGCTGGTTATTTCCTCGTCCATCATATATGAATATTTTTCCTGTGCTCTTCTCAGATGTTGCAACAGAAGATATGGCATCTCCAGGGCAATATACCCATTCACATTGGCCAGGGTGGTAACTGCAACACAGAGTGGAAGGGAAAAAAATAAATAAAAAAATAAGGAATGGTGTTACTTAGATAAGAGTAGAGTTATGCTGCAAACATGAAATCAAATATCAAAAGCAAATTTTAAACTTTATTTACAAGTCTTGCTAATACATGTCTTGCTAAAATTCACTATGTTATAACCAAGCTTTTCCAAGCAACACCATTCAGTGGATGGCTCAACGGCATTTCTCTTCCATCTGTTAAATGATTAATGCTTCAGTAGAAATGAAGACAACTGCATCTTTGCCATACCCTTACAGAAAAATTTAATTAGATCTTCCGAAGAAACCCACAACAAAGAACCCAAGAAGTGATATAAACAAAATTAAGACAATCCTCCTGTATTCAGTATGGGTTGTGAGTGCATTTAATTAAGAAGGAACTCATTTGCTACTTGCAAAAACATACTCTGCAAATAAAATAAGACAGGAATATGGTCAATAATATGTCTGGTTTAAAGTCTGTAAGCACAGATTTTGAGAACCAGAACTCAAATGGAATGGCAGACCTCAAAGAAATTATACAGTTTCCACAGGAAATCATACTGAGCATCTTTTCACAAATCAAATTAACAGACACTAAAGGACTGATGATATTCTGACACTACTACAACAGACACTAATATTTTGGATTTTCAGTGCCTGTCTGGTAAAGAGAAGCATAACCAGGACTTCATCTCAGATTTACTCGAAAGAATAGGATCAAATCAATAAATAGGAATCCTCTGCAGAAATAGCTGACCTTCTCCAGGTCGCTGATGGAAAGATAAAGCGTGGGGATTTGCAGATATCCACACTGTGTAGATTAGTTAGAACTGGAAGGATCTGAAGAATTTCAGATAAAGCTAATCAGCCCTGCAGTATCCCAGCTTATGACTATCAAAGCAGGCAATGCAAGACAGTGTAAGCTGAAAAGACCACAAACACCTTACAATTCTACATTAACTATTACAAGCCCGAGCAAACAGCCAGGACAAAATTCTCAGGCATGTCAAAAGAAACTACCTGCTCAATAAACAGTAACACAGACTATAAGAGAAACAAACATTAAGTTTTAAAAGGCTATTCACAGCAATGCTTAGGTTACAGCAGTATGCTGTTCTCTTCTTAATTAAAGAGCTCACTCCAGGTAAAACCCAATTACCTCTGAAAGAAATACATGGGGAGAGGAGTCTTGACTACCAAGGTTGAAAAAAAATCTATTTAAAGATAAGTCAGAGAACATACTATAGAAAAATATTATCGGTGGCATTCTCAGGGGATCCCCAAAGCAAAACTGATTTAAATTCTACCTCAATTTTCCCTGAATTCTCAATCAACAAGGTACCTTTTATTGTAATAATTTTTTGCTTCTTAAATCAGTTTTCTTTTATGCATAATTCTACTAATTTTGTAGTAAGAGTATAGGACTGCTAAATAGAAAACACTTCCAAAACTAAGAGACTAAGGCTGACTGGAATTTTTCCACAGCAGAAGCCAAGAGGGAATCAGTTCTTGTAGGGTAACTATGTTATCTGGAGGATGATACTAAAACTGTAACTAGCAAAGCAGATAGCATAACCTTTTATATATGTGTTCCTATATAAAAGCTTTTTTCTTTGACTTAATACTTCTATTCAGTTTCACAATTAACCAATAAATAGTAGACTATGGGGAATAAGTTTTCCAATTCTAACTCACCCCTGTAAAAGTGGAGGGGTTTTTTTCTCTGGTATTGTTATGATTCCAGTAACATCTACAGAAATGCTACAAGAGCACCATCAAGGAAGACATTGTTTCTAGCACAAGAAGGAAATTTGTGCTAGACATCCCTATGACAACAAATAGGACCTTACATAGAGCCAATGGAGTTCTCTAATGGAACTATTAGTGGACTGTAATTTTTAAATTCAGTACCAAACAACAGAAAGAAATTATGCCTAGCTAAACATTTGGAGAAACACCACATCTTTGTGTATAACATTTGACACTGAGAGAAAGTGCCTTTCCTACTCCCTTCTCTTGTAGTGTTGCATACAGTCATCATTTTTTCAAGCCAGTCAGACTTTGGATTCATTTCAATGAAATTCACTCAGCTTCATCTGACTAGGGGGGAAAATGCAAAACCTCCAAATTATTGCCTTACCTCTTAGCAAAATAACCCCCATTTATAATCCCAAACACTTCCAAGAACTAAGCAACTTACCCAAGTTTCAGCATGTTGATCATGTCAAAGTTGACTACATCAAACACCTTCATTGCTTTGTCATCTCCAACTGAACAGAATAATGCCCCCTCTGAACTAACAGCAATGCTCTCAATAACACCTGTTAATAAGAATAAGGTTAATATACTATTAAGAAACAGGAAAGTGCATCCTTCATTTCAATATGACATAGGAAAAAACCTACAGAAGTTTAAACCCCTTTCCCAACTGTTTTGCCACGTCTTTTACTTAACACACTACCTGAATTTAGTAAATTATTATTAAAGAAACCAAACAAACACTTTGTATCCTATCAGTGTTTACACTCAGGTATGTGATAATGAACTATTTACCACATATATAAGTGAAATATTATAATGGCAATTACTTCAATTAAAAATGCTATTTTATAAAATTGAGAACATTATGATGTGTTAAAAATCACATGCTCTTCAGCTTGCATTTCTCAACAGGGTAAAAGCAGCAGAACTCTAATATTACACACTTGATATTCATAATTACTTTGCAATTGAGCCTTCCACAAATTACTCACAATGCTTATTTTTGCCTGATGTTTTGCTTTCAAGTTTTGCTTCAGTAAACAATGAGAAGCTTGTAGGTAAGATCAAGAACCTACCTTAATATTTCTCATAACTCTAAAAGGAAACAGTGTTTTTACTACCTATTATTGAATATTATTCTTGCTAACAGTGAACATATCAAACTGGGGGTTTTTTCCTTCAGGCATATAATTTCTAGCACCATTGAGAACCTCATTTTCTGTTCACCCTATTTAATGCTTAGCTTAGTGCTGGAGAGCCTTGTGTACTTATTAGCTCAGAAAATTGGGTTCAAATTAATTGCCATTCAGCCAATAATCATAACAATGATGTAGAATTTACTGTACAATTAAAACAACTACACTTTCCATACAGCAAGGGAAAAAAATATAAGATATTAAGGTAACCTTATTTAAAGCACCATATTTTAGAACTCATCTGGATTTTATGAACCGTGTTATGTACCTTGTTCACTTATGTCCCATAGGCAAGGCACAAGGCAATGCAAAGGACGTAGGGGATCTGTGCAAGCAGAATCCCACATGATTTATTCTCACCCTATCCCTCCTGGAGTTTGGGAGCAAAATGGACTAAGAGGAATAAAGGCAGATTGGCAGACATCATTTAATCCCTGACTGTACTAAATGAACTCCAGAATCTGTCTCTATTCGCACTCCCTCTTCAAACAACAAAAAGCAATGTGGAGGAAAAAGTGAGGCCCTTCAGAGAAGAAAAAGCGACTTCTTACCTAGATGACTTCGGAAGTGTTTAACAAACTCAATCCCTTCTTCTATTTTTTTCCAGAATTTTACATGTCCGTCATGACTGGCTGTTATGATAAAATCTGTCCTACAGTTACAAAAGAAAAGTAAAAACAAAACAAGATATACACACATTATGTGCTTTGCCATTGGTCAGTAACTGGCATTATAATTAATACTGTGCAGAGAATGAGTGTTCAAGAAATTACTGGGACAATCTGTGTGAATGGATACTATGACTCCTGGAAAAGCAGACAGGTATTTTAATGCTTTCTGGATTAATCTATGAGAAGTGAACAGCCTGAACTAAAGAAATATGTAACGCTATCCTTTTTGAATATGGAAATGGAGCTCCTATTTTAGGTTTTGTTTCACAGTAGTTCCTATTTATGTGTGTGTGTGATATATTCAGTTCTGCTGAATGGTACTTTTCAGTCAATCCTACTCTTGTATATCCTGCACATTTCAATAAGGATTTTAAGACCCTCCTTTAGTCTACATGAACGATTTTTATCTTGCTTCTAAGTAAGCCTTTCCTTTGCACTTACTATTCAAAAGAAACCCAAAACAACCCAAAACACTTAAAATACCATCTCATGACACTGCAACTTTCCATTATTAAACTTCTACAATGAAAACCTCTGATCATATACAAAAATACATTTCTGACAAAGACATACCACGGATAAAGATACTTACTTAGTACATGCTACGTGTGTAATGACATCTCTGTGCATGTAACTGCGTTCATACATCGAAGCAGACGGTAGATTTTCAAGATAAACATGTTCAAACTCAAGAACTACACAGAATAAAAAGAAAAATCAGTAAGTGGCGTTTTTTCCATTAAGGTACATCTCGCTTCTGTTCTCCCTTACTTGAATTCGTTAGTCATATTTTAGTCAAAAATATGCCAGGATTTTGTGCAAACATAATAAAAGGGCTTTTAGTGCTGGCTTTGCACTCAGACTTAAAAATTTTCAGTGGACTAAACCCACTCAAACTCTGCTTTAACTCATACTGCTGTTCCCTTTTAAAGCAACTATTAGCTGTCTGAATGTATTAAAAAGATCAATCAACAATTTTTAAGCTATTGTCAGAAAAGTGAAGGTCATCTGCACCTCATTTTATTCCAAAACTAAATGTATCACTTGTTAAGAGATCTGTGGTCCCACCCAGGTCTCGCAGATTAAAATCCAAGTGCTGGCACCCATTCATTTCATTGTTTAACTGTCCCACCTGAAACAGTCTGAATATGGATTTTGTCTGGTTTTTACACCTTTGCCACGTCATCTGTGACTGAACCTGCACCTGCTGATCATCGTTAAAGTCACATTTACTTTACAATGATACCCGGAGGGACGAAAGTTGCTGCACCCACCAATACCACACCTCAAAATACAGCCTAGAGGCTCCTCCAGCTTAGGGCGCTGATCCAGGAAACGGATTAACTCCACAGCCGTAAAAAAGCACCGCCTTCACCCTGCACAGCACTGGCTCTTACTCTGAAAGTGTCCTCCACACGAAACAGAAATCATAAAGTCATAGAATGCTAAGAGGTTGGAATGGACCTTAAAGATCATCTAGTCCCAACCCCCGTGCCATGAGCAGGGACACCAGGTTGTTGAGGGCTTCGTACAAGTCGGCCTTGCACACTGCCAGGGCTGGGGCACCACCTACAGCCTCCGGGACGACCTGTTCAGTGCCTCACCACCCTCACAGTAAACAATTTCTCCCTAGCATTTAGCCTAAATTACCCCTTTTCCAGTTGACATCTATGTCTCGCTGTCCCGTCCCTCCAGCCGCTGCCCGGCGGGCCCCGCTCCGATGCCGGGGCTGCTGTGGGGTCTGCACGCAGCTCCCTCCCGTCCCGACTGAACACCCCCAGCTGTCCCTGGCGCCCCTGGGCCGTCCATTCCGCACCCGGCTCCGCGCAGGAGACCCCCGCTCCGCACCCCCAGCTCCGCCGGGCCTGGCCCAGGGCCGCACTCCCCACACGGGGCCGCCGTGCGGACGGAGCCCCGCTGCCCCCATTACCTTTCCTCCTCTT
>WBMV01008147.1:297651-336913 GCA_013396655.1 Campylorhamphus procurvoides
GATATGGGATAGGGGGGTAGGAGGATAGGGGACGGGGATAGAGGGATAGGGGGATATGGGGTTATGGGATATGGGACAAGGGCTAGGGGCTATGGGGATATGGGCTATGGGGCACGGGACGCGGGATAAGGGGCACGGTGTCCGGCACTGCCCGCCGCTCGGGCACCGCTGCTGGGGGAGGTGCGCTGGCCTTGCCCTCCAGGGAAGGGAAAAGGAAAGGGGAAAGGGAAAAGGGAAGGGGGAAGTGGTGTCGGTCGTCCCGCGGCCCTGAGGGCAGGCCTTGTGCCCCCCTGCCCTCCCTGCCGTGCCCGGCCATGCCGTGCTGGGGCAGGAGGATGGAGGGATGGAGGGGTCCAGGAGCTGCAGCAGCACAGGGGCAGGAACCGGGGCGTAGGAAGTTCCAGCTGACCATGAGGAAGAACTGTAGTGGGAGGGTGGCCGAGCACTGGAAGGGGTTGCCCAGAGAGCGTGTGGAGTCTCCCCCCTGGAGATACCCTGTGCCATGTGCTGCAGGATGTTTGGACCGGGTGACCCACTGTGGTCCCTCCTAATCTGACGGGTTCTGTGGTTGTCACCTTCCTAAAGCTTGCCTGTGTGCTTGGCTGGCATAGAGCCTGCAATGCACACTTGTTCTGGCATGCATTTTTTTACCTAATTATGTAGCCCTAAGGCAAGGTCAGAAGGAATAACGTCTTGAAACTGGCATACATCAATACTGATGATATGCCAAAAAAAGTGTTCAGTTTTCAGGTATGGTGTAAAAATAGAAACCTAATTTAACCATGCAGGTGTGGGAAAACCTGCAAGCTACAAGAAAAAAAATGTGAATACAATACTCCAGTGTATTCACTGTGTAAGGTAATTCAGAGCACAGCATCAAGAACTACAGGTCACTTTGGCTTGCACTATAGAGGCCTGTCACATCTCACAATCTGTAAATTCCAAAATGTACATTTAAAGTCAAGAAAAGCAGAATCATTTCATTGCTTTTGTCTGGTGGATTTTTTCTGGCTATGCAATCAGAGTTATTTCATATAATGCTTTCATGGTGATGAATGGTAATATTGCAGGAGTCACGGGGATATGACTTTTTATTCCATTTCAAGACCCCTTTCAAATTTTCAAAAGTTTGAGTTCTTTTTCTCCCACTCCTGTTTTTCTTTTCTTTTTTTCCTCCCACTCAAACCCTCTTTGTTTGTCTCCTTGACAGTTTGTTGTCTGAGGTAAAAAAAAAGCACATTGCATCCCAAGACTGCTTAGTTTATTTCGTAGTTTCTTCTGGGCAGTCTGCTGGGGGCATTTCAGAAGTCTTAATAAATTACATGAACCAGTTCTCTTTTATATTATGGAAACGTTCCAGGACTCTTAAGAAGATAATTTTCCTTTGCAAAAACTGCTCATTAGACTCATGGCAATCTAGATTTTCTGTGGTTCTATTTTTAATTATGGATGCAACAAATTTGTTAGGAAGACTTAGTAGGAGTATTACTACATTTTAGTTGTCTAGAATAATTCCAGCATTCAGTGAGGTGTGTTGGGGGGTTTTTCTCATCCTCTCTGCTGTGACATTCTTGAACGTTGGAAGTACTGGCTGAATATTTCACTACTTTTAAATTTTTTTACATTTTGACATAATTTTCTCTGATGCTGTGTTTTAATTCTGAAAATGTGCAAAGGTTGAGTTAGGAATTTGAGCATCATTAGGACAAGTATATTTCTTCTTTAGAGCTTTATCTCTTTTTTGATCACTTCAATCTCTATTTGGTGGGCTTAGTGATCCACTTAAGTATTTTTAAAGGCTTCCTGCGTTTCGTACTTCTAGGAAGTTCCTGTTGGTTGTTTTACCTTGGTAAAAAAGCTTTCTTTGAGTGCCATTTTGGCCCTTCTTGTCTTTTCTCTCTTAACTGCTGTTGTCATTTGGGTATCTTTTAATAGATTTAACTAGGACTGAATTTCTGGATTTTCTGTGTTTCTCTCTGACTCAACAATTTCTCGAAGTTTTTAATTTAATTTGGGTTGATTTTTCTCTTGGGTGTCCTGATGCCCTCTTTCATTGGTTGCCTGAATATCCTTTAGATTATTTTGTTTGTTTTTCTAGTAGCTTTGTGGCTGCTTTAATTTGTTAAGCAAAAATATTCTGAATTCTAATGAAGGAAAAATAGATCAGGGCACTTACTGGAAAACAGAACAGAGGTAACCATGTAAGAATTGTGCCCATACATGGAAGAAAAGCATGGCTTTGTAGATGTGAGATTCTCATATTGTTTCTGTATTAAAGTTGTTGAAAAATAAAAAACTTATTGCAGATAATCAAAGCAGTTTCAAATTTTAGAATCTTGTAATTCAATTTTAAAGGTAAATTATTAGTGTCGTCTAATTTTACGGTAGTCATATAGTTAGCTGATTTTACTTAATGATTGGGTGCTGTCTAGGACTATAGGTAAGTTAACTGAAAGCTTTGGATTCAAAAAGATTGTTCTGTTGTGTATTTGACCTGAAATGGCAGGTATGATTTGGTAACTGGTAATAATTATTGCAGATCAACATGATAACTGTTCTACTTGCTTGTTAATAGGCTGAAATCATCATTGAAGAAACTGCCAATGAAGTTTGTCCTGTTGATGCCAAGGAAGAACTCTTGGAGGAATGTGAGAATATTTGGAAGGAGTTGGAACAGGTATGTGAACCGTAAGTGGTGGAGTATATTTGTCGTAATCTTTTGTTTGGCACCACTTTGGAGGACTTGAACTTTGTTTGAAATTGTCAAATTAAAAGGGAAGTTAGAATGCTTATTATTTTGAATTTAATTGAAAATCTTTGATATCTTGGATCTTGTTCCCATCATTCCCAAAACAATACAGGAAGTGATAACGGGTGTTATTTTTGGAAGTTGATAAGAACAGGAGGATGTTCATTACTTTGATTTTTTTCATCCTGGATGCACATGTTTCAGCAAAAGGTTTAAAAAGCTAGTAGTCATTGAGTAAGATCTGGGTTATATGGTATGTAATATTCCAATGATTGCGTGTCATAATTAGCAGTTTTCGTGGGAGAAATCCTATGCTGTGTTCTAGTTTCCAAACAAAGTACTGCTTAGTAGTGTTACTGCTTAGTAGAATACATCCTTGCCCTGTCTTGGGGCAGGTTGAATTGCTGGCAGTTATAAAACAAGAAAGAGTTCAGCAGCCTCCTGTTGAAACCATGGATATCTGTGGTGGCCTGAATTTCCGGCTGTGTACACATTCCCTTGCAATCATGGGAGCTGATGTAGTGCACTTCTGAAAATCAGACCAGTTCTGCAGTGTACAGTATACTGCCCTAAATGACTGAAACCTAAAAATGTGTGTTATAATGGGATTGCTCAGTTTGGAGAGCCAGAAGAGTAACAGAAAGAGTGTTAACTTCTCAGCAGCTTCTCTGTTCATCTTTGTCCATGACTCTTCCCAGTTTCTCATGTTCTTCATCTGTTCAGTGCCTTTCCCCATGTGAACTTTTCCCTCATAGCTTGCTTTCTTACTCAAATTATGCATCTTTTTTTAGCTGCTACTTTTCTATTTTCCCATTAATTAAGTTCTGCTTTACGGTGGTACAGTTTCAAAATATTTTTTCATTTGCTGTTCTGGGTGAGGATCTGAGTGATGTGGTAGGATCCAAGTCACAACTGTTTACTCTTGTATTAAAAAAGTTATGTTGGAATTTCTAAGCATTCTGTTTTGTTCTTACAAAAAGGAGTAGTAAACAAACATTTTTGTGTTTTGTTTCTGTCTATCAAGTGTCAAAGCAAGTTAATGCTTCTAGGAGTAGAAACAATGCTACAATCAGATACCAAGGTAAGACGGTTGTTTGGTTTCTTTTATTTTCCACTAAATACTTCATTTTCTATAAATAACATAGAATCATAGAATGGTTGGGATTGGAAGGGGCCTTAAAGATGGTCTAGTTCCAAACCCCTGGTGTAGACAGGGATACCTTTCACTAGATCAGGTTCCTCAAAGCCCTGGCCTGGAACCCTTCTAGGGATGGGGCATCTGCCGCTTCTCTGGGCAACCTGTTCCTATGTCTCCGCACTCTCACAGTAAAGAATTTCTTCCTGCCCTCTTTCAGCTCGAGGCCATTGCCCCTTGCTCCTGTAAACAGTCCCTCTCCAGTTTTCTTTTAGGCACCGTGCAAGTACTGCAAGGCAGCTCTGAGGTCTTTGTGGAGCCCTGGAGGATGGGGATCTGGGGGTGCAGTGAGTACGCAGTGTAGCCCTGGCAGCCAGGTGGGCATACAGCATCATGGGGTGCATCAAACACAGCTCTGCCAGCTGGCCAAGAGAGGAGATTTATCCTGCTGTATTCAGTGTTGGTGTGGCCTCACCTGAAGTGCTGGACCGCACAATTTAAGAAGGGTGTGAAGGTCATCGAACACATCCAGAGAAGGGCAACAAAACTTGTGGGAGGCCTGGAGGGCATGTTTGGAGAAAAGGAGGCTGAATGATGACCTCATTAGTCTCTACAGCTTCCCTGGGGAAGTGGAAAGGGAGATGATAAGGATCTCGTCTCCCTGGTATGCAGTGACAGGATGTGTGGAAGTGGCTCAAATATGTGCCAGGGGCGGTTCAGACAGAACATTAGGAAGCATTTCTTTACCGAGTGGGTATTCACACCCTGGAACAGGCTTGCTAAAGAGGAGCTGATGCCCCCAGCCTGTCACATTTGGATAATGCTCTTGATAATATGCATTAACTTCTGGTCAGCCCTGAAGTGGCATGACAATAAGACTAGATGATCATTGTAGGTCACTTATAACTGTAACTGTTTATTGTATAATTGTTGTAGCTGGCAAAGAAGCTATGTCTTTCTTCCTTGCTGTTGACCTTGTCAGTAATGTTCATTCTTTACTCAACTCAAAACTGTAATCTTGCAATGTACTCTCTGCAGTTTTATACTCTTAAGTTTGTGGAATGATTCTGGTCTTTAATATAATGCATTACTTACTGAGGAGCATATTTTACTAGGCATATATCTATGACATGAGAGACATCTGATATACATACTTGCAGTATGTATTTTGAACATACGTCTGTTGAAAAGATGATCCTTGTTTTAAGGTTGCTTAATGGCAGCATTAATTTATTTGAAAGTTTTTGTCTAGTTACTGGAGGATCCAGAATGTTTCATACATTCATTTTTGTCAAATTTAAAGGAACAAAGAATGAACTGATGGTACTGTTAATAGTGCTCCATTAGAAAAGAGATGACGCTAGAAAATAAGAAATGTTTGTATAAGATGTGCTTTGCAAAGTTTGTAAGTTTTTCTGAACAGGCGTTTTTCTTATCACTCCTGTATTTTCAGGGATTACCATGAGTTGGAGCACTAGTTTTAAGGCATTTTTTTGTTGGGTCCACATGTACAGTTTTGATAGAAAATTTATTTGACTGCTGGTTATTTGGAAGCCAATCTTTAGTCATCACATGTAATACACAGTTCATTTAACCTTAAATGTATATCAGCCATGAAGGAGAAGTGTGGATGTGAAGTATTTGTCATTGCTTCTAGTAGCTCCTCTTTAGCTGCGGTCATTACAAAGAAAATGAGGGGAAAAATGCCAACTGTGACTCCTCATTTCCGCATTTTGAAAAAAATAATAAAATGTTTCTTGATTCCTGCGATCGACTTTAAAATATTTTGAAGGGAAAAGTGTTTTATTGTAATAGATGCTCTTTTGTTTTCTGCCATATGAACTTATTAATTCCTATCCCATTCTACCTCATTTTACACCAATGCAACTCAACACACTTCAAGAGATGTTTCTTTTCTTGTTACACAGCTTGCCTTGTTAATGATGCAGTGGAAAGCTTTAACAGCAGATTATCAACAGTGGAAGGAGAGAAGCCCTGAAAGTAAGTAACTGCTTCCCTATGAAGGATGCTTACATAAACTTCTGCAAAGTTTCTTTCATCTAGGCATTTTAAACTGTGAGTGTATTGAATGTCTGCTGACTGTGTTTTTCTACTATAGCTACTTAATTAATTAAATACTTCCCCCAGTAGCATGTATGTTTTATTCTCTTTTTTTTTTTTGCACTTCAGTTTTAAGTCCACTGAAAATTAAAAGTGAATTCCTCTCTAACTTAGTCTTACAATTCTGCATAAATAAATGCATGATTTTACTACCATTCATCGGTCAGTTAAATGAAATAATAACTGTTAGCAAATCTAACAAAACAACAGAAGTCCATTATGCTGTTACCCTCCATGTTCTCTGATTGTTTCTTCTCCATCTTTCATTTGTATTTCCTTTTAAGAATAGAACTACTTTGTCAAATAATATTATCATCTTCATTTTGTCTTTTAAGAATCCGTTATATTTTTTACCTTTGCAAGTATTGCTAATAAGCTGGCAATAATTTGCCCAGATATGTTTTTAACCATACCTCCTCTGATTATTTTTTTACTAACACTTCAAAAAAATATGTTGTCTTGTGATGTCTTGGTTGAAACTTTGGGCTAGACCTTTAGTGTTAAGCCCATTACACCATAATCAAATACCTATTTTAGACTTAACAGGAATTGGAGACTTCAGCTCAAGATAAGGTGGTAAAAGACACTAGAGTTTTATTTCAATAAAACAGGAATCCAGGACACTTAGTGATCCTGAGAAGCATAAACTGCTGAGATAAGTGGTAGCTCTTCTTTGTCAAAAGCTGTAAATTCCTCAGTTCTTCAAAATTCTCTTTTTACATAAGCATCAGTGCTGACTAATGAGTTGACTCTCTTGCAAGGCTGATGTGGCCAGACACTGGAAATAAAACCATTCAGTATCTTAAGTGTGAGTAAAGCAATCCGTGTTTTCAGATGTCCCAATTAGAGACTCTTAAAACAATTCACCCTACACTATCATTAGTATTCTGGTAGCACTCACTGTTAATGTCTCTGGTCAATGACCTGTCAAGCCAATAAAACTTAGTAGTTCATCTTTAAATTAATACCATGACTCATTTGAAGATTTTTATGCCAGAAGAGACTTGGTTTTTTATTGTTTACAAAATGACAGGAATGTGTTTCGGACAGCGCATGGTGAATTCCAATGTTTTGTCATTTGGCCAAATGGAAATACCTTTTCAGATCAACATTAAACGCAGTTCTCCAGCTTCTTTCAGAGTCCTTGTACTTGCTGCATATCACGATCAAATAAGAGAGGCTGGGAAAAATATTTCTCTTATAAATAGATATTGTTACTCTAGTAGAATAAATTAATAGTTCAGCTTTGTAAGCCTGTCTCCAAGAATTGTCAGCCTCAAATACTCATGAGATGTATGGAGACCAAAAGTATGACATTGATTGAATTTGGGATATACTGGTTCCTGGCTGCTGTTCATGAATAAGGTGATGGCTTAAAGCACATTAATTGAAAGCACTTAGTTTTTATCTGGATGAAATACCTGGGGTTGTTAAATTTCCTTACTGAAATGCGTATACTAAAGCTTAAGCTGTTGGCTTAAAAATATCTTTGGGACTTGATCTACTTTTTTGGCTTGCCGACTTGTTTTGTTCAACCATTCTTTCTTGTTCCCAAATGATAATATTTATTATTGATTTTGGAACAGAAAAATTATCTATGCATATTATAAACATATTTTGCAGCCAAAGCTTTACCTTTTTGGCTACCTTTCCAAGTGAACTAAAAAGAAGTTGCTAAGAATTTGAACAGAGTTTTAGTTCTTCTATGAAAATGAGGAGTCTACTTCGCTTACTTCTCTGTCCATCTTGGCTTAATTCTATCTCCTGTTTGTCTTGAAGAAGAAATTACTTAATTGAAAACATTGTCAGAAATTATCTAAATAGAAATAGCAGAAATACTGATTTCGTACAATTTACTAATAGAGCATGAATGTCAGACTGTCTTGTTACTTTGGTTTCTGCTTTTAGTAGTGGCCAGTTCATTTCCTGTAAATGAGGGCCTGTCAGCTTTTCAATTTTAAACCTTATTTTCAGAGGTTATAACTTGGCAGTTCTACATTTTTTTGAGCACAATATTGGCAAACAGTCTTGAGTTCACGATGCAGATTTTATTTTTGCAAAGCTTTTACTTTAGTCTCTTGTTCTTTCTCCATTTCTGGTGCTATTTGTGTAGCTCCAGATCTGCTAAATCGGCTGAATTAAAACTTTTTTAAAAGCATTTGGCTTATAAAAATAGAATTTAACTTTTACCTTTGCAAAATAAGGAAGTGAAAGCAACCATATTTAAACCATATAAAGCAGCGTGGTCTCTGCATAATTTCTATTTTTCTTTGCAAAATAACAGTATTCTGCCAAATGCCTTTTTATTTTAATAGGATTTTCTGTAAACATGTGCATGGTAGTTGCTTTTACGTTCCTAGCATGTGGTACTATTTTGCTTAGTAATTGCACTATGTATCATTAGACACTACTGTCTGGCATTTGATTTTTGCAAGTGTAGCGACTCTGAAACTTTTAACTGTCAGTAGATAGAACAACCAGTGACTTTACAGTGGCAAGTGTAAATGTGTTGTCGTTGCAGTGTCACAGATCTGCATTGTTCCTGAACTACATTACAGTTAGAGTTCTTTCCCAGGAAGATGTGGTCTTCTATTCTGATGCTCACACAATATGAGTATTGAATGGGAAGCATGAATGCAGGATTAGGTATCTACAAATGAAGCGCTAGAAGCCAATAGTAGAGAATTACAGTAATTGATAAGTGAGGGCTTAAAATAATCATGTCAGCAGGGAGTTGCAGGAGGAAGAGTTGTATGAGTTTTTTCAAATATGCCAGTGAATGGGACTAAAAGTCCACCACTGAGTTTTATTACGTGTATGTAGGATATTCATGTATTTAAAGAAATATTGCTCTAATAATAACACAGACCACTACCTCCTGCATCTCTTAAGCTTAATTTACGAGTGTACTAGTCAAATTTTGTGTCAATATTTAGAAACAGTAATTCTCTAAGTAAAAGGATTTTACTAGAACATGTAATTTAGTGTATTTTTAACTCAGTAGTTTTTCTGATTTTCATTGCAAAACAAGCACTGCTTTTAAAACTAGTAATCTCAGGCTTCTTAAAATTTGTTGAGGTAAAAACTGTAACATTACCAAAAAAAGTACTTTTCTAAATTTATGAAATTAACAGTACGTATTTAGGAGATGTTTAGTGCTTTTAGGAGAGGGTTAAGGGTTTTCCTTTTGTTAAAGGAAAAGCTTTTATTTAAATAATTATTTTTAATATTAAGAGGATTGAAGCTGAGACTTGTGACTAAAAATATCCCCGTCATATTAAGATTTAAATCTGTTAGAGTAGCTTTCATTTCTCCTGGTAATGTGTTCAATTAGTTCACTTCCAAAAAAGTCATACTTCCATGCAGATGCAGCAAGGTGACATGAAAGTGAGAATTGACTGGAGTCCACTTTTTATTCTGAAAATCCATGAGCAATAAATCACTGCATTTTGCAGAAGCATTTGGGGAAAACATTTCCACTTTCTTGAACTGTACCATGCTTCCCTTAAGTACCCTTGTTGCTCAATGTTGGACTTAGGATACTGGCCTTGCTGGGTCTTTCATCTCCCTACATGTAGCTGTTCGTGTGAACAGCAGAGGTAACGACATGCTTTCTAAGTTCTTAAAACTGATAGGTTTTATAACCCTGATCAAGCATTTGGGAGGCTGCGTAACATGGAAGACTGGAGGAATAAGATTGCCCACATTGGTAATGTTGATGGAATGCCTTCTGCTGAAAAAAATCAGACTTGGTTATTTTGAAGTATATGAAAAGTGATGCAGTCATTATGTACCTATGCCTATATACCTGGGGCTAGTTGAGGTATAAAACATAACAGGAGTACTAACACTGCACCTTTTTGAGTCTAATTTAACCTGCTGAATAGTGATAGTAGGTAAGCCCAACAGGACACCACAAAATATCGTTAAACTGCTGCTTACACTTGAACTGTTTTATGGAGGCTACACAAGTTTCTCTCTAGCTGGGCTGCTTTTATTATAAACAGGTCTTTATCATCCGTTGTGAAAAAAAAACACAATTCATTTTATTTTTCAGTAATTTCTACCAATCCAGATGTACTGTTAGAATTAGGAAAAGAAGAGGTAAGTCTTTTTGTTTGTTAAGAGATAATAAAATTTTGTTGGGGAAAAAAAAAAATATGTAAAATTGCTGCATTTTCCTATGATTGTTTTTGGGATGGACTACTGCTAATATTAGTATATTTTCCTTCAGACATTGTTGTTGTTCTAATGGGTTTTTTTGTCCTGTATTTTAACTACTAAAACTTCCTAGTTGTAATGAATGAGTTTTTAAACTGACTCACTGCACAAGTCAGTGAGTAACACATAATACCCAGAGTATTTGCCTCTGTTCAGCCATCCAAATGCACCACTAAACCCTGTCCCTAAGTCTTAGATGTCTAGATCCTTATAATATTTTCATCATGGTGCAATAGTAACAAAATAAGAGCTCGAAAGGAGCCTCTGAGGATGGACCCAGAACAAAGGAACCCCTGGGATTTTATACCTTTGCAGTCTAAACCTGCGAAAGTTGGGGTGTCATCAGCTCCTGCAGTGTCTCTCAGTGCCCAGGTCTCCTGGCTGCCCCACAGGTCCCTGGGTTATGCAAAGAGGCAGTAGTTCATGGCCTCTTGTCTCAGGCTCTGGTTCCTGCGCCCCAGAGCTCGTCCTGCAGCTCGCACTGCAGCTGCACACTGACCTACCTGCACAGAATGTATTTCTCAACACACTCTTACCCATTCAGTGAATCTGTAGGGAATGACCCAGCCCACTGAGAGTCCACTGTTCCCTAGATTCAGCAGTGCTTTTGGCTGCAGTAGTTTTATTTCCTCTTCTTTCCTCTCTCAGATACCTCCATAGCACCAAGGACCATTTAAATCATGGATGCAATTAGTCTTTTTTGTTTTCTGTACTTTTTATGTTAGTGCAATTAGCATGGAGCCACTCTTGCAAGAAGTTGCAATGATTTAGACAATGCAGCTGTGGTGCTGTACATATGTTCTCCTCAGCTGTTCATCAGCTGAGCAGTTCATGTGTGTTTTCCATAATACACTTCAGGTAAAATTTTACAGAGTTTCAATAAGACACTAATAAGCAACTGGTGACAGTAATGTTTTAAAGCATTTTATACTGAATTTTAAAAGAATGTGTCACACTAGAGCCATATTTCTTAAGAAATTGCCCATCATTTTGGCCCTCAGATTTACAGAAGTAGCTTTACAGAGAACAAGTACTACAAACTGGGCTACCTGCAAACTGTAGTTTCATTTTTACTTTTTTTATAGTTGCAGAAAGTAAAGAATGATCTTGAAACTATGCTGTCAGCAGTTTGGTCAAAGAATAAACAATTAGAAGAAGATCTGAAAAGGTAATACAATAATTTGGTCTTTAGAATGCTGTAAGCTTTTTTTTTGATTGCCCAGGAAAAACTATTTATCTGTATGCCATTTCCTGCTTTTCATGTTTCAAAGAGAACAGCAGTGGTACGAGGAACAGAAAGAAATTATAAATACTCTTGATAGAATTGAAGAAGAGACAAAACCCCAAGCTGAACACCTTTACAAAACAAGGTATTTCTTCATTGTTGACTTTTTATATTGAAGAATTTAGATATCAACAGGAGCAAATGAACAAGCAAACTCTTAAAATACACACTCTGTTTTGTTAAATAGCTCAGATAATTGCTCAGTAATTCAGATTTAAAACATGGAAAATGTTGCTACTATATCGTGTCATTCAAGATGTTGTATTCATAAGAAGAGAAAATGAGGGGGGTTTTTGCTTCCAAAGAACTTTTATTTTTATTTGATTTCATATTCTATTGCTATGTTTTTGCTATTTAAAAATTAGAGGATTGGCGGAACTGCACAAAAAAATGCTGAAATTAAAGGCCTATAGGGAAGAACTCTTGAGTGCTCTGGGTGAATTCCTAGAAAAACATTATCCCCTTCCACAGAATGGTAAAAACAAGGTAAGATTTTTCTACTAGTATTAAATTTGAAATGTTCAATTTCTATTTCATTAGATGCAGTACCTGTTCAAAGTGACTAGCATAGAATCTGCAGTTATATTTTGAAATAAGTATAGTTCTTACAGATGATCCTTTAGGTTCAATTTATATTTTTCATGTTGTTTTATATTATTTAAGGCTTTTCCCAGCTGTATATTTTCTTAATGCATATATCCTTTGTCCAGTGTATTGTATTTCCTACTGAACTGCAAGCTGTGCCAAATTTGGAAATGGTGAGGGGTTCAGTCCAAATTGACCCATTTACTTTTTTTACTCAGCTAGGCAAATGGATTACTGTTTTCCTTGCCAATGCAGATTTTAATTGTCTAACAGTGGTTTTGGAACAAAGACAAATGTTTATAATTACATTGTAGTTTGGAATGTTAACCATCAGATTTTGTTCAGGCAAATTGGGCCAAAAGTTATCTTAAAACTTTAGGGAAAATAGGCAGCCAGGGAGTATTTTGCATAATGAATTCAAAGTCTGCAGTAAAAATAAAACTATTACCATTACCATTTGATAGATACAAAAAAAGTTACAAGGAAAAAAAATGGCAGGGGCTTGATTTTGATTTCAGACACACTAAAGATTACAGAAATAGAAAGGACTTCTTTAATCTAGTTCCCTGTTATTCAGACAACCAAATAATATAATTCCTTTAATAATATTGTTAAGCTCCATTTTAAAGCAAATCATTTTTATTACTACTGTTTCTACTGGGCTTTTTTTAGTGCCTCAGTACGCTGGTTAGAAACTGTCTCATAGCTTCTAGTCTCAGTTTATCCGTGTCTAGCACAGATGTATTACAACACCAGTACTTTCCTTAGAATTTTCCTTAGTCTTTTTCTTTCTTGTGTTATTCCTCCTGATATATTTGCAGACAGCAATCTTCTAGCCTTTCTTTCTTTTGCTGCTTGAACTAGCAACTCTTTTATGTTCTTGTGTATGATAATATTTTTCAATTCCCTGGCTTGTCCTAATGACACCCATTTTCTATATTTGTTTTCACTTGGATCATCTTTTTTGGAACCTGGTAAAAAACAATATCATAAACAAAATTGTTAGCTCACATCCATCACCAAGGCAACTAACCTACACCTTGTCTTTTTCTATCTGTTATTTGCATCTAATGAACTCTGAGATTTTAGTAAAAAGAAAATCTTTGTTTTGCATATTTTGCACATAAAAATACAAAACGGAGATTTCAAGACATGATGATAATTTTCAAAGTATTATTCAAACATCTTATTTTGTTGAATCTTAGTTTTTCTGCATACCATTGCCTTTGTTTCCTGCTATTAGTAAATACGACATATTTTGCTCTCAGTTTCTCCTGTTTAGAAACAAGAATATCATACGGGATAGTGTCAAATGCTTTGCTTGAGTCTAAGTAGATAATATCAGCACCACTGTAACTCTGTCCTAGGTCACCAGTTGTGTTGGGTGCAGTTGCTCTGTAATGAAGCCGTGTTGGCTGTCACCAATCACTTTTCCTTAAACAAAAAACTTATTTTGAGTAATTTCAACATGAACTTTTATCTTCCCTTAGTTTCGATTTTGTTTATGCATTTCCTGAACTCTTAAACACAGTTTGTTTTCTGACAGGTCTTTTTCTTTGTTTTCACTCCTTGTGAATTCATAGTTTCTTCTATGTATTTTGATTCGTGTGGATCTCATGTCTTAACTACAGATCCCCCGTAAGCTGCATCTAAGCAATTACCTGTGAAGGCAGGACAGCCAGCCATCTTCACCTATATTGTTTTATTAGTTGTGTCAGAAATACAAATTGTAATCATTAGCAACAGTGAAATTTGCTGCTATGTTGATTTGGGGGAGCACATTATACACTCCTATTATCAGCGTGGTTTAACACTTTGGCAGCACTAAATTCTCTACATCAGTAATTTTTCTTCATTTTGTAGATTCTTGTGTTTGCAGTAGTTCTGTGTGAGGTAAATATATGGGGCTGACATCTGTAGGGCACGGCTGCAGAGTCGTATGAACTGCTCGAATTGTCTGGTCCCACCCTCTACATGCATCTGGGATTGGGAGGAGGAGTGTGTCACAGCAGCCCAGGTTAGGTTCCCTAGCCAGGGCCAACACCTTTAATATACATAGTGACTATGGCAAGAATTATCTTGCATTTTAAATCTTGGGAAAAAAGCACACTTTTTAATGTTTTTTTTCAAGGTAAGATTATGAAAAGTCATAAGTTGAAGAATGTTCTTTATGTGAATCTACCTGATGAAAGGGAGAAGAAGGTGCCTTTCGGTTAAATAATTAAATGCTGAGCATCCTGTGAAGTGACTTTATAGCCATTAATTAATTAAAGGTACTTATTAGATTGGTGACACTTAAAATATGTAAGTAAAATAATATCCTTAGGATTTTACTCTTTGTATACAATCAGTTTTAGTAATTATTGAAGTCGTAATCTAATTTCAACTTTGAAACATGAATATTGAACCCACTGCCTTAAGTTACAAAGTCATATTTTTGACCATGGAAATACAACAGCTGAGGCTATGAAGTATCTTCATGTTTTCTCTAAGGAACCTTTTTCAGATACTTAGTGTAGATTCTATTTCTGCAGCTAAATATCAAGATAAAGGCACAAAGACATTGAGCCCTAGCTCCATGGTTTGCAAAGTTTCTGTGGAGCAGGCAGTGTGTCCCACTTCTGACTCTCTGAAGGTGATAATATTACAGATTTTGATTGGAAAAAAGGTGCCAGAAATTACTTTTCACAATTTTTTCTTTCTTGCTTGTATTCTTCTGTTCCAGAAGTTTGTATAGCATTCAGCACAGCTGTTAATATCTTAGGACTTAAGTTGACATATTCAGTGCTGAGTAAGCAGCTGCCAGTGCTGCATTACCTCCTTTATTTTGTTGAAAGCAAAGTGGAAGGGTAAAAAGGATAAAACAGAAAAATTAAAGAATCAGCTTCACCATGCAACAGCACAAGCAGATCCAGTGGCATTGCTGCCTGAAGAATCTCTATCAGGTTGTAGGCAAATGGCTTGATTTGCTTGCTACAAAGGAAAACAAGTGATTTTCTAATGATATTTTGTCATCACCTTTTTTGTTTCCCCCCAGATTTTTGGTTCTTCTATTTCTTAACCTTTGTCAATTTTTTAATTGAATTTTCAGTAAGAGCAAATAAGTGTTCATTGGCAAATCATGAAAAAATGAAGTCTTGAGTTTTGTCAAATTTCTATTGCAAATATTTATCTAAAGCTCATGAAAACATTTTTCCCTAACAGATTAATATTCATAAAAAGTTCTTGCACTGAACTACATAAAATTTATGTTCTTGGGTTTTTTTTTAAAATGTAAACACAAATAGATACATTATGATCACTTGATATTAATCTCTTTTAATAATTAATTTTAAAAATATAACATTTGAAGTGTAGAATTTTTAATTGGTAGATTTAAATACTGCCTTGTATTTCTGTCATAACTAAATCTAAGTAAAAGTTTTCATCGGTTATGTGCTATGCAATCAAATAATTGTGTGATTATTTTCCTTTGTCAATTAATATTTTTCTTTACTAGTTTGAGGTTTTGTTAATTTGGCTGTGGGGGTGGTTATCTTTCCAGAACTTTTCTGCAGAGTCAGATGTAGAACTGCTAGCATTGCAAGACATTTTAGAGGTAAGACAGTTTTATTATGTAGAGCTTTGAAGGATTTCTGAATAATAATGATGATGATGATGTAGTGTGTATTTATTAATAATAATGAGATAAATTACAGTATATGGCATTTGGTTATGACAGTTAATGGAGAACATTATGTCTTTAAAAAGGCTGCAGGGAGACGTCATTGCAGCCTTCCAGTACTAAAAGAGGGCCTATAATAAGGGGGAAGAGCAACTTTTTGCACAGGTAGATAGTGTTAGGACAAGGGGAAATGGTTTTATATTAAAAAAGATACATTTAGATATATTTGTTAAGAAGAAATTCTTTACTGTGAGGATGGTGAGGCACTGGCACAGGCTCCGCAGAGACGCTATGGATGCCTCATCCCTGGAAGTGTTCAGGGCCAGGTTGGATGGTGCCTTAAGGAGCCTGACCTAGTGGGTGGCATCCCTACCCATGGAAGGGAGGTTGGAACTAGATGATCTTTAAGGTCTCTTTCAACCCAAACCATTCTATGACATCCTATGTCAGTTTTCTATCTTAATTCCTATCAAATTAAAACCCAGTTTTTACAAGAGATGTGGCAATAATTTCAGTTTAAGCTGGCAAATGGTTATCTTGTATTTCTTGATTTTATGTTTAGTTTAAAGAAGCTTTATATGCCTTAGTGGCTCCTATTAGGAGAGACAAATACTATGCTTAACACAAAAAATTGGTCCATTTCATGCTATATTTTGTATTGTTTCAATAAAAATATTTCTGAAATAAAATGCAATAACAGTTATAGAAGGACCAATTAATGTGTAATCTCAGAAGGACCAACTAATATGTAGTCTCATGTATGATTATCTTCTCTTATGAGGAAACCAATATGATTCATGCATTTCTAATTTATTTTATAAGTTTGCCAGCATGTCTTTGTGTGAATTTTTAATTACACTGCAATCTGTGAATTTGAATTATAAAGCATAATTTTTCTTCTTCTCTTAAATGTAGTATTTGAAGTGAAATTTAGTATTCTTCCTCCATCCTCACTCTTCAGACAGTTCAAAGTATCCATATATAAAATGTCCCTGGGGAAAATATGTTTTTTCCTGAGGCAAAACGATGGATAAAAACTTTCTGGTACTGAGATGCCATTATCTAATCACTATAACAGTGTTGTACTTTAGTTTAAAATACAGGCTCTGGGCTTACATCATCAAAATCATTTTACATGTTTCAAATATCTCAGCATACCTATTAATGCGAAATTGGGCAGAGCTTGAAAACAGATCAGAATTAGAATAGCCACAGTCCTTATGGAATAAGAATTTTAAGGTTCTTTTAATGCTTAAAAATTGCCCTTCATATTTTACTGATATTGTTAATCTCCTGAAAATGTGAACGCAGCCAAGTAATGTCTTATTTCCATTTGGAAGAAGATATTACATTGTTTTTAATTGTAACTATCTTGGCCTGAAGTGTCAATGTCCCTTATCTTTGTTTTCTGGGAAGTTTTTATTTATTGAGTGATGTGATTCAAGCTTCAAGCACCTGTTAAATTTGAAAAGTGTTTTCTAAGACACTAAGCAAAAATTCATCTAAAATAATGCATTTGAAGTAAATTCTCGTAATCGGGTCAAATAAGTACAAAAGACATAACTGGAACAATTCTTCAGAATGTTCTGAAGAACAGTTGTGTATTTGGGTGGGGTTTTTTTACTAGCAAAAAAGTATAAAATCAGGTAGCAAGAATTTTGAGTTCGTCTTTAGCAATAAGAGGCAGACAATATTTTCTACTCAGTGAAGTTGGGAAAGTGTAACATTTAGAAGCTCTGAGCAGAAAAATGGAATATATGGGAACAATAGAGAGAGCACCATGGGATGAGTAAGATTATTTAATCTGTAATGTGTGCAGTATTCCCCATGAGCAGTATCATGAGGGCATGAACACTGTCTCCATGAACTGAAAAAGAATGTTGAAACTGATTTTAACTCCATTAACGAATTCTGTATTTAGGTAAGGAATTTAGTGTATATTTATTCTGGATAAAAGGAAAGTTCTAGTTCTAATCTTTACATCAAAAAAGACATAATGGAGTTAATTGGAAGTTCTTTGGTTTACTTCTACTTTGAACAGGTCTTGTTTTTCTCTTGTAGTCCTATATTTCTTATATTGTGTATGTTATGGTAATTCTTATAAATTTGTTTAAAGGAGATGAAAATCTAACTGTTTTATTTATTTCCTAAATCCTACTCTTTTTGGTCTTCTAGATTTTGATAAACAAATTAATGACCACACCACATGAACCTTACATAACAATTGATGAGTCATTTTGGCCACCTTACGTTGAGCTGTTGCTGCGATTTGGAATGGCCCTGAGACATCCAGAAGATCCCAACAGAATGCGCCTAGAAGCTTTTCACAAGTAGTGTGACCTACATATGTACTTGAAAACAACACCAGTACTCTTAATTAGGGAATAGGACATACTTAACTTCATAATAACCTTTTTTAGTATTGGCAACCACTTCTTATTGGATATTTTTTTCTTTTTTATTGTAATGTATATTTAAGAGTGTGAAATATGTCAAAAGAAAAAAAGTCTCTGTTTTAACTGCTTAACTTTAACTGCTAAAGTTGGCCTTCAGTATTATATCAAGGTTTGCATTGTGGAGGTTTTTTTCAGCTGCTTTTATAAGATGCAAATTCAGGTAACAGATGAAGTAAGTATGTTTAACAGTCCCTTTTACTTAAAAATTCATACTCAATTTCCTTTAGTGTCTTGCTGTATTCTGTAGAGGCAAAATTCAGAATAACGCAACCCCTCCTGTACATGGCCTTACAGACATTTGGAACTAACACAGAAGTATCCTCTGTGCCTTTGCAAACAAATTTATTGCCTTCAAGATAAACAGCTGGGAAAGCTGAAACATCTTTGTGCAAAGTGCTGCAGAGCTTGAGTGTGCAACTTTACCACTATATACTTCCCATGACTCATATTGTGTTATGCTATGTTGCCTACCAGTTTCTGTCTTCACTTCTCACCTAGTTTATCAAGACTTGCAATGCTGGCTTTCTATGGAATCCCAGTCTTTTCTGTAGCTATTGTTATTGTAGACTGTGAGTACAACAATTCTGTCTATCTGTCGTGACTATACTCTTGAAAATTAACGTATGTCTTCTGTTAACCAGATTGCCATTTACTGAGACAAGAACTTCAATGACTTTTCAGTAGATAGAGATGTATACTATCACAGAATAGGGTTTTTTTGTGATTATTTGTGATGACTTTTAAAGATGATTTTACAGATGATGTAAGGACACATGGGAGAGGAAGCGGGGGAGCAATGTAATATAAGTTCCAGAGTAATTGCCTTTTCTAGTCCAATTAAATGTTAAATAAAAATATTAATACATCTTATGTGGTTTTGAGTGAAAGCTGTTCATCTTGCCCACACAACTTGTGACAGGCATGAGTATAGATCCTAGTGTGTGCTGTTGTGCATGCACATTGACTTCTTTTTGATTCATGCCCTCCTGTTATATTTTAACCTCCCTTATTCAAATACTAGCTCTAATGTCTGAGTAATCTATACACATTTTTACCTTACAGTATTTTAAATTAATTATACAGATAGCTAAGTTTCTTGGCTTTGCTTTATAGCATTGGCTCCTGAGGGTTTTTTAATTCATTTATTTTTAAATACTTTGTATTCTGCTCTCTTTTCACGTTATTACTAATACTACATGCTCAAGTAGTTCACTGCACCTGGATGATTGCTTCTGTGGTGACATTGATAAGTTGAAGAAAAAATGTGAAACCTTAATTGTGTTTCAAAAAGGAGAAAAATACCAACCTACACTATCCACCTCTGAAAACAAAACCACTGAGAAGGAGAGAGGATAGTTATAAGGAAGTGCCCTAGAGAAGATGCAATATTCATTATTTTTCATTAAAAAATCAAATCTCATCCAAGTAAATTATCAGAATGGATTTAAACAAGAGTACTTCATATAAAGCTTTGTATTAAAGTATAGAACTCACTACCATAAACTGTGTTTGTAAAGATTACATACACATTTTCAAAAAAAATGCAAGTTTATAGAATTCAGATTTGTGAGTGGTTATTAAAAGAAAATTGGAGTCAGCTGTTTCAGAACTCTCTATCATACTAATTGTGGGACCCTGAGAAGATACACAGAGCTATTCCCTGAAATCCTCCTGCAGTTCCACAGTATCTTACTGCAGTCCTTAAAGCCTTTCTACTTAGGCCTTGGACATGCTCAGAACCCAAAGCTTCAATGTGGAGCTTTGTCCTTAAGCTCAATTAAGTGACTTATCACAGCAGTCCGTTTTCTCTCATGGCCTAAAATGCATTATCAGTTTTTAAGGGAAGCTGGTTCAGACTGATACTGAGCTCACTGAAATCTGTAGCTCCTAGAAAAATCCTGACAACTAAATTAACGAGATTCAAGGCAGTGATGAAGAACAGATCTTACGAGAAAAGCTTGGAATAAGATCTTTCATCAGTAGTTTCAACCATCAGGAGGGTTGGGGAGTACATCGAAAAACAGTAGAGGAACTTCTCCATTTTTTATCTGTTCATGTCTAAGTGTCTTGGGTTAAAGACAAGTGTTCCTAGGGAGACAGGACCTCCAGTGGAATAGAAACCCTCCCTTCTGAACTTACTGTGAATTTGAAAATAAAGATGAGGCTTTTCAAGCAACATGTAGAAACGAAATAACAGATTTTATTAAAAATCTGAGAACAAACAGACAAAGGAGCAAAACACAGTAACCACAGGTTTTTATTCTTTCTGGGTCTCACGAGGTCTTCACCCCAGGGGATCTTACCCCCCTGCCTCCCCCTCCCCTGTCCACGGGCAGCTGGTCTGGTATTGCAGCCAAAATTGGAGAAGGAAATCTAAACCCCCTGACACTAAGTAACAGTTGTTTAATTGAAATTAACGTTTCCATTAAATACTAATACTGGTACTCTATGTGCATTCTATGAAGCAGGGATTTGTTTAGCTCACTGTCAGTAACTAAACTTACAGTTTTTAACTCTACAAAAGTAATATCCAAAAAAAGCTGGGAAGCTGAATGAACATGGAGAGCTATCAAGTCTGAGTAAGATGAAAAATTAATCTATGAGCCAGTAGTGTTCTGGGGTGCATTAGGAAGAGCATTGCCAGCAGGTCAAGGAGCTGATTCTGCTCCTCAGCCCTGGTGAGGTGTCACCTGGAGTTCTGTGTCCAGTTCTGGGCTCATCGGGCTGACAGAGACATGGAACTCTTGGAGCAGGTCCGTCAGGGGGCTACAAAGATTAGGAGGGGACTGAAGCATCTCTTATGAGGAGGGGCTGAGGTTGCTGAGCCTGTTCAGCCTCCAGAAGAGATGACTGAGAGGGGACCTCATCAATGTATACAAGTATCTGAAGGGAGGGTGTCAAGAAGATGGAGCCAGGCTCTCCTTGGAGAGCAACAGGACAAGAGGCAACAGACAGAAACTGAAGAACAGAGTTCCACCTGCGGTGACCAAGCACTGAAGCAGGTTGCCCAGAGAGGGCGTGGAGTCTCCCTCACTGAAGGTAATCAAGAACTGTCTGGATGCAATCCTGTGCCATGTGCTCTAGGATGATTCTACTTGAGCGGGGACATTGGACCACTGTGGTCCCTTCCAACTTGACCCATTCTGTGATTCCATGAACACAGTCATCCATTCTTTGATTGTGACCTGTTAGTTGATAAGGTGAGCATGGACAGTTAAAAACATTCTTAGAGCAAAGATTCAACTGACAGATTCAATTAGCTGAACCCCTCAATCCCTTCACGGTAACCATTTTGTACCTGGTCCTAGTCAAGGGCCAGCAATGAACATCTTGCATTTAGTTTCTTTAGATAAATGTATCAGGTGCATTGGTAGTATATAAATTCACACACAGTTACAAAACTCATTGTGAAAAAGCCAGAAAGCATCAGGAGAAAGAGTTGAGTTTTCTACCCCTGGTAAACCTATGACACTGGAACAGCTTCAGGTGCTTAGCAACCAGTGTACTGTTGAGTTTCCAAAATGAGCCTGTGTGTACCATTTCTGATGTTTCTCTCTGTTCCTGCGTTATACTGTTGATAACAAAGGCCATGTAACCCTAGTCCTCCCTACTCAGAGTTCCCCAGGCTTCTTTTCTTGCTTTCTGCTACTTTAGTAATTGTGATGAGAAACCTCAGTAGGGATGGGCAGACCTGTATGGTGGATTTAAACCTAGCACTATTAAATCTATCACTTGAGTATACTGTTCTGCTTCATAGGAAAATTTCTGTTTTGCATATGGTTTGGTGTAGATTCCATTGCCCATACCTTTGTACCTAAAGTATGCAAGTATACGAAGTCTTCAATAGCTTTCTCTTGGAGCTGCATATACATACTTACTAAATTAGTAGAAGGGAAAGGTCAGGATGTCATTGAAACTTCCCCTCTTATTGCTCATGGCAAGAGGTCCCAGGATGAGTAAGTTCAAAAACATCTTCCACAAAAACTTCCAAGCTGATCGGTGCTGTTGGATGCACCTGAAGGACAGGATGCCATTCAGAGGGTCCTGGACAGGCTCAAGAAGTGGGCACATGGGAATATCGTGAGGTTTAACAAGATCAGGTGCAAGGTCCTGCACTTCGGCTGGGGCAACTCCCGACATCAATACAGGATGAACAGACCTAGAGCAGCCCATCTGAGGACTTTGGGTTCCTGGACAGGCTGGACATGACCCAGCAATGTGCACTCCCAGCCCAGAAAGCCACTTGTGTCTTGGGCTGCACCAAAAGCAGCGTGGCCAGCAGGGCCCCTTTACTCTACTCTGGTGAGACCCCACCTGGAGTGCTGTATCCAGCTCTGGGGTTCTCAGCACAGGAAGGACATGAACTGTTGGAGTGAGTCCAGAGGAGGGACATCAAGGTGATTAGAGGGATTAACTGCTGTATTTATTTGCATTTTGCTGCCTTAAAGAAAAATAAATTGTGGTTTTGAGAGTTTGGCATAGAAGTTTGTGGACATAAAGTTTTGGCAGAAATACACAGGAGATTTGTGTTTCTGAGAGAGCGCAGGTGATGCTAATGAAGACAGCTATAGCTAGTTACAGGCATAGAACATGATCTTGGAAAAATAAGCCTATCTTGAAACCCTGACTGTTCTTTAGTATTTTAGTACAATGACACTACATTTTCTCTATGTTATATTGAATCTGAAGCTTTTAGGAAAAGCAGAAGTGCAATAAAAAGTACATAATACAATCTGGGAAGGTACTGCCACCTTGTACCTTACTTGATACTAAGTCTTCAAGTCATCCTCCATAGTTATGTATTCACAAAAGGGTGTCAATCCTTGTACGTTCTGAGAAAGTTATTTTTTCAGTGGTTTGGTTTGTTTCACTGAATTTGGTCTGGGGTTTTGTGTTGTTTTTTTCTTGTTGCATTTTTATTTATTTCACCGCAAACTGGTTTAGCACAAAAATTTTTGATCATGATACTTTTACTTATTCCCAAACATGAAATTTTAGTGATCAAGCCAATGAGACTCTTTATTTTGTGCATATTCACAGGTAATATTAATACCATGTTTTAGTAGATTGTTTCCAGGTTAAACAATGAGCATTCCAAGGTACCTCAGCAGTGCTGGACTACTCATAATTGTAATCAGCCATGATTACAAGAAGTTCTTTGTTCTGCAAACGTTTTAAATTCTGTACTTTAGAAAATTTATTGTGTCAAATGAAATATAATCTTGCCTGCTCTTATTTGGCAACAAATGCTGCTTGCAGGTGCTTGCAAACGAGCTTCTGATTATAGTTAGCTGTCTCAGTTTGAGACGCTTGGGTGGGGTGGAGACCTCAGACAGAAGTCTCCTCCCTCAGATTCATTATCCCTGGTTTCTCCAATACAGACAGAGCAAACATCCTGGATGTAAGTGAAAACATAACTCTTTATCAAGAATGATGCTCATAACAACACTGATAAAAGTGGGTTTAACCAACTGGACCAGATCAGGATGGTGGTGTGCCCCCCACACGTGCAAAAGACACAGGTGGCCCCAGGACAGGGAGAGGGGAACCACATGGAAGGGCTGCCATCCTGTCTCTGTCCTGCGGCACATGTGCTTTTTCCAGGCCGGGGTGGCCAAGCAGTTTGTGCTGGTGCTTGGGAAGGTTCTCCTCATTGGTTGGTTAAACCCAGTTTTATCAGTATTGTTATTAGCATTTCTTCTTAGTAAAGACTTATTTTTTCACTTACATCTGAGTGTATCTAGTCTGTCTATCTGTATTGGAGAAACCAGGGGTATTAAATGCAGTGGAGCAGACTTCTGCCCCTCCAAATTGTCTCAAACCAAGACACAGCCAAGACAAATGTAATTTTGGTGGTATTCCTGTTCTAATCATAATTTAGGTAGCATTTGAATGAATTTCTGGAGATTGTTTCAGTCAGAAATACTTAAAATACAAATAAACTAGATTAATGGTGCAGTGTACTTGATAAATAACCAGTCCTTTCCTATTTATAATACATCATCTCCCTGACAATAGTTTGCTCAAGTTTCCCTGAGATTATAAAGTGTTTTTTCTTTATTTAATAGAATACTGAGGAGTTCTGATTGGTGATGAGGCAAGCCATTATTCTTGGTGTCATGATCTAGACACATCTTTACCAGAACACTAAATTATCCACAGAAACAAATTACAGTGCTTAATGTTGATATCTCTTATAAAAATTTATCTTTGGTACTTCTTTTGCTTTTATTTAACAGATTGATTAATTTTATGATGATTTGCACTGACTGTAAAACTCTTATGGTTATTAATTTATATTAAATGTTGCCAAAGAACAAGCTTACAATGCCACTGTGTATGCATAACCTATTGCAGTTGCATTTAAGTTTTTTATTTGAATGAGAAGCATGCTTTTATTTCGGTATATTAATTTCTGTATTTGTGTCTATTTCACTATTAGAAGGTTTGTTTTGTGAAAGTCATTACATTGAAAGCTGTATTTTTATCAGCTCCTGGAACATGTATCTTCTAGTGCCACAAAAGTAAACTGCAACACTAGAAAACAAGGTAATTTGTTGCATTTAAAGGAAGAATCCAAAGACTGAGTTCAATGTGAAGTTGCTGAATAGAAAGGGAGCCGATGTTTGTCTCATAATGGAAAGGTGAAACTATTCAACAGAGCTGAATTTAAAGTGAGTTAGGCTGTTCAGAACAGTTCTCCTACCTGCTTTGCAAGTTAAAAATTCAACTGGACTTTATCAGGTATTAGCCCAACAGCCCTAACTTTGCAAGACAAGCCCTGATTGCAAAGAGGAACTTAGTTTTAATACTCTTTGCTTATGAAGGCTAAAGCTGTGCAGTCAATACATTCTTTGACTGAGTGTAAGCTCGACAAAAATTCTGTAACTGGATCAAAGTCCCTTGTATATGACAGGATTCTGGCAACATTGCATGTAATCTATTATTTGGGAAGACAAAATATTGAAGAACTGGCAAAGGTATAAAAATAATACCATAACTGCATATGTGAGGGTCTCCTCAGAATTCTGCTAAGAACAACACACAACTTTGAATGTTAATTTCCCTCTACAGCTAAGACTGGTGGGCAATAACAACAAAGCTGAATTTAAAAAACATTTGCAAGTGTCTGGACTGCTAATTTAAGAGATGATTAACTCAGAAAGAAAGCTCTCACGTATGGGTTACAGTTTAGAAACACTGAAGCTGAGAATAACAACTGTGTCTTGACTGTTAGTCAAACAGTGTCTGTTCTACATCAAGAAAATTGTAGCTGCAGCAGTATTCAAATTTTATAATGTAACACAGATATTAATTTTATGAAATATTACATTTCTACATCAAATGTGAGTTACTGCAATAGTAGCAGCACTTTTCAGAGAGCCAAGTCACATAAACCAAAATAAATTGGAAGAGGACAGACAGAGCCCCAGTAGGATGTATGACAGGAATAATACTTACAATCAGAAGTCTCCTATACCATGCCAGAAATGTCCTAAACCAAATCAGCTAACTCTATGTAGAACTACCAGAAGTTACATGTAAACCTTCACGTTAAATGAAGAAAAGAGAGAGGTTTTACTCAGCCAAATTCATTCCTGCTGCAGTTCTTTCCCACTGGAGATAACATTTGTCCATGGGGCTATACCAGGGATGAAACCATCCCACTAGATTATTGCAGCATCAATGTTCACAAAACAGAATCACCATGATTGCTAAACAAGGTTATCTTTGCAACATTTTGGCAAGGTTGTTTTCAAGCTGCCTTTTTTCAAAAATAGAGTGTGGATGGTAGTCAACATGCACATAATTCTGTGAGGGGACACAAACCCAGTGCCGATTTTAAAAAGCAAGAGTACCTAGAAAAGGAACAGACACTGAAATAAAAAAATTCAAGTTGATGTGTTACCTTTTCAAACATCTGACTTGTGGTACCAGCTCAGAACCTGAGTTAAGAAGTAAAAAATATTGAAATAATATTAGTATGTGATTTTCCACTAAACATACATATGTATTGCAGGGATCAGGCTTGTATGAGAAACCATTATTGGATATGGGTTTTAGCAAATTATTGGCAAACTACACAGTTGTCTGTAAGACACAAATCAGTCTGAGTCAGACAAAAAAGCATATTTTTAATATATTAATTGGAGTGTTATATTTTCCCATAAAAATGTTTCACTTCAAAGATCTATGTCTGCTTTTTGCATGGCTAAGGAAATCCTCTGCATTAAATTACTGACAACAGTAAAAGAGTTCAAAACTTCATTGTTTATTAATTGGCCGTTTCAACTAAACTTAAGCACTAAGTAATCATTGCAATACTTTATTAATACTCTATATGATAGCCAGATATTAAAATAGATTATTATTGCTTATAATAATTTTTCCTTTAAAAAAGCCTGATAATTAAAGGATAAAACAAGATGTGATCAGTTTTATAAAGTTGTTTTCTCCTTTTCAGGATAGGGATACATAATGAAGTACAAATAGCATGCTATTGTTTTTATATACTACCTGATACATAGAAGTGCTTGCATATCTTTTAGTAAGCTAAAAAAAAAATTATGTTTCTTGCTATGATGTTAAAATCTTCATCCATGTATCACACACAGAGTAATTATAGAGTAAGGGTTACCATTTTACTTCAGAAAATAAGAATTTTCTCTTCTTTTTCTTCTATCATGTTCACAGCATTAGTTCATATAATTAAAAGAGATGGTACAATAGATTTTCTTGAGAAAGGTATGTGTATTTCAATCTTTCACCATACACATTTTAACTTCTCTTTTTAATAATTTGTTCTTCACTTTTTCTTTTATGTTTTCTATTCTCTTCTCCCGTTTCTCATTCCAAAACCAGCACCTTCTAGGTCAAGCAGTATTCACAAGGGGGTGTTCCCTAACCCTGTTGTAACTCAAAATAGGCCTATCTTTGGCTTTAAGTCTCTGTCCAGTCACTTTCTCTGTGAAGATTTTCTTTTCAAAGCTAATACATTAAAAAAATATTTTCATTTGTTTTCTGAGGTAGCATCTCTTTTTTAACTAGGGAAGTGGCCAGAGGAAGTTAAGGGGCAAAAAATGGTCCCTTTGCCATTAAGGTTACCAGAAGAAAAGTTTTAGCTGCTTTGTGAGCTGGCCACTGCCTGCAGTTGCTCTTCATTCAGATTAATGAAAAATTCTCAGTTCAGAACATGTGGGGGTTTTTTTAGATGTTTCCAAAAACTTCCCTATAAGCATGAGATTATTAGTGCATATATTGTCTTAATAATAAAAGTGTGATTAACTCATTATATTGTAAAACTGTGAATGGAAATGTGCAGAATCACACTGAATCAATTCCCAGCACATTGGGAGATATTTGGGAAGAGCATCTTCCTCTAGAACCTCATTATGCCATGTCTTAACAAGAGGAAAACACATCATCACCTACTGGAAATCATCTTGGGTCTTCAGGTACCTTCTCATTCTGGGCAGCCAGTCTTCATCTGGTGAGAATGCTGCTGCAAAATACTAAGGAGGTAAATACTTCCAGAGGATCCCTCTTTCATCTCCATCTTCCAGGAAATCCAAAGGATGTGCTCTTTTTATGGAGAAAAAACCCCGAGTTGCATTCCATTCAACTACAACCTGCATAAATTTTTTGATCTGGACACCATACCAATATTTGCTGGGGTAATTAATCTGTCCTTTCATGCTGACTCCAGAGAAGCAAGTCATCAGCATGAGTATCAGACTCTGCGAGCCGAGCTGCTCATGTGGCAAAGAACAGTTGTGGATGGAGATGAGATGCAGCGCAGAGCCCTGTGAATTATTCAGCTGTTCCTCTCCCAGTTTCAGTGGAACACTTGTCAGAAGATTAGCATATGAAGCTTAGGGCAAAGCAAAAGTGTGATTGAATACCAGAACAACAAACCAATTTGCCTCACAAGCATAGATCTAGCCCCAGTTTTATGTTTTACCAGTTCTAGTTCCTCTAAATGACACTTACTTGAAGCAGGGTCATGAAACTGAGTCTCTCTCACGTGCCAGGTAAGTGCTCTGGATGTACACTTTGACAGAAGATTGTATTTTGTCTCATTGTTAGATAGGAAGATGTATGAATTTTTTTAATTGAATAGACCACTTCCTTTTCAACATCACCATCACTATTCCTCAACCCTTAAACCCAAAGAAAGGAGATGAGAGCTGTGAGCATTGTAACAGGCTAATCACAGGTGGATATAAGACTGAAGATTTGACCACAGATAGATAAGCCCAAATTTCCAGAGCATTTGAATTGGATAAAGACTCTTTTCTGCTTATTTTATTCAAGAAAAATCCTGAGTAATATTGACTCTGACTTATTATGGAGTGGACATTAGAATATGAGTGTCACACCAAAAAAAAACAACCCCAAAGTTCTTGGTCTAAAAACACAGTAGAAAAATCTGTCTTTTTTTTTGTCTTTAATTTCAAGGATATTTCAGTATAAGGACTCTGAACATCTGACAATAATTCTTTCCTGTCAAGCTGTTATACATTCACCTCAACATTAGCATACATATTGTCTATACGATGTTTTAATGGATCCTTCCATCTTGCTTCAACATAGGAAGGGTTTGTAGGAAATGAAAATTGGAGGCAGTTACAGAGTCCTAGATCTCAAAATGAGACTAATAAAAATAAAGGAGCCAATCCTATTTTATTGAAACCAAACAAAATTACCTTGCCTAAACTGTTCACAATATCAGAGAATTATGCTTCTGCTTCTCCTTCTGTGACAGCTGCATCTTAATATCTATACCTTGAGCCTCATCTCCTATCCAGTTTCTATCAGGCCTGCAACACACATGGCTAGTTTATAACATAATGTAATTTGAGATACAGATACTAATCCTGCAATTAAGTTTTCTCAAGAACAAGTGGACATCAGAGAACTCTTAAACTTATCATAACATTAAATCATAACTCATAGGTTAAATAAATGTCTGCTGAGTCACACAGCCAATGTTTCTTCATTTTAGTGGCATTTATTTTAAAGAATTGCAAGAGAGGGACACAATGATTCTTCCATACGATGTTGGGCAAATAGTATGTAGTTCCAGAAATAGTTGAAAACCCTAAAAAAAATTTGTTGTCATTTAGTGAAAGTGACTATGCAGACTAATTTCCCCTTCCATACCATTCTAGAAAATTTGCATTCAGTTCAGGTTTGCTGATTAAATATGCACATTGCTACAGACAACTATAATTCATAAGAGAAATGAAGTAGTGCAACTGGATGTGGACTGGTGTAGGTAACACAGCCAAAATTATTGTTGATGGCATGTTAGGTTGGCTGTGTCTGCCACTTTTTCTATCTCACTGGAACTTCCTTCTAGTACTATGAGGGAAAGGAAAGCAAAGCCTCATTTTCAGTAAATGTTTTGATGGCTAAGATCCCTTTTTGAATTGAAGCTGGCCAAATTAGAGGAGTTCAGTGTTGAATCAGATAGAAAGCTTAGTATATAGAGGCAGGAGGAATTTAAATTTAGTAGCTGCTGTGTGCCAAGTATATAGTCATTTTTCTTCAGGGAATTGGTTGAGTCCAGAAGCATTGGCAATGGGTAAGGGGAAACCTATTTTGCTTCCAGCTGGCCAGCCGACGACTTTATAGCTCAGAGATTCAAAGTATTATGCTGCCTGATGTAGGATGATTGCCTGACGACCACGTGTAAAGTTGGGAAATAAAAATTATCTATTCTGATGGTGCTGTAATATTTGTAGGGAGATTCTGATCTTGTTACCAGTATTATGAAAAAAGTTAAGTATGTTTAATTTAGTAAAATAACAGGAGGAAAGACACATAAGAAGTATATTAAAAAAAACCCAAACAAACAAAACCCAAAAAACCAACATGTGGAGTTCAAAGGAATTAAAAGGAGGTCCTTTTAATTACTTTTTTTTCCCAAAGGGTAAACAGCCCTGTTTATTCATCATGCAAATTACCTTCCAACTATACAGTTAATTAGTCCAACTTTAATTTGACTGCATTTAAAAAAATAATTTGGGAAACCTAGACCACTTTTATTCAGCTTCAAAAACAACTACTCATGGTGAAGGCCTATGCGCCTGTCGGAAAAGCTGAACCTAAACCACATAATCAGCATTCCCCATTCTCAGCTCTAAGGACTTCTTAATTGGAAATCTATGGTGTTTACAAGTTCATTACTATCAAACCATCTGAATATTTCAGAAAAAGCTAGTTCAAAAACAAAGATGAGAAAAGCTAGGAATCTGACTTGAAACACAGTACTTTAACCATAAGACAAGACCAGGTTGGGTTTGGTTTTTCTGGTTTTGGTTTTGGGTTTTTTTCATTTAGCAAAGCACTATTTTACAGAAAGTAAAATAATTAATTTAAATAGTAGCCCTGCCCACCCTTCCATTTGCCAGCATATGCACAATTTACATTTATACTTATATATTGCTTTATGAAACAAATCTATATTTAAATCTATATAAATAGACCTGAATAAAATAACTTGTTTTAATATGCCTTGATGTCATTAAGTCCATGAGATCTTGCAAACTCATCTACAGTAAACTGTTTCTCCTATGTGAAAAGTTCTTTACTACGTTAAGAGGTAATGACCACTGGATTGGACACATATACCACTAAAAATGCAAATACCTACCACTAATATCCTTAATGTGTCTTAGAGGTCAGGGGAAGGATTAACCTTCTCCCTGAACAGGAATAACCATGGTCTATTGTTGGTCCCAAGGGTGGTTTGCTGTCAATGGACAAAGCACAGCATTATTGTTAATCACAGTGCCACTGACTCACCTGAAAATACTGTCCGATTCAATAAATGTAATATTAAATACTTCATAGTCAAGAAAACACAAATAATAGTAATATTTTTCTACAATTTTTCCTATTGAGCCACACAAGATCAATTCCTGTGTTCCATGTAAAATACATGCATGAAAAACTGGAGGAAATTCCGAGATGCTTAAAGACTTCAGTGTTAGCAAGGTGCAGAAGACACTTCGGTAGCAATGCATCTATCCAAGCACATCTATTAGGACATACGCCATGTTTACTAGCACATGCATAATGAGGGTTTTCTTTGAGAAAAACATAATACCTACTCATACTTCATAGAGAGTGCGGGCATTTTGTCACACAGAGTTCTGTTCTCAAGATGAAAAAATAATTTTCTGCACATCGTATTTCAGCAAATTCCCCAAATTCTGACTGAAAAAAAAAAAAGTTAAAAAACACCTAGTCTCTGTCCTTCTTTGTTAGGGAGCAGCAATTAAAGAAAGAGAAAACTTTTAATCTTCAAAACTACAGCTGAACTTCAGAAGATTTAGAGTAATGCGTTTTACATCCCACCTTTGGTAAGAAATCATGCAGCTGGTAAGAGACTTGCCTGTAGATCTACTGCAGAGTAGAGCTGGGGAATCCTGAGCTACCCTGCTTGTTCTGAAAGTTTTGCACTGGGCTTTTCAAGCTTCCGAATTTCTTTTTTTCATGGAGTCTCTGAGAAAACCTTTGCAGAGACAGTGCACAAAGTGAATTCCCTGGTATTCTTTTGCAGTTAATTTGTTTCATCCCCCAAAAGAAAGAACCCAATAGAAAAGTATCCATTCATGTGCAAAGCCGAGATTCTGGGGCAGAACAAGAGCAAAGGTTACCTCTGCACCCTCCCCCAAGCCTATTCAGAGAGAATCCCAATTCTGTGTCTCACCTTTGAATATCAGACATTCTATCTGGGGACAGAGAAGGAGAATGCCCAGGGACAGCTTTTGGAAAATGAGAAATAGAAATGCCCTGTGTCTAGACTTTAAATAGAAAGGATAGGCTGTACCCACAGGTAATACATGAAAATAATGTTTCAGAAGAGGTATGAGGCAAGGCTAAGGGAACAAGCAGCCCTGCAGTGGAGGAAGCAGTTACAAAATACCTCATTTTACAAGATGATATATTTTTTTTATAAATTTATTAAAATATACTTTGTTCTTAAAATTTGTACCAGCTGAAGTGAAGGTGCACAAATTTAAATTGAGTTATGCAGACCCTTGAATTATGAACTAATTAATACTTAATCAAACCTCAGTTCCTTGCAGTTCCATTTGATCTGTTGGGAAACACCATCAACACCTGGTAAAGCACAAACACAAAGTTTCAACTTCTGCACTGCTCAGGATGAGCACTAGCTGGCATAGGAAAGGCCTTCTTTTAAAGACAGCTGAAAAAATTCACCATACACACACAGTTGCAGCTGGGACATCTCTGTCTATGTTTGTCTTCCTTATGTGTTTACCTGACTGTCCTTGTAAATATGCTCTTAAATTAAGATGGCTGTAGGTATCTGCTGTTAGCCAAACCTTATACAGACTGGCAGTACAGGAAGAGTTGTATAAAGTAATAATATATAATTATATAAATTATATAACTTATTTATATTATAAAAATATATAATTATAATAAAACCTATGCAGAAAATTGCTCGTGCAACAATTTATATAGACGTTTACTCTACTTATTGCCAGATAACCTAATCTATTGATGAAATTGTATAGATGCAGCTGTGGATACAAAGAGCTAAAAAAAAATGTGCAGAATTTTCTGCAAGTTTGTAGATTTCTTTAGCTGTTACTCCATTCGTTTTGAGTACTTTTATTTTCACTGTCAAATCTCTTGATATACTATTAATTACAAAGTTTACAAAAATAATACAAAGAAGCCATTACCACTAACTGAGTTTCGGGCATGGTGGGAATACAGAGAGGGATTCGGGGAAAAAAAAAAGAAAAAAAAAAAGAAAAAGAGAAAAGCTGAAGTTAAGACAGGTTAATCTTCCAAGAGCTCAGAAGTTAGTTGCAAGAATCAGCATGAATCTGTATCAGAGTTTCCAGTGATGACCACATGGAAGATGAGGCCTCTTTTGATCTTGGCTCATCATGTAAGTAAGTACATGTACATACAAACGCAGGATCAAGTTGCTCTTCCTTTGCCCTCAAACATCTATGAACACTCCCATGCCATCATCTTCATATTCATGGATGGTTTTATGGTTATTTCATGTTAGAATGCAGCACTGATAGCTAGACTGTACAAGTCTGTTGAACCGTAATACTAAGCATTCTGAAACTTTCTGAGAAAAATCGGATTTTATCCTCTTGCAGTATAACCTAAGTATTGATATTAATAACCACTTAATGGCTATAGCAGAAACAGAAGCATGCTAAACCCAGTTCATATTTCAATTCACAGATTGTGCCCAGAATATAGGCCCATAACTAAGAAAGGTAATCTTTTGACTCCTTAGAAACAAAAAGTCATTTGTGATTTTAATGCACAGCTGAGTTTTCAGCAGAAGTGAAAAAGATTTTTGATGCTGGAAAACTTATGTTGTGACATTTGATCTTTTATTGAAAGTCCTTTACTTCAGTTTTTCTTTAGACTATAGCCGTACCCTTTTCACAATTAATAAACAAAAATATATGCACAACTGAATGTATTTCAAGAATATTTAGTAGAATAACAGAAGATTCGTAGGACTAAGTTCTGTGAACGTGTTATAAAAATTTCAACCATCATGGTATTTGCTCTTTCTCACAGGCTTTGTATAAGTGGCAGAGGGGGCTTTGAGAGGTTCATTTGACAAATAGCTGTGGTCATTATTGGGAGATCAGTAACTTCTCTTTTCTAGGACTTCTTTTTACCACTATTCTTTAATGGGAGATCACTGGTCTCACAGCAGAGGACCTAAATACAATATATGTATGGTCCTGAGCTGCCTCTGTGTGAAAACCAACAGGGCAGTGGATTCTCATGGATGCCTGTGAATGCCAGTGGATTGCAGTGTAAATTAGTGGGAAGTTCTTTTAAGTTATGCAACTTACATGTGTACTGAAGAAGCTGAGAACTGCTTTTAACACAAATGCAACTGTTGGGTCATACCAGAAGGTTCATCTGGCCCTGGATTTTGACTCCAAGAGCATCTACAGGAGGATAACTAGGGTTAATTGGGCAAAGAATGGGACAAGCATACATGGCAGTCCCCCTTTCCAGTCGCTAATCTACAGCGTCTAACCAATTCCAATTTAGGGACATATATGAGGGTAAGAGTCCTTACTGCTGTACACACCAAATTTACACAAAAACAGCCAATCTTGAAGAAGTTGGAAAAGGGAAATGCTGGACTTTTTGAAGAGGCCTTAACAAACCCTTTCAGAGCAGAACACTGTCTTCCATAAACAAGGAGCTGATAATGCTATAATCCTGTTTAAAAAAAAAAAAAAAAGAATAATGAAGTTACTTGTGAGATAAGAGGAAGAAAATACATTTACTAACAACATTTAACAACATTAACATAACACCTTACTGCATTCACAGTAAGTCTTTGGATTTTGGAGGGATACACTAAAGTTAAACAGGGAGGGATGAGCACTGGGATTTTTTTCAATTCTTCTTCAAACCATTGGCTTAATAGAATCTATTAAAGACAATTCCATTTATAAACTGTTGCAAGACACTGCAGTAGAAAGAATGCCAGAAAACCACCTAAATTAGACAAAGTTGTAATCTCTGTCCAAAGCAGTATGCACCGTATGCTCCAAAGTCTTTAATAAATCTTTTCCACCTATACAGTCCAGGAATATGGAAAGTCCAATTCTTTCCATTCAAAATAAATCTGTGCTCATTTCATGATCCAATTTTACAATCTCTGACATTTGTGTATGTGTCCACATTTTTATATAAAGCATACCAAGAAAAGGGGAATTACCACATAGCTGAGCAGATGCTAAATGAGAGTACTGCTCATCAGTATCACTACCTTAATTCTCCTTCAATTCAGAAACTAAACAAGTCGCTCAGGTACCTGAGACCAAGAGATCTAATTCTGCACTAAGAGTGTCATTCCTGGAGCTGTGTCCCAGACTGCAAAATGCTGCACTGTTCTGCTTGGTAATAGCCAGCTCTTCCTGTGAGTTAAGTCCTGATTTTTCATTCTAAAATCAAAATAACTGAATTCTTATGCATTTCCTAAGATTTTTCTGCACAGCTTTTATATGTTTCTGTGTACACTAATCTATGAGGAATACCATTTGCCAATTTTTTTCATAGAGATTTTCCATACACATTTTCCACATACTGTATAATCTGTCTCAGCTTTGTTCTCTCTAAGTCTTACAGATTGTTCAGATCTTATGAACCACTTTCTCTGGAAATAGAAAAATAACAAAATGAGAATACACAGAAAAACTATAATACATATAGCTGGGAAATGTTCCCTTTAAACAAAATGCTATGCCTATTGACCTAATCTTTCTGGTATCTATCTCTTGACTTGGAAAGCTGGAAATAGACAAAGCAGTAAAATCTCTGTTTGAAATAAAACAACTCCCTCATCTGATTTATCTCTTCTTTTCTGCTTACTATTGTTCCTGTTCTTGTGTGGAACTTTACTGGGTTTTTTCTATCCTTTCTACTTTAATCTTAATGAGGATAGGATCAGTTTCATCTTATTTGCCTGCAAAATTTGAGGTCCACATCCACTCTGCTGCAGGGATTGATCAGTCTAAGATTCCTCATCTTAGATTTAACAGACAGTTATTTAATCTTACCCTTCTCAGTGTCCATCCCTCCCCCATTTTGAGCAAACTTTGGGTGCTACTCTCACCACATTCATATTCTCTGATCTCTCTGCCCTGTCTCATCTGTGTTATACCAGTGAGAAAACTGGCCTGGACATGATGGAACATGCTGATCTTACATTAAGTTTTCCAGTTTTTTTCCCAAATTTTATACTAGAATAAATGGGCTGGTCAAGGAGGCTTGGATGAAGACAAGCCCCGTATCAGCATAACACACACAGCTGCTTTTAGGGAATGTCCTGCAAAAGGAAGGTCTACCACCCTGCCTTTGGCAAGGCTTTTCTTATTTAAATTAAGACATTCTTGACAATATCTGCATTGCTGGGCAGAAGTAGTCTCAAAGCCATACTTGAAGCCAAATGCATCGCTGTGCATTTTGTTTTAGAGGGCCATCAAGGACAGCTCAACTCAAAGGAGGTGCATTTTCCAACTGAAAGTACACTTTGATATGCATTCTCCCTCTGAAATAACATGTGCCAGGCAAAATCCAACTCATGGCCCAGGGTCATTTCTAGAGATGTTTTGAGAACTTTTCCTGAACAAGGGATAAGATTTGTAAGCAATTCAGCGTTCTTACGACGAAAAGTGAATGAAAGATACTGGTTCTCAACAGCACTACTATCTTTAAGCATCCTTAGAATCTTTTATTTCAGGGGACTAAAAATGAAACTCTTATGCACATCCAGAGGTTTTCTCCTTACAAGCACAGACTCTATAGCACATATAAATTCAAGTTCACCATGTATTCTTTTTTCAACTATATGGTCAACTAAAGTATTTTAAGAAGTCTATGTATGTAATTTATAACATAATTTTACATGTAATTTTTTAAAAGGGTTATTCTCTCTCCAAAAACTGTTGGGATATTTGTAAATATAATAGATCACAGTCTTCAGATCTTCACTGACTAAGTAAGAATACTATCTTGAAAATAAAGCAAAACAGAATAAACACATTTTCAAGCATGTACATCCAAACATGCAGGTAACAAGAACCTCATCCTACAGAAAGGGACTGTTCACCAAAGACTTTTTGCTTTTTCTTCTACATTTATTTCAGTTAAAAGTAGGAGTCCTGGAATTAACTCCAAATACCTCTGAATACATTTCACGATGCTAAATTCGGGTCCAATATGAGTATTTATTTAAATAAAACAGTATGCTTGCCAATCTTATATGTTGTTGATTGGCATACTAAAGGATTCAAAGGCCTAAAGTCAAGACTGCTCCAGCTACCTACTTCCATGGTCAGCAAAGACTAACAAACTGGTTAAGACATAGTGTAATATGCTCTGTGCTCAATAAATGTGTGACTCTGTCCAGAACTTCTGAGACACAGTTGCCCAAATGTTTCATACATATTACCAGAATTCACCTGAGAATTACTATCCCTGCTACAAAGACTTCTAATTACAGAAAAGAAGAATTCATACTAAGAATCAGTGTACAATTTCCTGTGCAAGTTTCTTTTCTAAAAAGCTGCAGTTCATAAAAACGTCTATAGATAATATTTGGGCTGAGGCAACAAAAATAAAAGTCACCAAATGAGCTCACTATTTTTATCTGAATGAGGCTCACTCTGAAATATTGATTATACAGTAACGCAAAACAGGTAAGTCTACTGGGAATTCTGATGTGTCAGAAACGTGCCAGAAATTCTAATCACAGAGAGTCAGGAATTTTTTTAAGATGAGCCAAAGCTTTTCCTGGTAATATACCAGTTTTCACTGGTATATATACACCAGTGGGCTTAGGCAAGTTGTCTGGGACAGGGAATAAATAACTTGCTAGTCTGAGCAAGCAGCTAGGTTTTTGAGAGCCCACATTGCTTTGCTTTGCTGGATTTAGAGCAGGGAGCTGAATCCATGTGAGGGTTTTAACCAGACAGTGATGAGCTGTTTTTCTTTTTAGCTTGATGAGTATTTATTCACAGTGGAGTTATACACAGTGGAGCAGGTCCAACCACGAAGAGGCCAGTCTTTCACACCAGAATAGTCCCCAGCTCAGACAGCAACACGAACATTCCCCAGTCTGATTCAGGCAGGGTATGATTTGAAGGCATGTCTCCCAAATCCCCAGAGGATACCATAACCATGAGGCAATTGGCTGTGGTGATGTGTCTGTCTGTTCAAAAGGTTATGTGGTCCTGTTGCAGAATGTGGAAAAAAAGGTCTCTTAATAGTGTCCTTTCAACAGGATAGACTGTCCCAGTTCTCCTTATGTACCACCGAGTCTGCACAAAAGTTTGAGCAGAACCTTTCTCAGTGCCTGTCCACGGAGACAGACGATGTGACACAGGTACACCTGGCTGCCTTTACGGAGGGCTGGCTCGGTGAGCGTGGCTTATCCGTGTGATAGTCGTATGTAATGACTTGCTGCTGAAGCAGGAACTACGAAATATTTACAAAAAAAAAAGCTCAACATCAGAAATACCTATTTTAATTAAGCAGACGCCCCCACCAAAGCGTCCCAGGCACAGGCGGGATGCAGAGGAAAGGGGTACCTGGCTCCCCTTGTGTCCCGGGGCAGAGAGCATCCCTGCACGCCCCGAGCGCTCCCCGCCCTCGCAGACACAGGATGGCGCCCTCGGTATGAGCAATTAACCCGGGGGGAGCAGGTTGGAGATGTATTTCAGAATAAGGCGTTTCTCTCGCTGAACGCCGCTGTTCCTGAGAAGCACAGGCTTTAAAGCTCCGGTTTTCAATGCAACGATATACTCTGCTGCTCCCCGAACCATTGCTACATTAATTTGCCCAATGATTGTAAAAGGATCCCACAAGTAAGTGTTCACTGTGCTAAGCTTCAGAACGAATGTTGACAAACGTGACTAGCTATTTAGGAGGTGGATGCTTATTTTGCTGGAACTGTTCTTAAAATAAATTTCACATACTAGTATATAGAATCTAATTCCACTATAGTAGTGCTTCACATTCAATGGGAATCGCGCAGAGTTTATTTGAAATTATGAATGCTACCCACAGCTCGATTCCTCCATCTCACAGGGCACACAGCCAGCCTCTGGTCACCATCAGAGTCCGGCGGGCTGCTTGACCCTGCAGGCTGATCTTGCTCTTTCGATCCTCGGACATGTCCCGGACTGGCTGTGCTCTTGGACCTTTTCCTGCAATCATTCCGCAGCCAGCTATTATAGATTCACCAAAAGGTGCAATTACACCTACTACCTCCGCCTCGGGAGGAAAACGCGCACCCGCACCATCTGAGAAACACAGTTAGCAGAAGCCTGAAACTTTAGAACCTACGTTTGGGAGAATTTTTTCCCCCTCTTTTCCTCTTTTTTTTCAGGTCTCGGAAATTAACTTGGCGGTTGCGGGGGCAGGCCACATGGCAGAGGGGACACACGGCAGAGGGGACACAGCAGAGCCCGTGCCCGGCGCCTGCCGCCGGCACCCC
>WBMV01008147.1:338953-406071 GCA_013396655.1 Campylorhamphus procurvoides
CAGGGCGGGAACGCGGCGGGCCGGCCGGGCGGGGGGACAGCCCCCTGCTGCCTTGCCTTCCCCTGCCCGGCGCTGCCTTGCCTTCCCCTGCCCGGCCCTGCATTCCCCCGCCTTCCCCGGCCCTGCCTTGCCTTCCCCTACCCGGCCCTGCCCAACCCTGCCTGCCCCTGCCTTGCCCTGCCTTCCCTTGCCCACCACAGCCGCAGGTCCGGTGCGCACTGGGGTGGTGAGCGCGNATCCCTTTAATTGAAGCGGTGTGATTGATGCCGCCCCCCGCCCCGCCGCCCTCCCCATTTCCTTAGCAACCCCCCGCCCCGCCGCCCCTGCCCGCGCCTCACCGCGCCATCCTGCCGCACGGCCCGGCAGGGCGGGAACGCGGCGGGCCGGCCGGGCGGGGGGACAGACCCCTGCTGCCTTGCCTTCCCCTGCCCGGNCTTCCCTCTCGTAAAACTTGAAGTAACTGAGGTTAAAGGGATGCTTCGCTAAGATGGAGGCTCCTAAGATGCCTTCTCTGAACAGTTTGGCTACTCACCTCCTCATAGGCTCCTTTACCACAACATCAAATGGGTTGGAAAAGACCTCTGGATTCATGGACTGCAACCTGTGACCAACACCACCACGTCAGCTACACCGTGGCACAGAGTGCCATGTTCAGTCTCTCCTTAAATGCCTTCAGGGAGGGTGATTCCACCACCCCCTGGGCAGCCCATCCCAATGTCTAGTAACCCTTTCTGTGAAAAAATTCCTCCTAATGTCCAACCTGAGCCTCCCTGGGTGCAGCTTCAGACTACATGCTCTCAATCTTTTTGCCTGGGAGAAGAGCCCGACCCACACCTGGCTGCAGCCTCCTTTCAGGTGGTTGAGGAGAGCAGTGAGGTCTCCCCTGAGTCTCCTCCAGGCTGAACAACCCCAGCTCTCGCAGCCACCTCTTACAAGGCTTGTGCTCCAAAAACTATGGAGCCTTTTCTCTCCTCAGGAGTTCCACGGGTAGGAACTGCATGACACTGGTGATGGGATTGGTACAGTTATCATTGGTGCCTCCACAGAAATGCCTGTGTCCTGCAGCTGCTTTGTCACTGAAATCCCATATTTTGGAAAACATCTTGTACTTTTCCTTTCCTGCTTGGCAGAGCTCTTACAGTGAGGCAGGAGCTGTGGTTTTAGGTGGTGGTTCAGGACATGGAGCCACACCTACTTTTACTTGTGGTGAAGGTGTAGTTTACCACAAGACAGAGGAAGTTCTTCTTTTTGTAAGCTTAATGTTGACCAAATTTTGCATCTTCACAACAATCTGCAATGGAATGCTGAGTATATGCTGCCCAGGAAGATGGAAAGAAAAAACGAGTTTAGAGAGATGACACTTTGAGGTTCCTACATACTGTAAGTAACTGTTACTTAAGTGCTTTATCCTTCACATCCCTTACTACTCTAATCCAGAGCATTAATATGACTGTGTGTGGTCTGATATCACTGGGCAGGCTGGCAATAAATACTTTTGGAGAAGAGGTGAAAAATTCTGCTGAAACTTTCGGAAAGCCTAGTGTGTAAAATTTGAAATGAGGGAGACCACTTCGCAGACTCCTGCAAGGACACTAGACATGAGTGACCGTTGGACACTGTTGTCCAACACGTTTGTGGCCCATCATGTGGGCCATTGGTGTCTAAATAATGGACACTGTAATTTATGTCCAGTATTCTGAACTACCTAGCTGCTTAGGCACTGCAGTTCTAGGAGATCTTAATGTCAAGATAACTTATCAGCCTAACGGGCTGAACATGAGCTCCCTGTTAGGATATTTTGGCTAAGTAAAAGTTGTAAGGCAATATTACCACTATATATGGCAATAATGAGCTGTGATTGGACTACAGTGTCCAGTTCTGGTGTCTGCGGATGAAAAAGGATGTTGATGAATTGGAAAGGGTTCAGAGAAAAACTGCAGAAGTATTTAGACATCTGGAAACTGGATTATACAGAGTGAGATAAACCAAATAGGTTGAGTTGCTTATCAGGAAGTGTCAAGAGGTGCTTGTATCAGATTATAACTGTGCATACCCTTAGGAGAAGAAAGCAACTCATTAGCAGATAGGGATAAAGCAAGATTCAGTGACAGGAATTTGAAACTACATTCTTGGAAGAAAGACACATTACTTAGTGTACTAATGTAGCTGAAGAGTATGGGGTTAATTCTGTCTCTTCAAACTTGTAAAAATCTAAAAACTGTAACTAAGTATTAGCTAAGAAATAAAGGTTCTACATGTAAACAGAGAGGTTTTTTATTAATAGGCTTTGAACCTCTTGCACACGTGAATAGCATCACTAAATCCTTATGGTTCCCCAGAAAAAAATCCCAAACAACAAACTACTAAGCACAAAGTGTGATAGTAAAGTATATTTTATTCTCTTAACAAATCTGATTAAATGTGTGTGTTGTCTTGAAAGATACTTGGAAAGGTAGGTATTTATTATATTAACCTCATGTTTCAAATTGGCTAAGAAGTTGCTAAACATTCATTGTAATGTTGGTAAATAGGATTTGGGTGATATTTTCTGGAGGTTATGTGCTACAGCTCTTTATAAAATCTTTACAAATAATCCCTTGGCTGTAGCTGTATTACCTGTCTGAATGAATGTTATAAATATTCCAGAATTTTAGAAAAGCAGATTTATCTGGTGCATATATAAGTGACTCTGTATGCTTTTGGAAAGTGGTTTTTAAACAGGCTTCCCTTCTTAGGTGTTCTGTTTTTCCATTGTCTGCCTCAGCAGAATTTGCTCTGTGCACAGGTGTGCTGCAAGTGTTTAAGTGGACTGATGAGTACCAGCTGACACAACACATGGTTTGGTACCCCATGATACTGGACTGTTAGTTGAATGCATGGTTCTTCTTCTTTTTAGACCATGGCCACAGCTAGGGCTGCTTTTAACTATTGTGCAAGTGTTTTAAATGCAAAACAAAAACAACAAGAAGAAAGAAAAAATAAAATAAAATGCAAATAACATGTTATTTGTTTGGTCTTGTGACCTGCAAAGGCAAAATAAAAATATATTGTGCTTTATCAAACTGTACTTGACATCTAGACAAAACATTTTTGACAACAAATATCTGAAAAATTAGAATGTGTATGATGAATAGCTTCAGATACTGAAATTTGTTCTTTGGCAGTCTAATATGCAGCATTCCCATTTAAGTGAGGGAGAATCCTGCCTTCATAAGGAGAATCCTGGCCAAAGTAATAACAAAATACATGCTGCAGAAAGATCAGGTAACTGTATTCTGGATTCTTTCCCATGTCCTCTTTTATCTACGAGGATACTGGGATGTATTAGTTGCTGAAATCAACGAGTGCATAACACTGATTGTAGATTAAGTCTGAACAATGTATTTGAGCAATAAGAAACATTTCATGGGTGTAAGAATTCATAAAAGTAACATGAAGTTGGTAAGGGCATTGTAAGCTGTATGGATCTGCTTTTCAATGAGTTAATGGTAACTCTTTTTTTTTTGTAAGACTGTTATGTGGGATCATAAAATTGATACTGAGTGAATACTATTTCACCATGTTGCCTTGTGTAGTTCACTATGACGGCTTAGTGTCTTGCAGCATAGATCTGTTTTAGTAGAGAGAATTTGCCTTTACTCTTTTTCTTTTGTTTTTCAGGGAAAGAAATGGAGCAAATTCAATAACTGTCCAGTTTAACGTCTTACCTATATTTAAAGGAATCTTACAAATACTTTGAGTTGAGAAAATGACTGCAGATATAGAAGAAAGTACCTGTCAAAAAGTGGAACATCCTACAGTTAATTTGGAAGTATTATAAAATAAATATACCTGTTATGGTGCGATTCTGGAGTAGAGTTAACTCTACAGCACGCAGGTAGCTCTCCAAGGAGAAAGAAAAAAGAGCTTTCTGTTTTTCTAAATTATGGAAATTTTTTGGAAGACGTGGACATGGATTTTGAGCCTAGTCATGGTTTCATCGGAATTTCACAGTGACAACAGGCTTTCATACAGTTCTCAAGGTAGGGGTCTGATCTCTGTAGCTGGCAGGAAGCATCTGGTTTTTGCATTGTATTTGTGTAGTATTTTCTAAACCACATTTATATAATTCATAAGATAATATGGGCTCTGCTCTTAGTTTTATCTTGATTCATTGTAATGCAGATTAAATTTCCTTGTTCCTTCTACCTTTAAGTGTAGGAAAAGCCTTGCAAATTAAATCTAGTAAAAAGTTCTACTTGATAATAGCTGAGAGACTTGCCATGATAACATTAACATGTTTTTAGACTAGGGAGTAAGAATCTGATTTTGATTTTACGATATAATACTTTTACTTACTAGTGATTATATTATTGAAAGTGAATTTAGTAGCTTTTGTCTTTGAATGGTATCACTGGGAAAAATGTGTCCTTTTAAAGTTAGAATTTAGCCCCAAATATTTACATATATTTGATAAATAGGAAGAGATATATATTAAAAACTTTTGTACATGTTTTCTTGACTTAGAAAGAAAGAAAACATTTTATTTAGTAAAAAACTACATTGTGTGTTTACCTGAAAATGACTTTTATTCATCTTTTATTCAGGAGAGTGATGAAGTTTACCCAAATATATTTGTGTTTATGTTACTACTTGCTGTTTCCTGTTATATTTTCTTCTCTTCTATGCCCACTCCTTGGACTATCTTACCTTGCGATTGATTACAAAGAGGAATTCCTGTCTTACCTTGAACACTACCAGCTAACAATTCCAATAAGGGTTGATCAAAATGGAGCCTTCCTCAGCTTTACTGTGAAAAATGCTAAACCTTCAAGAAGGAGGAGGAGCACAGACCCTTATGACCAAGAACTGGCAGCATCTAAATTATTTTTTAAACTTTCTGCCTATGGCAAGCACTTTCATTTAAACCTGACTCTCAACACAGATTTGGTGTCCAGACATTTTACAGTAGAATACTGGGGGAAAAATGGACCACAATGGAAGCATGATTTCTTAGACCACTGTCATTACACAGGATATTTGCAAGACCAACACAGTACAACTAAAGTGGCCTTGAGCAACTGCAATGGTCTGGTAAGTCCATATTACGTGTTCTAGTATAGTAGTGTGCCTTGTACTGGTTTAAAGGTAAACCAGCAGGAGAAAGAGACTGCAAGTCAGAATCACAGTTTAATAAAAAAATTGCCACAAGTACAATAATGCGGAGGAAAAAAATTCATTTTACTCACAAAGAACAGATGTACAACTGAGCACCGTGGGGCACAAACAGAATAGAGTTCACCAGCCCCTGTGCTGAGCACCACGTGGCTCACCCCTTAGTACAAAGTAAAAGGAAAGAGAAAACCTGTTGATGAGGATGATGGCCATAGTCTGGTCAAGAGTTGCAGTTTTGTTGAGGTCCTAGTTCTCCCCTGGATCCCAAAAGTGATCCCAGAAGTCCCAAACCCCCAAGGTTACCTATGCATAGGCTCAATGGGAGTGCCCAGTGCCCCCGGCCAGGGTGAGGAGTTTCATAATGGGTGATTCACTACACTACTAGTCATTGGATACTCCTTGATGGCCCGTTAGCAGACATGACCCCTCAGGGTGGGTGTAAAGGTGCTCAGGACTCCCCTTCCCAGAGGGGAGTTATCACACCTGAATTACTGGTGTGAAGACAGGAAAACTTCCTTATCTCACAGAGTTCCTAAACACCCAGCTTGTGGCCTGAGGGACCAGGTGTGCCCTGGGCAGCTGCTGGAAATGATAAACTGTTAGCAGTCCATAAGAAAATGACATAAAGGGTGTAGAATGCAAAGCCCTGGCCACACCCACACAGTGACAAACTGGTCCTAGCCACTATAACCAGGATATCCCTTTTAAATTAAGAAGAATTTAATCGGCACATCTTTTAAGTTTTTTTTGGAAGCAGGCAGACAGGAAGGTGCAGGAAATCCCTTAAACCAGGTCTAGGTCCTGGGGAAAAGTAGTCATCAGTTTTTCAAGCTTAATGTAGGTACTAAGACCCAATTCTGTAGTCCTTTAAGCAAGCAACCTGTTCAGTGTTTACAGTGTTTACACTGGGGCTGCAAGATTAGGTTTGTGCTGAGTTATTTACAGGTTGTAAAAGCCATGCAAGTTCAAAGGGTGGAGAGGAGGAAACAGTGGATTGTCCAGGGTGCTGGATCTCTACAGAGAAACACTGATTGAATGGAACACCCTCTTATCTCTGAGAATTTGGGTTTATAAACTGTAAGTAAATAACAGAAGAGGAATTGTTTGGTGTAGAAATCATTGTTAAAAATTCAAGGGCATGAAGAGAAAAGTTGATCTTTAGCAAGTAACATTATCAGAAAGTAATTATTTAACTTTTTCAGAAAGATTTTGTTTACAAATTGTAAACTTTTGCAATTAAAAGTAGCATTAGAAATTCTTATTTTAATTATTCTATCTCTTAGTGATGATCTTTTGATCACATGACACTAGTGCATGCATGGGAAAATGAAATTAGAAAACATGCAAACAAGGTAAGAAAACTGGCTATCGAGTAACAGTACTAAAATAGAAGGGCATGACTATGAAATACTAAATCAAGAGCCAGTGTTTTCTGTAGTAAAAATATGCATATATAGTATGGTTACTCATTCTGGTTATTATTATAGTAGAATGCTGGTCAATCTTGTTAGGAATAGGCAGATCTAGCTAATTGCTAAGGAAAAAAAAAAGATCACACAAACTTGCTAAACTAATTCCTCTTTGTCCTTGAAAGTGCTATTGAACAATGCCCCTTGGGGTGTTATTTTCACACAAAAGCCTGCTGCTTCAGACCTGGATAGGTTGCAGTACATCCAGCTACTTGTGATATCCCTGATACAGTCTAGTTTAACACTTCAGGGTACTCTTGAGGAAAAATAATTTAATGTGGATTTCCAGGGCTAAGTGAACACTTTCAAAGAAATGTAGTTAAAATGGTGTTCCATTGAGTGTGGTATCACAGTTTGGCTAGTGGAGATTTGTAGCAGATAAGTCCGAATTTAGTACAATTTTCACTTTGGTTGCAGTTGCCATCTAATTTTTTTTTTGTCACAGTTATTTAAGCTCTTTAACTAATATACACAATCTTTTGCTTGAGTTCTTTCCAGCTAAAAATATTATGGAGACCAAATCCCTTCTTTCAGGACTCATTTCTTTAGAAGAGACTGCATGCCTCTTTATCTCCAGAGTTTCTGCTTAATTGATGCACAGACTAGTTGACCCCTTTGGAGCCTGCAGAAAGTGTCATGGTGATCGCATTTCAGGTCCTCTTTGACCTTGGCTAAGGGAGTGAGCCAAAAACGCCTGCCCTTGTCTTAGCTGAGTCTTGTTTTGCTTTCACATTAGGAAAACAAGAGTGAGATGAAGCAGAAAAAAGTTCGTGTTTTGCTGTTATCTTTGCCCATCTCTTGCTCCTCATGGCACTTCTTTTCTTCCAAAAAGTATGGAAGATGTTTTCATGAAGTAGAATCCCTTTTTTGCTTTCTTCTGTGTCCTACACCCTGGGATGACATTTAGCATTCTCATTCCTGCATGTTTTCTCTTTGCCTTCAGCCTGGCTGTTTTGCTGGAGTGAGGCTGCCAGTGATTCTAGGTGTCAGTATGTTAACTTTGTGTTCATACGTTAACTTTAGTTTAGAATGTTTCCCAGTTAAATCATCATCTGCAGTGATTATCAGCTGATGTTATCAGCTCTTGTGTGTGTCTTCGTGTATTAAGGCAGCGTTAATCCAGTCTCTGGATACACCATGACTGGCACTCAAGTTCTTCATGGTCATGCCTTTTTACTTGGGACTGCAAGTATCAGGCGTCTGCTGCACCTCCTAGGTGACCAGGAAGGCCTGGTCATAAGCATGTGAGACTCCTGTCATGCTCCAGAAGCAGGAGCAGGGGTGACATGTGGCTCTTTCTCAGCGGGGCAGGAATCCTGTAGAGAGGTGCAACAGTAGGCTTGTAACAGTAGGCTTAGTATCATCCTTTGCTGTACAGAAACTCCTCTGTCATCCAGTGTTGCCAGGGTCTTCCAGAGCACTGTGTAGGGGAGTTACCACTCCGTTCTGATAAATCCATCACAAAGTTATTTTTTAAATGATGATTTCTAGTGATGAATGTTTTATTATGCAGCTGCTGGTTAGAACATGTTTCGTAAAGCAATTGGCAGTGAATATTAAAGATAATATTACTTATTTTAGAATTACTGGTAGTTCAGAATATGTCACGCTTGAGGCATTTGTCATATTTTCTAATTTGATCGTGGTTCTATAAATGATGCCACTCACATTTTATTAACCCTTGATTAACATCTGTATCAGAACCAGTCATTTTAAGTTTAACACTAAAGCAAGTAGTAATCTTTAACAGGGAGTGTTGCTCACAAGAAAAAATTATAAATTACATTTACTCCAGTTGTTCTGTTAGGCTTCAGTGTTGCAAATAGATCAAATTTCTTTCCCTTACTGAATATTTTGAATTACTCTATTTAGTTATGCAGAGTGCTCATATGAGAACATGATTTAATTAACATACTTTGTATTACTTTGGACAGCACTTATATCTGAGATAAGTCTAAAGAGGGCTTTCAGTTTCATTGTAAGAAAAGTGACAAGCAGTCAGTTCATTTTCCTCTCACTGTTTCTGGTTTCAGCCTCTCCCTCTATATTTCTCATTACCAAGTGCCCCGGAATTACAGGCTGCTACTTATTGAAGTTTCAGTCCAGCACTTCCCATCTTCTGGGGCCTGATTATGCTATAAACTGTCAGAAGTTGTGAGGAAAGCTCTATAATCCAGTTAGCAGTCATATGAGGAAATTGAAGGCCTTGCCCAGCAGGCTTGCAAACTCATATTTACTGTGGTGGATGATATATTTGTGGATGGATTGCAGGTTTGGCCCTATCAGGAAAGAACGTGCAATGAGCAGCATTTTAGTTAGGGCTTTTGGGTTGGGCACAAGGCAATAAGACTGAGGCATCGCCTAAGCTGAGTGTATCATACTGAAGGAGAAAAGAAGAAATGGTGGTGGACTGACTGAAGAGAAAAGAACTTTACTGTAAGGGAATGAAGTTTGACTGACTCTGACAGGAAGAAATCTTGAAGTTTTGGAGCCTATAGCAGTGGAATCAAACAGCAAACAATTTTTTTTGCATTCTGGCCCACCTTTGTCATCTGCATGGTGTCAGAACTCTTAATTGAGTGCTCAAACAGGTTTTGCACGGTAGTGAATTTTGTCATTTTGAGCTGAAAAGATCAGTAGTGGTAAAATATTTTGAGGCTACTGTGGTCCTAGGTAAATGTCTAATGTAAAAGGTCCAGTAATTTCATGGCATGCGAAGTTCCGTGCATTCCATAACATTTGTGTTGGGTAGGATAGTTCTCTCTATCCAAACAGAAATGGTAACACACAGGTAGGCAACTATCACTTTAAAGCATGATTTTACTTGGTTAAAGGAAGAATTGTTTTGCTGAAAGTCTTCATGCTTGCTTCATGTATTCCTAAATATATATATGTATAAATTATTCATATTTTTCTTCAGTTAGCACATTTGAAAGCTGATCTGACTCAAAAGAATGCATCTACTTTTATATATTATAAATTGCACATACTATGGTATTTTTGAGTGGGTTTTTTTGTGAAATAGTACCTAATTTATAAAATATAATTATCAAAATTTATATTGAAAAGAGATCAGTGTCTTTAGGGCTATTTTTGATACTCATATGTTTTTGCAGTATAGCCTTATTATTCAGAAAATGATATACAAGCTGTCCCTGTCCTAGTTGTCTTGTTAGATTCCATGATGTGCTGTCTCAGGACAGACCACTCTTTTTTTCATCTTTGAGAACACAGTAAACTAATGCAATCTTTTTTCTCACTCATAAAACCACACTGAAGTGTATAGCCAGCTGTTGACATACTGAACAACACTGACACGTTTTCAGAAGTTTCCATTACTGCTACTTTATATTAAAAATGGATAAAACATAAAGTCTAGAAAGTTCAAAGTACGGAAAAGTTATGAAACAGTTGTACTGTGTGGAAAAGGCATACAAAACTCCATAATTCGGTTTGCTTCTGCAACTGACGGACCTCCCCTGTCTGAAGGACCTTAAGGCCCTTACTGGACAGTCTGACACAAAATGATTCTTTTTCACAAATTCTGAAAAACTCGGTGTGGATTCACAGATTTGTCTGAGCATGTCAAACTGCTGGAACCAGACTTTATATATGTTAGCATGAGTTGGCAGTGTGTAGTGGTATTGGATAACACGGGACCTCAAACAATCTGTTTTAGATAATAATCTTGGGAATGTTCCTTGTAGTAACCTACTTGGTGCATTCATCTTGTTTCTTAAATTCATGGGATTTTGACAGAAACTTTTCTGATCATTCTCATGTCTTCGTATTTCTGAACGCTTTGGAGCAGAAGTTTAATTTACATACTGTTACAATAGCAAAACAAAATAAAAAATAATTAATTTTAATGCTTTAAAAGGGCATTATTTCAATCTCCTTTTTCAACGGAAATTTTGTTTTGCTGAAATAGTGGATTATAAGCCAAAACTGGTGTTTAGAATGTTGGTTTGGATATAATAGTATATTTCCTATTATGCTGAATGCATAAACAATGGAAGTATCTCTAGCCACATGAATTTTTGAAAGTCGGAATACATACTGGCTTGCCACTGGCTCAGGTACTTTTTGCGTACAGAATTCAAAGTGCTTCTTAAAACTAGTCACTGATTCAGCAAGATGACTTGCATTAGTTTAGCATTGGAAAAACAGTTTTGTTTGCAAGCAAAAGTGGTGTTAGGCTTAAAATGGTATACATATGCCAAGCTTATGTGAAGGGCATATGCAGGGTGTGTTTTCAGTGTTTATCAAGTCACTGGTCTTAACTGCCACAACTGACCATATCCATGGTCAGCCTACCTGGTGGTAAGTCTACTTTAACATTTATTTTCAGTTCCTCAATTAAATGTTATTAAAATATCCTTTCTTAAACCATCATAGTGTTCAGGCAGATGAAATCAGATACCAGCTAGGCATAGAAAAAAAATAGTGATACTCTGCTAACCATTTTCACTGCTGGTTCCTGAAGTAACTGTGATCATAGTTTGCAGACTCATAATAGTTTTTGCATGTTTGCTCCTGCAATTTGTGTAGAGAATTAATGCTGCAATTAAGTGTTTATGTTATCTGAATTGATTTAGTTCCACTGAAGTATTCTCACCATTTATAATTATCAATTTCAGTATCTGAGGTAATTACCTCATTCATGCTTAGTCTTGTTAACCTGGCTGGACTTGAAGACAGAGAGGATGTATGCTCTGAAGTAATGAGATTTAGATTAGGACCCACTCTCTTTCTGAGACAGTGCCACAGGTTGATTGCTACTTCTGTCTCCTCTGGCTTCGTGTGATGTGGACAGCCTGATGATATTGGCCAAACCACTCTGCAGGACTCTCTTCCTATGGGAACATAATATTGGAGCTTATAATGGCTCATGGTTCCCTTGAACTCAGATGTCTGACATCCAGACTGGATGCAGTTCTTCCTTCACGTCTGGCAAGCCCAGATACAATTTGGTTTATATTCTCAATACTATTTAAGCAGCATTATACCAGTAAATGATTTCTTTTCTAGTAAGATCTTAGACTCCAAGTAACCAGAAGACACTGTGAGAGGAATTTGATACTGGCATCTTCCAGGTGAATATAGACCCTGATGTTACCTTTTTGAGTTAATAATTGAGTTTGTAATGAAAAATACCAGTGAAGAGGAACAATTATTGCTGCAGTCACAATATAAGGATGGGTACTTGAAATCTGCAGTCTTTTCATACATTTATTTTCACAGTTTATAGAACAGTTCTGTTTGAAAACCACTGTCCTTTCTGATGTGTTACACAGGATTTTTTGGTTTATGAATTTTACATTGTTATGGGTTGCAGGAGGTAAGAACAGCAGGCATTTGATGTACAAAATAGTAATAGGATGAGAGCTTTGACCAAGAGTACAAAGACAAGGTATCTTAGAAAACAGCTCTATGATATTTAGAGCAGATACGGAGCAAGTGGTCTTATGGCGACCATAGAGGTTTTAAAAGAAGACTCATGCATAGTACTTGTTTTACAGATCAAAGGTGTGGTAGAAATTTGTGATTCAAGTCAGGATATGAATGCAGAAGTTCCTGCTCCCAGGCTCCTATCTGAAGAATAGCTCTTTCTTTCTGAGCAGGAAGTTCATGCATTCAGAATTTTCTAGATATGGGTATCAGAATTATTTATTTAGCAAATGTGAGTATCAAGGCTTTCCCCACACTAATTCTATATCTGAAAGGATCCAAAATCTGGATTTTCTGCTAAAATTCATTTTTAATTGCTGAAAGTTCAGGAAATTGCATAGTTGGCTTGAAATCTCCCCTTTCTTCCGTACTGCTGCTTGTTTGGAAGAAGCTGAGTTCACAAATGTGGAAGTTGTGAGAATAGAATATCTACTATTCTGCACCACAGTATGAGGAAAAAATGTTCATTTATTATTGGGAATGAGGTCTAGTGCACAGTCAGCAATAACTCTTATTTTCTAGATTTGTGGCAAGACCTTTTAAGGAATAAATGCTTTGTGAACAGTGTATCATAAGTTAATATAAATAATTTGATTTTTATTAACTAGCTCAGTTTGGGGATTAAACATCTGGATGTGAAATAGTGAATGGTTTCCTTGAGTATGTGTTCTGAAATTAGTCCTTCATGGAGTTTGTCTTGATGGAGCATTTGGCTTTAAGCATATAGTGCTGTGGTATCACAGAGTGATAATGGCCTTGCCATTACAGCAAGGCCATTTTGGCTTGGTATCACTTTTAATGGATATGAGTCATGTAGTTTTGGAACACCTCTGTAAAGATATTATTTGTCATACATTGAGAATGTTTTTTGCTCTCTTACTACATCCACCAAAAAATGTGAAAGAACTCCAGAAATATGATAGTTTTATTTTTTTCTCATTGTGTTTTTTATAGGCACCTACCCCTGGTCCCACAAAAATCAGCAGAGAAAACCTGGGTCATGCACCTTTTTATGTGTTGGCTTCTAGCTTTTTCTTCACAAAGAATGTTTGTTGAAGTTAAACTTTTTAATGCGAGTTTTATATTGTCTTTTGTAAGTTTTTATTTTCTTCTTTTCTTCTTTAAGCATGGAGTCATTGCTACAGAAGATGATGAGTATTTTATTGAGCCTTTAAGGAATATAAGAGAAGATTCTAGTAACTATAGTTATGAGAACGGTCATCCTCATGTTATATACAAAAAATCTACCTTGCACCAGCAACACCTCTATGATCACATGCACTGTGGAGTCTCAGGTAAAGGAGTCAGTCCATGTGAAAACTTATAACTTAAGATGTGTTTTAAGATCTTACAAGATCATAAATCTTACATTTAAGATACAGTGGAGAATGTAGCAATGGGAACCCTCCTTTTGCGTGATATAATGTGTTTTGTTGAAAAGTAGTTTTGCCTTTTTTTTTCAGATTCAGATTGATAATATAATGTTTTTCAAAAATTGAAACAGTGGGACTATGTCTTGTTTTATGCCTGTGTTGTGTACAGTTTTAATAATGAGCACAGGCTTCCTCGAAATGTTCTAAAGATGTACTTCATTCTCCAACTGGAAAAGCATTATTGAGTGACTATTACAGCTCAATGTTTAGTAAGTGTTCCATCTCTTTTGAAGAACTTGGTATGCAATAAATATGTTAGTATTATGATAAGCAATACATTTGAAGCTGAGTCCACATTTTTCTTTTTTTGCAGAGGTTTATGGTGTTTTGGTATGGTTTTTTGGTTCAGTGGGTTACCATTATTAAATAGTCAAATATGTGATTTACATGTGCCTTATGGGAAGGACTGTGTACTTTTGATGGAGAGATATTTTCTTTGTAAAGTAGTTGTAACTTCTACAAAAACACTTTCAAGTACTCTGACATGATTTTCACTTGCTTAAACTGAAGCTGAAAACTAACTTCTTGAAGACAGGATGGAATAAATCTGACAAGTTACTTGAGAGCACAAAAGTAATGAGTTTCTAACATACTACAAAAATGTTCTAACCTTGCATTTGTTTATATGTCAGTAATAGCTTGTTCTTTAAACTTCAGTCATGGACAGTTGTATTCCATGAGACTCAGGGCAGGCTGACAGTTACTAATCATAAAATAAAATAATATCACTGTTCATTGATGTAACTTATTTCAACTTCCTTTGGAGTTTATAATGTTTACTGGCACCAGCTGACTAAGCTTACAGATTGTCTACAAAACCCTCATTCTTCGGACACAGTTTTTTTGAGTGTTTCAGTTAATTGTGTTTATGGAATGTCAGACTTCATGTTTTAGGTTGGAAGCATTATTCAGTCTATGTGCTTCTAATATTGCAAAACAAGTCTCTTAACTGGTACTGCCTGCTAGCTGATTATAAAATAAGGGTACTAATATATGTTCATTTTGTGGGGAGAGCTGTTACTTAAGCCTCTTGAAATCAAGTGGATGGATTTTGAAATGCAGGAAGATGCAATTTTTACTGTTATTATAACCCTTGAAAAAGAAAGGATATTGGTCCCTGTCAGATCTTATCTTCTAGACTAATGCTTAGATGTCATTCTCCTTCAAGTCATGAAGCAGTAGCAGCTAGTTTTGTTGTATTTAGATACTCTGGTGTCATCTGTCACATGGATCCTAGGTTTGATCAGAGCTCTGCATCGTGCATGCATTTTTCTGTAAAATGTGGTATAATATTTAGTCTTTATTCCTTTGTATATTTGATGATGCCTTTGTTCTTGGAAGCATCTGTGCACTTCCTGAGCTTTTGTGTCCCAAAGTCCTTAATTACTGAAACACTAAAGCACTGCTTTTTACAAGCCTATTATGATGCTCATGCATCTCAGTGTCTTCTTTTCCTGTTGTTCTCTGTACTATTTCCGCTCCATGAAAATGTCTAAAAGAATTTGCTCTTCTCCAAGACTGCAAGGTCTTACTTTTCCAGATGACATGCTGTTTTACCCTCATGGGTACCAAAACCTTTTAAACTCATTTTCTGAGCACTGCCAAAGTTCAGCTGGAGCTGAATCTACCAGAAATGTGGAGGACAACAAAAAGAGTTTTTTCAAACACATTAATGGCAATAGGCGGTATAGATATATCATTGGCCTGTTACAGGATGGGGATGATCACCTCACAAGCAGGGTCAGAGACAAGGCAGGGGTGTCTAACGCTTTCTTTGCCTCTGTCTTCAACATGGATGGTGGACCAAGGGAGTCTCAGTGCCCTGAGCTGGAGGACCATGACTGCAAGAATGATCAACCCTGACATGTTGCAGGATCTGCTGCTCCAGCTGGATCCCTATAAATCTATGCGGCCTGATTTGTTTCATCCCAGAATCCTCAAAGAGCTGCTGATGCCATCACAAAACCTCTCAATTATTTTTAAGTGGTCTTGTGAATCCAGACAGGTCTCAGCTGACTGGAAGCTGGTGAATGTTGTCTCACTTTTCAAGAAGGGTAAGAAGGACCACCCTGGAGACTACAGGTTTGTCAGTCTCACTTCAGGGTGGGGTAAAGTTATGGAGAAGATTATTCTGGGAAGTACTGAAAACACCTGAAAGACAATGCTGTCATTGGTTACAGCCAGCACTGCTTCATGAAGGAAAGTCCTATTTATCAAACCTGATTTCCTTTTATGACATGGTAACCTGCCTGGTTGATCAAGGAAGCCAGTTGATGTAACCTTTTTGGATTTCACTAAAGCTTTCAATACTGTCTCTCACAGGATCCTTCTAGACTAAATGCCAAGCGCAGCTGGATAAACACATCATGTGGTGGGTGAGCAGTTGGCTCACAGGTTGAGCAGAGAGGGTCATAGTGATTGGGGTGACATCAGACTGGTGACCTGTCACCAGTGGGTTCCACAGAGCTCCATCCTGGGCCCTGTGCTCTTCGACATCTTCATAGATGACTTGGACACAGGACTGGAGGATATACTAAGCCAGTTTGCATGTGACACAAAGCTGGGAGGAGCTGTTGAGTCCCTGGAAGGCAGGGAGGTCCTGCAGAGAGACCTGGGCAAATGAGAGGACTGGGCAATCACCAACCATAGGGAGTTCTGCAAGGGGAAGTGCTGGATTCTGCACTTGGGATGGGGCAACCCTGGATGTACAGACAGACTGGGGAATGAGATACTGGAGAGCAGTGCCAGGGAAAGGGCCTGGGGGTCCTGGTCAATGGCAAGTTGAATATGAGTCAGCAGTGCCCTGGCAGCCAGGAGGGCCAACCCTGTCCTGGGGGGCATCAGGCAAAGCATCCCCAGCCAGGCAAGGGAGGGGATTGTCCTGCTGTGCTCTGCACTGGGGTGGCCTCACCTTGAATATTGTGGGCAATTATGGGCTCTGCAGTATAAGAAAGATATTAAGCTGTTAGAGTGTCCAAAGGAGGGCAATGAAAATGGTGAAGGGCCTTGAGGCGAAGCTGTGTGAGGAGTGGCTGAGGTCATTTGGTCTGTTCAGTCTGGAGAAGAAGAGACCAGTGGGAGACCTCATTGCAGTTAAAACTTCCTTGTGAGGGGAAGAGGAGGGGCAAGCACTGATCTCTTCTCTGTGATCACCAGTGACAAAACCCGAGGGAATGGTCTGAAGTTGTGTCAGGGAAGTTTAGGTTTGATATTCAAAAGAAATTCTTCATCCAGAGAGTGGTTGGGCATTGGAACAGGCTCCCCAGGGAAGTGGTCACAGCACCAAGTCTGACAGACTTTGACAAGCATTTAGAGGATACTCTCACACATGGTGTGACTCTTGGGGATGGTCCTGTGCCGGGCTAAGGGTTGGACTTGATCCATGTGGATTCCTTCCCACTCAGTATATTCTGTGATTCTGTTGCAGCTTTGTCCTAAAGGGACATGGCATCCCCAGCGTCCCCAAATATCTAAAAAACGAAATAACTAAAAAGTAAAATCAAATATTAATTTTCAGTTTTACAGTTTTCACACCCTAGTATTAAATCCAGGTATACAGTGATCTTCAGTGAATTTAACTTGTTTTGGAAGTTTTCATCAGTCCAGTTATGAAATGCAGTTGTAACAGCTGTAACTTCCTCTTGGCAGTATATAATTTATTTTGTCTGGAGTCTGATTTTAGCTTTACTTTCAGAACAGTTTTCCCAGTACTATATTCAGGGAAGAATCTGCTTGAGTATCTGTGCCACTATTTACTCTCTGTCAAGTTTACCCTACTGTAACCTAGACCTTCATTTATTGTGTACCTGTTCTCCTATCAGGGAAGTGGTCAGGATGCTGAAATGTTGATAAAGACAAGGAAAGTGTTGTTTCTGACCTTTCTGAGAAAAATTACAGTAATTGTTAGAAAGTGAGGTACAGAATTTGGTAAAAGGACGATCAGAATTGGTTGGGATGAATAAATGATGAACTACTTCGTAGTAGATGTGGTAGAATTATGGTACCTAATACAAGAGAAAAATTGGAGAGGCAAGGATATTCAGGTAAGAACGGAATAGCGTTTTATAACCTAAATTATATTTTAAACAGTTAGACATAAGATTTTTCAAAAAATGGCAACGTTGAATTTCTGTTACATGTATATCTTGTCATCAAGTTAATTGTTTTATTAAAAACGGCTGAATTCAATAAGGTCTTGGTAAGAAGTTGTTAAATCCCATTTGCCAAATTTCAGTTGCTTCAAAAGTGTTTGAGGCCACTGGATTATCTTGCAAAATGCTATGTTTGGATAGGATTGAGAAACAACAAAAGTTGACATATGGAAGCTGCAGAGTGGCAGATTAGTTCCAGATAGCTCTACTATATGCTGATTTATGTAGTGGTTACACTCATGCCAGACTCTACAGTTGTTGTATTCTAAACTGAAGTAAAAGCTTGTTAGTTGCATGAAATAAAGGTGCTAAAATATTTAGAAAAAAGCACCATAATGTTTTGCTTCAAAGTGTTGACATAGTTGTGTCTTAGGTAAGTAGCTTGCTGTTGCATTTTGAGACCTTTTTCTGTTTGCGCTTCTTTCTCTCCACCTTCACCCCCACCCAGTATCTTTAGGGGACTGACTTAGCAAAATCTGGGTTACCATAGTTATTAACTCCACATCTATGGGGATTTGGATTCCTTTTCAGTTACAGTTTAAAATGTAATTCCCTACTTTTGCTATTTTATTTTTTAACTTACAAGTATGTTGGAAAAATGATATAACTTGCCACATAACTAGCTTTGTTAAATAAATTGCAGTCCTTTATTGATTTAGCTTTTTAAAGAATTTAATCAGCATTATTTAATGTTTTTGGAGTAGAGCAGCATAAATCCTGAAGTGCAAGGATTATTTCCGACTTTCTCATTACTTTGAGACCATCTGAAGCCTAAGCTTCTCATCTGATAAGAACATGACAATTGTTTGTTTTTGTGAAGTCTTCTGAGACCTTTGAAAGATATTATCAAAATGAGTCCAAAATAGTCTTTTCTCTGAAAGTTTTCTGTATGAGGTCATCGATTTTCAAATGTTTAGGGTAGGTTTTTCATCTTAGAGTGAAAAATCATGAATTAATGTGGCAGCAGTATTGCATTTCTAAAATAATGCTAGTACTCCAAGAGCATCAGAAACATCAGCATGTGTTATTCAAAAATGAAGAATGAATTTAAAAAAATTTTTGTACAGAAACTGTCAAAGAAAGTTCCAGGCATTCCTAAGTCACTGCTTAAGTGAGATGAAAAATCTTTGAACAATTAAAGCAACTTTGAATTTTCTACAAAAAAACTGAAAAACATGAAGAAGCTGAGTAGTAATTCTAGAATCCACAAAAGGCTTTAATACTTGATAAAGCGTTTTTTAGAACGGATTATACCCGTTACACAATGTGGATATTTTTGTTACTGACAATTTTTCAACTATCAGGTTTATTTTCGTTTTATGACTTTTCTAAAAATGCAGCTTTTAAAGCCAATGCTGTGCCCTCAAAAATTATGAAACTCTGGAACAGTGGGAATACTGAAGCTTTGTATTCCTGGTTTTGACCTGAACATGCATTCTTTGTGGTGTAGTTATTGCTCTTTGAAAATAGTGTGCTTAGCTGAATTGCATAAAACATTGCCTTTTTATGGGAGGTACTGGTTCTATCTCAACTCATCCTTACCTGACCCTGGTTTAGTAGAGGTAAGGATGCATCTTATAAATTGCCCTCTTGAGCAGTCCTGTTTGGACAGTTTTAAATGTATTTAACTGTTAGGGTTCTTGTGCTCATTTGTAAGTAGCAAGAATACCTTGAGTATTTTTAAGTTTTACTTGGATAGAAGCAGACTAATAATATATTTTGCTAAGCTTTAACTGGAGATCTGTGTTGGCCCTTGTGGAAAAGGGATGATTAAAATACACCAATAAAGCTAGTTTTGCAGGTAAGGATGGGTTCAATTTTGTCCTAAGGACAGGAATTCAAATTCAAATAAGTTTGTAGTGTTTGTTTTGCTGATAATTACAGGTTTTTGTATTTTTAATAATTATCTCTTGCATGCAAAGAATATTCTTTCTTTATATTTACCCGAAAGAGAAACAAAAATCAACATATTTGAACTAAAATTAGTGTTAAAATAATGACAGCAATTATCCCATGCCAGCCCATTTAAAACTTCCCATTATAGTTAATTTACAAGGTAATTAAAACATAATTTGATAGCTTTCTGAAATGGAAATTGATCTGTTTGGTGTGAAAACTGTTAGACATGTGAGCATAATTGCCTAAAAATGACAGACTTTTGCAGGAGAGAAAAAGGTTTTTTGGTACCTTGTCAGCATGTATAATTAGTAAATTTTGGTTACTTCTACATTAATTTTGAACTTTTTTGTTTCCTTTTTTCCCCCCCCCTCCAAATGTTATAGCTCTCTTCTTCTTAAATTCTGTAGTGTGCTTGTAGATAATTTTAACTAATCTTCAGTATTTACATAGATGTGCAGAATCAGTTCTGTTAAGAAAAGATTGATAATTTGTCATCCATGTTCAAGTTAGGGAGAGTTATTGAGAGAATATAGAAACTTGAAGTTGGCTTTCCATTATATAAGTTATTAAAAATAATATAAAAATTAAAAAAGCCTAATTTTTCTTTTTATCAGGAAAGACTTCTTTTTACAGCCCTGAAGACGGTAATCCCAACATAGACCAGCTGCATTTGATTGAGTTTTTACTAGTGACCCTAGTCACTGAAGTGTTTATTTGTTTTGGTTCCTAGCAGACTTCACAAGAAGTGGCAAACCTTGGTGGATGAATGATGCATCTGCTTTACCAGCTTCACTTCCAGTCAATGACACACTAAGCAGTCATAGTCGGCAGAAGAGATCTGTAAGCCTTGAACGGTTTGTGGAAACGCTGGTAGTAGCAGACAAAATGATGGTGGGATACCATGGTCGCAAAGATATTGAACACTACATTTTGAGTGTAATGAATATTGTAAGTTTCATCCTTCTCTGTGTTCGTATCAATATGAATGTACTGAAATGATAAAGGAACTGTCAAGCGGTTATTTATCGCCATGAATAGTCCTTTAATATATGCATTAGTTTGCAGGAATTAATAGTTCAAATATTGAGAAATCTTGGCATTATGAGAAAAATGCAGTACTTTTTCTGTCAAGAAGTAGGCTGTGATCACTTTTAAATTGTCTTTTAAATTCACATAGTTGCATTCACATTATACAGTTCTATTCTGCTTGTGTTGACACTAAATGCTCACTGTTCTGGATGAATTATGAAACAAGGTATAAACACTTTTGATTGAAAAGTGTGAGTCAAAATAGAGTTTTTTACTGAATGGTCGTTTTTTGGTCAAAAAATAACTCTTATTTGGTGACAACTATAATTAGTATTATGGAATTACATTGAATGAGGAAATTGGGTTAATTTTTAACCATTTAGGAAGCAATTAGTGTTTCTTGTCTGACTTTGTGCCTTTTCTTATTTTCTGGAGGTCAGGTTGCCAAACTTTATCGTGATTCCAGTCTAGGAAACGTTGTGAATATTATAGTGACACGTTTGATTGTCCTCACTGAAGATCAGGTAAGAGCTGTTGCGCTAAGCTTTATACCTCTCAAGTACAGATTACATTGTTATGTAATGTAGAGTTTGTTCAATTATTGCTTGAAGTGGCTGCCTCTGAGTACAAAACCTATCATGTAATTTTTCACTGCTTTAATCAAGATGAAGCAGTTCAAAGGAATATTCCTTGTGTATCATCTCAAATATATTTGTTCTTCAGGTGAATGTTATTACACCTTCGGGGATGTCAGTTTTATTTTTAGATCTGAATTTTGATATTTTGTTTTTGTTTGGTTGGTTGGTTTGGTTTTTTTGTTTCTTTTTTGTTTCTTTTATATTGACATAATGATTATTAATGTTGGAGCAAAAAGAATGATAGTTCAGTAATACACGGCTGAACTTGGGGTCAGATTTTACTGAGATAAAATTTGGCAAGAAGAATTTATTCCTAGAAACCACTGCTTCTAATTATAGTCCCATTTTAGTTTTCAAAAGGCTTAACAACTGACCTTAGTAATTTGTTTGGAACATTTCTGGTATGCATGTTGTATTGCAGCCAAACTTGGAGATAAACCACCATGCAGACAAGTCCCTCGATAGCTTCTGTAAGTGGCAGAAATCCATTCTCTCCCACCAAAGTGATGGAAACACCATTCCAGAAAATGGGATTGCCCACCATGATAATGCGGTTCTTATTACTAGGTATGGTCATTATAAGTATTGTGTTTATTCTGTTTCTGTAGCTTACTTGTTCTTAGCATATATATGTATAGAGGCAAGTTGCAAAGTAATATAATTGGTAGGTAACCTTAAAAGTAGGAAAATTAATAGATGTCTTAAATATATCAGATTATTAAATTATAGATTAAGAATTTGGAAAGGTAAGATCTGCAAATTACTTGCTTCTGCTGTTATTTCCTCTTCATAATTGCCAGTGGAAGGTATTATGATAGAAAAGATGGATCCTGTTGAACATTTTATACTTCTATAATTGAAAAGAATTCATAAAATTGCAGAGAACAAAGCAGTATGGAAAATGTTTTCTGAACCATATAAAATGTTTCTGTAAACATTTCAAACGAGAACTTTAACTAGTGTAACAGGATTTCTCTGAAAACAGGTTTTTGCAGATTCTGGCAATACTAGATTCTGCTTTGTAGCTGGTTTGATTTATTATGCTTAATTAAGATGAGAACTGACAGTTTTAATAGGTAGCTTCAAAGCCTGCATATGTGCCCATTTATTTGCTTCTATTTCACTATTACTATGATGAATTCAACAAAGCCTGCACTGTAATCTTGCAATCCTGATAAATGTACTCGTGACTGGCCTTTGGGATTAGGAGTAGACAATTCTGCTTTATTAGAAGATAAGTTTCATTGTTGTTTAAGGACACTATTTATTCTTTTTCTGTTTTCTTTAAGTAGCAGCAGGTGCAGCAGCACTGATTTGGATGAGGATCTCTTTATTATAGTTTCTACTTTCCAGGACAAATTTTGTACTGCTTTGTATATAATTTGTGGAATCCTTGCATTCACTGCAGGAAAAAAAGTTAAATAGTGGTAACAATAATGCACTTTTTCTATAATTTTGCATAAAAGTAGTAAAAGTTGCCTTTTTTTTTCCTAGGGAAGTAGTGATTTTTGTTGATTTGTTTTGCATAAAGAACAAATATTTTTATTTTTGAGAGGACATAAAAGCTAATAAGTCACTTGTATTTAATTTTGTATTCATGTTTCAAATATACTTGTTATGTGTGGTCTTTAATACTACATAGTAAAAATCAGAATGATAAAATACTAGAGTGATTCAGAGAGCTGCTAGAGTCCAAGAAGTTTAAAAAAAGATTAAAGTATAATTAAATTAAAAGTAAAATATAGTTACATTCTAAGGTCTTAATTTTTCACAAAGGCTTTATGCTGAGGGATTTCTTTTCATACGAGTAATTCCTTCATTAGGACTGCTCACATGTGAAATTAAATACATCTTTAGAGCTGGTGCTACACATCAAGCTTTTACTGGTATAATTTAGGCAAGTGAAAAACTGTAATCTGTAGGTGATACGGTTGTGTCAGTCGAAGATCCTCAATATATGTATGTACAAGCTGCATTGGCAACACTGTATTTTTACTGCCATAGCTGAGGAACCTCACGTTTTGTTGGTGTTATTCTGGCACCACAAGTCAGAGTTACTTTCTTTCACTGTTATGCCTTAGTATGTTTTATTGCTGTATGTTCTGTACTGGCTTCCCTGTTCTGGTATGATATTCCCAGCGTAGTTATGAACAGTTCTGTGTTCCAGACAAAAGCTTCAGTCAGTGCTAATTTGCAGGCCTTTATCTGCAAAAGGAGTAAGTTTTCAGCGAACATGAATAATACCTGTTGAAAATTACGTTTTTTTCATCAAAAAGCAGTAAATACTGAGAATCTTTTTTTTAATTCTTCATTAAGGTGGCTTAATAACTTTGTAAGTACGTAGCATGTGTATGCTGTCTTTTATGTCTTCCCAATTTTTTTCTAAGTCTACACCTCTAAATATATAGTTATATTTTAAATTAAAAAAGTGCCTCATTGTTGTGTCTGCAGGCTAGTAATATCTACCTTTATAAAGTTGTTATATATGCTTTCACAATAAAATGCTTGTATGCATTTATTTACTATGGTGATTGTAATTTCTTAATCACAAAATCTACACTAATTAACTACTATTAAATCTAATTAATTCGAATGGATTAATCAGGCTTTTACTGAAACTGATAGCTATCCTGGGTCTTAGTAATAAAATGAATCAGCATATGTGAGGAAAAGATACTTCTTTCTTTAGGTTGGAAGGAGTAAATACAAGTTTATATGAGGATGTAGGTCCATTAACTTTAATATTTCTAAATTAATTCCTGAAATGGTGATATGCTTGTTTTCATTCTATCTCTCACTTGATGAAGTAGAGTTAAGGCATTATACGTGAAAGAGAAAGATATAGCTATGGTGCTTTAAATGTGTAATGTGCTGGAGAGGTCTTTAACAACCGCTTCTGCCCAAAGGAGTTTGAACCCCTACTAACAAATATTAAGATACTTTTTAGTCACTCTAATAGCATTTCGAAAGCGTTTTGATGCTGCTGTGCTTTGTATGGAGTAAAAAACTGATACTGGCATCAGTTTTTGGTCATTGTGCATACTTCTATTTTATGGAAAGTAGGACAGTTTCAGTTCAACATTATGAATAGTTTTGTGTTGATTAAAACCAGATTTTTCACTAAGTAGTTTCAAGTATTTGAAAATATTACCTAGTCCTAGCTGAATATTTAAGTTTGCAACTACATCAGTCTATATGAAAAGTGGGGCAAAGGTTTTAGGAAAAGGAGTCATTATCTTCAACCTTGCACATGAAGACAACACCTCAGCTTTTCTTAGCAATTCCTCCATGTTGCTTTCAGAGATGGCATGCTCTCATCTGGGAAAGCACTATTAAGGGTGCTGATTCCCTAGGGATATCTGCTTGACCAATGTAGACAGACTTTTTTACCCTAAACAAGTTGTGTACTAAAACCAGGTAGCCTCACTGGTGTGGAGGTATGCCAAACTAATCTAATAGTCCCATAGAGGTGTTACCATGCCCACTAAGCCACCAGTCTTTGGGCGAGAGTCCACGTGTGTTTGGTGTGCCTGGTGTATGGGCTTCTCTGTTGTGGTCTTGCAGCTACCCTGCAGCCTGCAGGGTGTGTATTTTGCTAAATGGGTAGAGATTTGAAGACAAACTTCTTTGCTAATTAAAAATAAGGCAGGTAATAGACTGGTCCAAGTAAGATGTTGTATTGTGTAGTGCTCAATCTTTAAAATTTCACCTACATTTTTCTGTTGGAGAATATATTTAAGACTCAGATCTCAATGTTCTATCCTGTAATTGTCCAAATTGGGTTCTTGGGGGCAAGTGAAAGTAGAATGTTAAGCAGACATGTTTTATTATGAGGTTTATTAATGGTGTAGTGCTGTTAAGACAATGTAGTCTTTTTCCATGAAGACTTTAGGTAAACCTAGTGAATCCTTAAAATGATTTCATATTACAAAATAATAAAAATAAGAGAAAAACTTGTATGACTCTCTAATCTCAAATCCTCTGGGAAAAAAAAAGTCTTGGCATTTGATTCCTGTATTCCTGCATCATGATGTGGTAATCTTGCTATTTAGCAGTGTCAGATTCATATTTTTCATTTTAAGACTCCATGTAAATTTTGGGTCTTGTGCATCCCACCCCCAGTGTAAAGGTATCTATTTGCCTTTTTAAAGTTAGTTCTTATTTGGTGATTTGTTTTTTAAACCTTCATTGGTAGCCTCCTCTTCTTGTTTCTTCAGAAACTCTAAGAAATAGTCTCCATAGATTACAATAACACAAAACTAGGGAAGTACAGTGTATACTATTACTTTGTTTTTACTATTTTTTTGAAGAACAGTTAAGCCAGCTTTCCTTCCATTTCAACCTCTTGCTTCCTTCTCTTGATATTAAAGATCATAAAGTGGGAATTTTGGAATTTCTTGTCAATGCCTTGGTTAACTATACATTATGAACAGAACTATTCATTGTCCTGTGTACCTGCACAGAATGGTAAGGTTCAGAGGGTTGCATTCTAGGTTACATTTTCTATTAGAGATGGAGAAGGTAAAAAAAAATTGAAATGTTGGTTTTGTGTTGTGGTTTTTTTTTTGTGTGTGTGTTGGGTTTTCTTGTTTGGGTTTTACTTTTTTTTTTGGACTGTAAGCATTCTCTAGTAGTACATTTCTATATAGCTCAAGATGTTTAGTTTGATTTTTCCAGGTGCTAAATACTTGTTTTTCCAAGTAACGTGAGATTGACTCAATAAACTTTGCAGCAGCGGAGTATTGCTGCTGAGAGGGCAGATCTAGAGCTATTACTTTGCTTCCTGGTGTGTTAGTAGGTCAAGTGAAAAAGGCATATCAAACAGCCCAGACAGGGAGGAAGGTTTCAAGGGAAGGTTGAGGTACATATCTCTAAAAGTACAGAATTTTGTCTTAGAGGTACAATTGTTTTAAACAGAGAAACATTTCAAACTTCACTCCCTTAAGGAGACACTGCTGCTCAAAATTGTTGAATGAAATGTCATCTGTTGGTAGCATCACATTCTATGAGGTTATTTTTATGTTTTAGAATAAAAACAAGTTCACTATGCTTGACAAAAGCGTTAAGATCTCTTTTCAGCTAGAGTGCTTTTATAAGAACAGATGTGGTTCTATGCATAAACCTTACTAGAATTTATTTTCAGGCTATAAACCTGTGTCCTTTTATGTTGATACGCCTTAAGAAATTAATGACTTAAAATACCTTGAAATACAAAAATCTTTTACTTGGATTAGAATCTGCTTGAGTTATGTTCACCAGTGTCTTACTGCTTTAGCAACAATTTATTCTACAGCCTCACCGAACTGATGTACAGTGTTGGAGGACTCTTTATTTGCTTGAGTCAGAATCAGAGCCATAAGATGTTTTTATTGATTAAGTCAAATACACCTTGATTTGCAGGTTAGGCTGATGAGAGCAAAAATCTTCAATACCACAGATGGTGTAATTTTTCTGTTTCTCTTGGTTTTAAATGGGCTAGTATATGTTTATATTGCGAGACAGTGAATGAGCTCTGTCTTTGTTTTTGCCAGGTCCCACTGTACCTGTAACTTAGTGAGCGTATTGCTGAGCAATGTGGTATGACTGCTTTTAGCATTAACACCAGTATTAGTATGCAACATGTCTTTGGCAACACTGCTGAACTCCAAATGGGAGGCATTAGCATTGTTACACAATTGGTGGATTCTTCAAGTCTTTCAAGGGGAGAAATTTACAGAACTGGTTTATATTTATTGTATATGTACAAGATTAATTTCAGTCAGTTGTGCTCTCATTCTTGTGTCTTTATGGGCAAGGTATACTCACTTTCTTTTGTGCTAAATATGGATCCATTGTGCAGGCCCATGCTGCCAGTTTTTCTAAGGGGACAGAAGGGGACATATATATTTAAGATATATATAAGGTATATATGACAGCAGTTCTGAACTCCTGTAAATCTTGTAGTTCATAATTGAAGAACTGCATATTTCTGGCATTGCAGTAGATACTCAAGAGGGGCAAAAAGTTTCTTGTTTCATTTTGCATACCTGTGTAGAACTTACCACAATTATGCCTTTCATTTTTTAAATAACGTTAGGAGGTTTTAGGCAGCGAGGGATGGTTTGGTAGTTGCATTGTCCAGATAGCAGTCCTAAAGGGAAATCTGTTTAATGGACAAAGTTGCCCTTTTCCCAGTCAGTTGCCTATAGGTTAGTAAAATACTTTTATTCTGCAATAATAAGTAACATTTGCCCATCAGGTTCTGTACTAGTTAAGGCATTTGTTAGTGAGGTGCAGCCAGCCTGCCAGGACTCTGCACATTCCTTTCTTCCTGCAGGTCCAAGAATGTTATGCTTCTTTTCTGAGGCACTTTTCCACTTTTTTGTCCTGGGCTTCTTAACTTGTTGCAAAGATTTCTCTTTTATGCAAGGCACTCTCACATTAGTCAGTGAGCACACTTTCATAGTCCTGTCCAATAAATCTTCATATTCAAAGCATTTCTGTTCCCATAAAGCCTTTTCTCCAATCCTCATGCTGTGGCTTCTTCCTCTGTTAGTGAGAAGAGCTCCGATTTCAAGAAATTATTCTGTGTCTGCTTGTTTCTTACTCTTAGGTCATTAAGCAGTTTTCATTCTTGCTTTTCATGCAGCCTTTCAACTTGTTCCGCTGGAGTTCCTTGAGCTGAATTTAAGCTCCTGACAGGAGACTGTTTTTCCTTTTTTAATTTTTATGCAAAAATTGTAACAGTGTTCGTTGACTTAGTTTCCTGGTGACACATGTGTAAGATCGTTTCTCTGAGGGAGGGCTTTGAAAAGCTAAGATGCATACATTGCTCTTAGTGTCTGTCTCTGCAGATAGTTAAAATGCAAGAAGCCTGCTTTCCAAGTAGTACTACTAAATTCTTTGTTTTCAGGTAATTGAAGTGGTAGAAGAGAAAAAATGTATCTGCATATTCAAAATTCTGTATTTAGGGAAAAAACAAACAAAATTGAAATGTACTAAGACTCTGCTTAAGAGATTGAGGAAAGTAAGGCATTTTATGTGGTTTTTGCAGTGCTTCACAAAATAGGAATATTTCTTCCGGGGTTTCTACACATGATGTGTTCCTTGCGCTCCTTGTTAGAGACCTCCTACTGACCAGTTAAATTAGTATGTTGCTAGATGTGGCACTGGTGTCACAATTTCCATATTCTTACTTTTGCATCAAATACTTTTGGTGGGTCTTTACTACCCTCAGGCATGTTCTTTGGAATGACTACCCTGAGACTGACAAAAGAGAGGTTGTAGCTGAGACGTACAGCATGACAGCTGTGAGCCATTGGAGCAATACATGGTCTGTGTGTAGATGATTTGCTTTAGATTCACGTTCCAAGATTGCAAACCCTACATGGTCTGTGGGGGGGAAACATATTCGAAGATTTCAGTGGGGAATTCTCCATTATCCATTTTCTGTGTGCCCTTTTGTGAGGTGAGAGGCTGTAGGCTGTGAAATGATGTTTGAAAATCAAGTTAGATAACACAGGCAATGGAGAAAAATCTGAAGTATCTGGGAATAAATAAAATTTGTTGGCATATTTTGTATTTCCCTTCTCTGTGGCAGGTATAAACTTGTTGGGTGGGTTTTTTTATTTCCCTTCCCCACATTTATAGAACAAGGCCTGAAATGTTGTTCAGGTTTCCACTCTTCGCTGAGTTTTTTGTTTTTGTTTGGTTTGGGGTTTTTTTTGAGGTGGAGGTAGGTTGTTTTTGGTTTTTTGAGGGGGTAGATTAGGGTAAATTTTATCTTTAAAATTTCTTTCTAGATTTTGTAACTAAAAGGAATCTAGACTCCATGGAATTTGAGGGAACTCACATGGAACAGTACAGTAGCTAGAATGTGAATCTGAAAAACTGCTTATTGCATGGCAAATGTCAACCAGTGGGTTATTTGCAGCTAATTAACAAGCACAATGTGTGAGTGGAACGTTTTCTAATCAATAAAAAGGCTGGTATTTTTAATTTCTGATGCCATTAGTTGACTCTTAGTATACGGTTGGTTAGTTACAAGATGTGTATTCTGATCTAGTGTATAAAATTTGAGTCTGTGAGGGTGGAAGGATGGAAAAGGTATAAGGTATACCCAGAGTTTGCCTAATCCATTCCAGATGGACAAAATGTGTTCAAAATGTGCTTTGTTTAATACTAAATCCAGAAGAGTGACCAATGTCATGAAGTAAAGCTCAGACTTTTCATGTTCTGACTGCAGACTTAAAGTCTGAAAGCTTTTCTTTTTAATTTTTTTGAAAGTTGTTTGAAATACTTGATACTGAATAAAAAAGACAAATATTATTCTCCTATGTCAATTGAAGACAGAAATTTTGGGTATAATTCCACAAACATCTCTTAAGATGTGCTCTTTGAATGGAACTGTTTACACACCTGATCATTTGCTGAATTGGAAAACTTGGTGTCTACCAGCATATTGCATGGACAATGCAAGTCATTACTGCCCCCCGTTAAAGTCTTTCTTTAAATGAGGTAATGAAACTATTGGTAATTAAAAATGCATCATGATAAATCCGTGAAGTGCCAAAATGCATATGCTGTTGATAGTAATGGTATGTTGATGCCTTCTGTAGTTTAAAATAAAATTTTCCATTTTACACATTTAACTTACTAGAGAAGGAAAAAAAAATCAATCAAAAATANATATCTGTTAAAACACTCAGTTACTGCTTGGCCAGATATCTGAGGAAGGGCTTTCTAGCAGTTAGAAATGTCACATTTTGCCTTCTTTTTTTTTTTTGTTAAGAACATACACTTGTTTAAAAATCTCTCATTTTAAATTTTTCTTATTAATCTGAGTAGAATTCTTGCATTCTTCTGTTTTTCCCCACTCTTGATTAAGTACAATATTGGGGCTGTTACTATTTTCATTACCTACAATGAGTTGCAGAATAATACATATGTTAGTGAGTGGCTTTGCTCCCCATTTTCAACAATCCAGAAAAACATATTAGGCCAGTTTCCTCCCTGGATTTTCACCAATTTTGGGTTTTGTCTGTGGTCTACTGCATGAATTCTGTCTCTCACCACACATGAATGTATACTACATTTTCATGCTTTTGTCGTGTTTTAAACATCAGTCTGGACTATTTAGCTCAACTTTACAGGTACATTTTATTAGATTGGTTACGTGTAAGAGTACATTGAGAATCTGCTTTAAATGAGGACACTGGTTGTAAATTCATTCTTTTAGTGGCAACATCCTATCTATTTAATTTTAGTGTTCACTATTCACCAGTTTTTGATAGTTTACACCAATCTGTACTAATGAAGGGTATAATTTTTTATACTTTGAGGTTACTTGCGGCATGCTCATTATTTCAGTAGGATCTGGATAAGATCTCAATTTGAGTTCATGACTGGTTTATTTTAGTTATGCAAATAGTCATGTAAAACCTAATCTGAAAACCTAGACTGAGCACTCTCTGTTCCATGCTATTTAATAAATTTTTAAAATATGTTTTAGCTTTAAAATGTGGAATAATGAAGCAAGGTGTATGTGTCTTTTTTAAATTAAGGATGGTATTTTCTCTGAAGTTGTACCCATTTCTGTATTAAATTCACAGCTTTTACAAACACTATGTGTAGAGATAGATCACTTCCTAACTAATTTTAAAGTATATTCAGTGTGTTAAATGTACTTTCCAAAGAGATTATCACTACTTACAGGGTTTTTTGTAATGAGTTTTTTTTTTTCCACTTGCTTGCTCTGTTAGTGAATTTACAGCATAGAAGTGACACTTGAAAAGAAGTGTCTGGAAATTGTCCAGGAAAAGAGCAGGTGTGAATAGACAGAAGCAGATGATAGTACAGAATTGTCCCAAGTAAAGAAATAAATTTTTGTTTGTCTCTGCACTTGCAGCTGTTCAGTTTCACTTTCCTAGTATATGATTGAATGTAACTTAAAAGGCTATTAGAAATCTGACAGAACTGGATGATGGCAGTAAAGGAAAAATCTGAAGTTAAAATTCTGTACTTGAGTATTTTGTAATTGTCGTGCTGGCCTGATCCCTTGTTCAGGGCTAATTGGCATTGAATTTGATTTTGAAATCAGATCTGCTAAACAGCAGATAAAATTCTTCTTTAAACTGAAATGAAATCAAACTGTCTCGTTTTCAGCTCAAATATGAATATTTTAATGAATAAGAAATTTGATGGAGAAAATAGGAAACTGCATTTGTTTTCATGTGGTATGTTCAGAATTCAATTACTGCCTGTGTTACATTCCCAGTTATTTTCTTAACTGACACTCCTGCTTTTCTAAAGATGTAGGTTTTAAAGTCATTACTACCTAAAGTGTAAGAATTATGTTTTACAATCTTTATGATACGAAATAAGCACTGGAAAATGTGGTTGCTGGAATACAAACACTGACATAATAATGAGAACTAACTGAAATTCTTTTCAAACCATGTATTTTGTCACAGTGTGTGTGAAAGAGAAATGGTCTTCAAACTGTAAATATAAAATTGTAAACACATTGAGTGACTAGCAAATCTTTTGTAGAGTTGCTACAACCCTCTCACAGCCTATATTCCAGTTCCTCCTATCATTGTTTTTTTTTCTATTCTCTTCTATTGCTGCCACATTGACTTATTATCAGTAGGTGAAACTGTGGCATATGGGAGTACTTCAAGTGGAAATATACTCTGCAAATGCAACAATTTCTGGGATTTTTTATGCTTTAGTTTTTACTTATTTCTAGACTTGAAACTCCTTGAACTTCTGATTTGGCCTTTACTAGCTGTATATCTTCTGGCCAGGCTAATACAAGCCAACAATAACAATATTATCAACAGTGTTAATAAAAAAACCTCTTTTAATGCTGCATAATCAAATGTCTTTCCTAGATAACTAGTCATTCATTAATCATCCAAACATACAAAATTCTAGACACTGCTAGTTTAAACTGTTAATATACACTATGTGTACTATTTCAAAACTGTATTGAAGTAGTCCACAAAACCTGGTCTACTGCAGGCTGATGGAATCCATCTGTCAGCGAGGGAGAAGAGAATCTTCAGCCATAGGGCTTGCCAAGCTAGTGAGGAGGGCTTTGAACTAAAGTTACTGAGAGAAGGGAACCTCAGTCCATTCCACTTCTTCCAGTTTGATGCTAGGGCCAGCAAGAGATGCCCAGGGCCTGGAGAGAGACCACAGGTCAGCAGGACAGCACCTGAAGAGCAAAACAAAGGAATTCCAGTCACTCAGGCCAGTAAGTTGGCTTCATGCTTCATTGAGGACCCATTTTAAGTACCTCTGTGCTAATGCACCTAGCATGGGGAATAAATAAATAGAATTTGAAATGGGCACACGCCTAAAGGGCTATGATATTTTCAGTACTACAAAGATGTTAGGAAATGACTCCTATGACTGAATGTTGGAATGGAGTGACAAAGGCTGTTGAGGATAGACAGAGGAGACATGCAGAGTGTGTTGCCATCTGTATCAGTGGTCAGCTGGGGTGCATGGAACACTGCCTGGGAATGGATGAAGAGCCAGCTGAGAGCTCATGGGTCAGAATTAAAGGGAGGGCAGGGATGGGTGACATTGTATTGGGGGTCTGCTTACAGACTGCCTGAACAGGAAGACGGCGCACGAGGCCTTCTATAGACAAACAGGAGCAGTCTTGTGTTTGCAAGCCCTGGTCCTTGTGGGGGCCTATTGGAGGGACAACACAGTAGTAGAATACTGGCGAATAAAGATCTGCAGGGAAGAAGGGCCCAAGAAATCTGACTAATGTTTAAAGGTCATCTCCTCCAGGCTCAGAAATGATGCATCCAAGAAAGAGGAAGCCAGGCATAAGTGCCAGAAGGCTTGCATGGATAACAAATTCAGATGCAAAAAGTAAGTTACAGAGGGTGGAAGTAGAGACCAGTAGCCTGGGAGGCATACAGAGAGATTGTCTGAGCAACTAGGGATCAGGCTAGGAAAGCTAAAGCTCTGATAACATTAGACTTGCTATGGAGTGTCAAAGCCAACAAGAGAAACTTCTCAGGTATGCTGATGATAAACAAGACTAAGGAAAATGTGGGCCGTCTCCAAAAGGAAATTGGAGATCTGGTTACCTGGGATGTGGAGAAGGCCGAGGTACTCAATGACCTTTTACCCTGAGTCTTCACTGGCCAGTGCTCCAGCCACATCGCCCAGGTTGCAAAAGGCAGAGGCAGGGACTGGGAGAATGCAGAACCACTGGCTGTAGGGGAAGTTCAGGTTCTCAAGACCATTTAAAGAATCTGGAGGTGCACAACCTGGATGGAACCTGGTGACATGTGTTCAATGGTCCTGAGAAAACTGGTGGAGAAAGTGTCTAAGCAACTATTCACTGTATTTGTGAAGTCATGACAGTCTGGTGAAGTTCTCAATAACTGGAAAAGGTGAAACGTAAGCCCCATTTTTAAAAAGGGGTAAAGGAAATATCTGGATAACTAGAGGCCAGTCATTCTCACCTCTGTGCCCAGCAAGATCATGGAGCAAGTGCTCCTGGAAACTACGCTGAGGCACGTGGAAAGTAAGGAGGTCACTGGTGATAGTCAGCGTGACTTCACCAATGCCAAATTGTGCCTGACCAGTGTGGTGGCCTTGTACGACACGGATACAGTTTTGGTGGATGAGGGAAGAGCAACTGACATCATCTGCCTGGATTTGTGCAAAAAATTGCAGTTCAATGTCCACAGGGAGACCAGTGATGACTAGCATTCTTCAGGTATTGATACTGGGGCAGGTGCTGTATAACATCTGTCAGTGCCACAGACAGTGGGATTGAGTGTAGTCTCAGCACATTTTCTTGTGACACCAAGTTGTGTGGTGCGGTTGACACGCTGGAGGGAAGGGATGCTATCCAGTGGGACTTTACGGGCTTGAAAGGTGGGCCTGTGCTAACCTCATGGAGTTCAGGATATTCTGTGACTTAGATTAGATATTAAGAAGTTCTTCACTATGGGGGTGGTGAACTGCTGGAACAGGTTGCTCAGAAAAGTTATGAATGCCCCATCTCTGAAAGTGCTCAAGGGCAGGTTAGATGGGGTTTTGAGCATCTGGTCTAGTGCAAAGGTGTCCCTGACTATGTCAGGGGTATTTGAACTAGGTGGTTTTTAAGGTCTCTTCTAACCCAAACCATTCTGTAATTCTGTTAACACTATGGAGATAGCCAAAAGCTGTTGCATGTGCATTTCCAGGGCTTACCACCATTGATACATGTAGTAGTGGTACCTCAGGTACATTTAATCAACAATTTGGTTTTCTTTTTTTGAATTTATGTGCACTTATCTTAGTCTGAGTAATGACTGATCACTTCTTTAACAGGCAACAGTCTTATTCAAGCAATTTATAGTGGTTTGTTGAGTCAAAATGTTAGTTTATCAACAGTGATAGATAGGTATTTCAATATTTGATGCTTTGGCACAGTATTGGGTGTAGATCCTTTGTCTTGAAGGTTTCATATGTTCTTGCTCTGTTGCATTTCATAGCTTTTATATAGCAAGAGGGAAGTGGTTTTCAATTATAAATGCTGTTTAACTACAGTTGGAACAGTAGTGAAGATCAATTTCAACTACTTATCACAAATAGGAACATACTGTTTTATAGAAAAAGTGCTTTTATGCTCAAAAAAAAATAGGAACATACTGTTTTATAGAAAAAGTGCTTTTATGCTCAAAAAGATTTTTATATTTAGGTTTTGCGTATTATGTTAAAACCAATGTCTTATATAAGTGGAAAAAATTGTAAAATGAATAGGGAAGTGTATGTTTTGCTTTAACGCTTATTTTCATTCATCTTTAGATTAGTAAATTCCAGCAATGTGGTAATTAACAACAGAAAATATTAGACGCAGGGCAGGGAACCCTTGGGTGATGTCAGCTCAGACTGCTATGAAGGTGTTGCTGATTATTTGACTTGCAAAACTGTAGCAGCAATCAGAGTTTTGAGCACACATTACAGTAGTAATGTTCTCATTATAGTTTTGCCTGATAATTGTTTCTCTTTTATTTTGATTTGCGGAAGCACCCTTAAAACCATGATTAAAAATGATTTTGGATGGATTTTAAGTACTTGATTGGTATCTTCAGAATAATTTTCCAAGTGTGCTGTACTTACCTTTGTATATGAAGTAAGTAATCTGCAAAGACCAGTCTTAACCAGCTAAAAACCAAAGAATTCTCTTTTTGTCGCCTTTGCATCTGTCTCTTCTTATTTAGTCAGAGCATGCAAGGTGATAGCATACTTTAATTTTGACCAGAAGTTTTCTGTACCTTCTTCTCTATTTATCCTCTCTTCTTCTCTGTTTGGGACTAGATTATCATTGTAGGTCCCTTTGAACTGAGATATTGTATTCTTAATTGTTTATAGAAGGTTTCAGTTGAAATAATTTATTCAGGCAAACACTGAATATACCAAGTGTTTTAATGTGGAAGGATGTAGTGGTGAACTTTCAGAGAGAGGAGAGGTATTTCTTTTAGTATGTATTTGCCTGCCTGAAGATTAAACTTTCCTTTAATAATCTTTATACCACAGTATGAAATTGTGTTTTTTTGTTGGTAGCACAGTGCAGTGAAATATACTGCATGCTAGTTGCAGGAAAGTATTTGTTAAATGTAGAAGTTTTATTTTGGTGCATTAGATATGTCTGTTTATGTGTGATAGAGAAAATACAATTATTCTGACCATTAGAAGAATCAGAAACATATTAAACCATTTAGCTGTTGGATATCAGAGACATTATACAGTGCAGCTGCTTTGGCTGTAAAAGAAGATTTTAATCTTTCTCTGCCTCATTCAAATAGCTTTTCTGCCATCAGAATAATATATAATTACAATATATAATTTTACCATCCTTTGTGACCTCTATACATTTAACTTCTCTTTAAATGGTTCTGTTTCATGAGTTATCAGGAGGAGTATTTACAATGGCTGCAGTCCTGTATTTTGATCTATAAATCAAACTCTAATGCTTATGCCAAGTGTCTTAAATATTAACTTGGGTCTGCACAATTATATGTATATATAAACTAACCCTGCATGAGTATATCATATTGAAAGATTTAGGCTATATAGAGGATAGAGTACTTTCTTCTTGCTTACAGGTGATATCAACTAGATTTAACGTATGGGAGGGAGGGGAAGGAACACAAGAACGTTTTTTGTGTGTGCATGCGTAGGGAACAACATCCAAAACCTCTTTTCCTTCCACATTTTAAAGGCAACAAAACCCTGCAGATTCCTTAGCCGGGATCACCAAAGTGTCACTCTTTAAACTTAAGGTGTGGTACTTACGACTTATTTTGCAGTGTGTTATTTTTAAAAGGCATTTCTTCAATTTTGCATGCTTTTTTTCCCCACTGCCATACTGATGTTGTGACTTGAGTTCAAGTTATATGACTTCTATAGGACTAGGAAGGAAAATAAGAATATTAGTGGTATTTTCTTTAAGTCTGCAAAATTATTTCTACTACTTCAGTGATGTTATGTATATCTGTGCTTTATTCTGACTGAGGTCATTATTACTGATCTATTTGTATCTTGCAAATAATGTATGCCACAAGCTTTTCTGTCATCCTTGAGATGCAGATGCATCCTTTACTCCCTTGCTGCATGTTAAAGAGAGTCTTCTTCCATACAAATCTTGAATCATTTGTTCCCCAAGTGTCTGATGCAGCTGTGTGGAAGTATGTTCTGTGAGGTTGTCTGGAGCAGTGTTTTGTGGGACTGGGGGTACAGATGTTTTAGTGTCCTGTGTCTAAAATCACCTCATCTGTAGAAATAGAATTGCTCTATTGTTAAACAGTTATTTGGAATCGTAGACCCATAGCAGTGTAAAATAAATGTGTACTTGGGATTTTTTTTTTTAAGTCTAGAGACAATAGATACTTAATAAAAAGTAATGAGACTGAAGGGTTCCTCAAGACCCTTTTGGCTAAGAGTTTAGTTCCTGTGCTACTCTGTAGTCTTGTGGAAGATTTGGCAGTGAGAAGTCATGCTCAACCGTGAAGGATTTTTCTCATTTAAAATTCCTTTCATCCCTAAAGGGTATTTCATTAAGGAATTTCAACCTTTCTGTTGCTAAACCATTGTCTTCAACTTTGGAACTACTGGCGTCACTTGATTGCACATAGTTAGAAATGTGTGAAGTCTGTTCAGAGACTCAAAGGGAAAACTGTTTTATATTTAGTAAAATACACAGTCCTCATTGTGGGAACATCTGTCATGTAAGTACATGAATTTTCTGTTTTGTACACAATAGTAAATATATTTGATGTTTGTAAATGCAAGCATATATTGGAATTTATCTGTGTGTGTTTTCAGAGACAAGACACTTTGATAATCAGTTTGAGGTGATCTATTTCCCAAAGTTATCTTTTAGCATTACTGGTTCAGTGTGTGTAGTTTCTTCTCAATCACAGTAAAATACTTTATTTATGGAACTAGTGTTTCCATTGTATCAAATACTGTGATTTTTGTAGGTTAACTACTTTGTAAGATGCTAGATTGAAAACTGGATAAAAACTAAAGAAAAGAATATAATAATAAGTTTTTGTGTCTGATAACACAATGTCAAGCATACATATGTAGCATGGCAGTTGAGTGCAGTGTTTTGAGGAAGAGGGTAATAAAGACATAACAGAGCAAAGGCCATGGCTATCTCATACATTTAAGGCAATCTCATGCATTACCCCTTGTCCTATCACACAACAAACCCGTGTTAAAAATCCCTCTCCACCTTTCTTGTAGGCTTCCTTTAGGTACTGGAAGATGCTATCAGGTCTGCCCAAAGCCTTCTCCAAGCTGAACAATCCCACTCTCTCAGCTTTTCCTTACAGGAGAGGTGCTCCAGCTCTCTGGTCATCTTTGTGGCCCTCCCCTGAACCTGCTCCACCAGGGCTATGCTTTTCCTGCAGTAGGACCACAGAGCTGGATGCAGCACTCCAGATGGGCTATTGTGAGAGCAGAGCAGAGGGTCACAATCACCTCCTTCTGCCCACAGTGCTTTTGATGCAGCCTAGGATGTGGTAAACCTTTGGCCTGCAAGCACACACTGCTGTCATGTCCAGCTTTTCATTCACCAGCACTCAAGTGTTTCTCCTCATGGCTGCTCCCAATTCATTCTCCACCCAGCCTGCACCTGTGCTTCAGATTGCCCTGGCCAGTGTCTAAGACCTCCCCTCTCATTAGCAGCAGGTTGTCTCCTTGCCCTTCAGTTGCCCTAGGTTGAGACAGACCATTTTCATCTTCCAGTAGGCAAAATCTCTCTTCTCTTAGCCTGCTGGCTGTTTTGTTTTACCATCTTTTACACAATTGGTGTCAAGAGTTTCACTTGTATATGACTAGACTTATTAAAAACAAATTTCTTCACTGCTACTTGCCTTTCCAGCTGAAAGATCTGAAATAGCAGTAGTTTAGCTAAAATTACCAAATGGATAGGGGTCTGCTAAAGAATTTAATTTTCAGAACCCATTCTACCATGCATACTGGGATAGCTGTATTTAAAAATATTTCCATTCCTGACATGGACCACAAGACAGGGACTGAAGTAGTAAAGTGCTTCCGACTGAGTGAAGTTCAGGGTTGTGACCAGCTGAGAAACCTGAATACACCTAAGCCGATGAGATGCATCCCAGAGACCTGAGCGAGCTGGCCAGTTGTGCCAGTCAGGTGAAGTACCTGGTGAGTGGAAAAACCTGACCACCTGTAGTGGCCTTCTATAAATGGAGTGACTGCATCAGTGGATAAGGGAAGAGCTACAGATGTCATTTATGTGGACTTCAGTAAAGCATTTCACATGGTCCCGTATAACATCCTTCTCTCTAAACTTGTGAGCGGTGGATTCGATGGATGTACTGTTAGATGGATAACGAATTGGTTGGATGATTGCATCAAGGGCTCAGTGACAAGTGATGTCCCTCATGGGTCTGTATTGGGATCAGTGTTGTATTTTAATGTCTTCAACAATGACATGGAGGAATCAAGTGCACCCTCAGCAGTTTACAGTAGTTTACAAGTGACACCAAGCTGAGTGGTGTGGTTGACACTCCTGAAGAATGGGATGCCACCCAGAGGGACCTGGGCAAGCCTGAGAAGTGGACTCACAGAACATCAAGAGATCCAACAAGGGCAATTGTGAGATGCTGCACCTAAGTCAGGGCAACCCTGCTATCAACATAGGCTGGGGGATGAAGGGATTGAGAGCAACCTTGCTGAAAATGACTTGGGGGTGGGTGAAAAGTTGTACATAAGCCATCAATGTGCACTTGCATTCCAGAAAGCCAAATGTGTTCTNNNTTCTGCATTGCATCAAAAAGGTGTGGGCAGCAGGTTGAGGGAGGTGATTCTGCTGCTCTGCTCTGCTCTGCTCTGCTCTTGTGAGACTGCACTGGGAGTACTGCATACGGCTCTGGGGTACTTGGCAGAGGAAGACAGGAGTGAATCCAGACGAGGACCATGAAGACAATTAGAGGAGTGTAAGAGAGGTTGTTCATCCTGGTGGTGAGAGAACACCTCAGTGAGACCAGATTGTATCCTTACAGTACCTAAAAGCAGCCTACATGAAAGCTGGAGAGGAACTTTCAGAGCATGTAGTGACAAGACACGGGGATAATTTTAAACTGAAAGAGTAGATTTAGATTAGGTACACAGAGGTAATTCTTTACCATGTGGTGCGACACTGCAACAGAGAAGTTGCAGATGCTCCATCCCTGGAGGTGCTCAAGGCCAGCTGCACCCTGAGCAGCTTTGGTGTAGGGATGGGAGTTTGCACCTATGGTGGCAGAGTTAGAACTCAATGATCATTGAAGTCCCTTCCAAAAAAAGCATTCTATATGGTCTCTGATCCAGGGATCAGTGTTCACTGTGAGCACTGGATGATTGCTTGGGATGGATGCGTCTCTGAGTAGAGATCACAGTTGTGTATTTGATCCTAGGAATAGTCTCCAGAAACTTACAGCTATGTTGTAGTCCTCTATAGCAAAGATGAGGTGTACTGGCAGTACTATGAGAAGGAAGCTGGTCTCTGCTGTGTGTCAGAACTTATGTTAATGCACCATGCTTTCTGCTTCCTTTCTGCTTCCTAAGTTCTCACAATGTGGGTTTTGAAAATGAGGAAAAATGGTGTGAGTGTTTGTATGGAGTAGGGAAATTGTATCATGTCTGGACAGAGCAGAAAGAGAAAGGTTGCTTGTCAACACTGGCAAAAAATAAGTCCATAGTCATATTGGTAGTATTACTTCTATGAAGGTGTGTATCTGGATAATGTATTGAAGAACTTAATATGTTGGTGAGTAATTTATGCAATCCACCACAGTCTCTTACTTTGTTTCAATTGTCATTTTGCCTTTCATATGTCACAGCATATATTGTTAGGAATTATGTCAGCTTTATATGCTGAAACTAAGCTTGAAAAATTCTAGTTTTTCAGTAGTATAGGATCACTGAATGAGACATAATTTTGGAGTCGCTCTCAAACCAAAATCTTGATGGCCTACTACTCCGTGGATCTATTTTTTTCTAAGTAATTACTAAGTAATTTCCTGTTACATGTGGTGAGGTTAAATCCAACACTACCAGCTTGTGATTGCTTCATGTTTCCAAAAGAGCTTTTTGGAGGAAAGTTTAGAAACAGTCAGATATTTCTGAAGCTTTGCTTTCCACAGATAAAATATTTTTGATTTTTTTTAAATAGCCATCATAAAATTGTGGTTGATTATACTTGAGTAAATTATCATCTGTATATATTTGAATGTGTTTTCTCACTAAAATAGTAAAGCAAAAGTGGCACTGAGCTATTTGCAAAATGTAGTGAGGCAGCTAAAAGACTTGAAGTGGAACACTATGCAAGTACCATAGTAGCTTCACGCAGCTTTTAAGTTTTGCAGGGGTTCCAGTAAGATAGTTTTACTGTTGTTCTACTGTACTATATTTCAGAATAAATTTTAAACAAAATTTAAGATATACCAATGCCTTTTAAAGAGATATTGGTGGTGCAGTTTGTACTCCATTCCTAGTACTTTTCACTGACAAGTTTTCAGGTGTGTATTGTACACTTAGCAAATGTATAAAGGGCACAGCAGGAATTGGTTCACAAACATCCAGAACTAATCACTTGTGTTCTACAATTTAACTTAAAGAATTTGGAATCGGTAGATAAATAATATTCTGCTGTATTTGGCAGAGTGAGACACAGAACACACTTAGGGGTTACATACTTTTCTTTGACCACTGCACGTGTTTCTGGAAGTAGTTAATTTTGCTACAAAAGTATGCTTTCATGAGTTGCAGGTTGATTATCAAGAAATTTGTTAACCCATAGGTGAAATCAAGAATATCTTCTGTAACTGGTTCTTTATGTCTTTTTTTTTTTTATTTTGTCCTCCAATGCAGTTATACGCAACACCAGAATCTTATAAGAAGAAAAAGAAAAAAAAAAAGAAAAAGACCTACTTTTTCAGATATAAGTTGGTTTATCATTTTGAGCATTTTCATGTTTCTGTGCGTGACTGGGAGGGATTTTAAGGAGGCAGAATATTCAGAAAGTGACATCTTTCTTTGGAAACTAGAGGTCTGAAATTACTTAGAAACAGAGGCATCAGAAACTATTCAGAAATGTTTTACATGTAAGTATGAATACACCTGAAACACCAGCCCATTCTAGGAACATAGAATCACCATCATATAAATTGCAGTAACATTTCAAATTAAAAAGCTTTAGATTTTCTGTAGGGGATAGAAAGATCTTAAATATCACTTAAAGATTCCTTTTTTATTCGTGACAAAAATATGATTTGGTGTTTTTATTAATTAAGTTATTGATTCAGTAGATGGCACTCTTCCCTCTGAGTCACTAAGGTGCCTAGGTCATCTGTATTGAAGGTCCCCTTTTTTAGAGACAGTATGGAATTGACCCTGTCTCCCTCTGCTCATTAGAACATGAGTATCAGTTGTCATAATCTGGCAGAATTTCTCTAAGTGTTACATTCTTACTTGTCTCAATGTTTGCTGCTGGATAATATTTTTTTCTGTGAACTGCTGTGTGTATTAGTATTAAAGTGGTGGTAATACCCCACACCCCCACCCTCCAAACATACATTCCTCCACCCTCCTCTTATCAGCTTATACCTAACAAGGACCGATTGCCAAATTTTCACTTGCCTAAGTCTTGACTTCAATACAGTTGTTGTCATGCCAAGATCAAGATTCCCTGTGTAAAACTTATCAGTTATCTTTCAGTAAATTTTGTGTGAGACTTTGAGACTGCAGTTGTGCTGATACTCTGTGCTCATACTATCGAAATAGCAGCTCTTCCCATGAATTCTTACCTGCTAAAAGGTCTCATTCTTCCACTACAGACGTAAATGCAAATAACAAGTAAAACACTTTAAATGTACAGTATTTAAATACATGCTTTTCATATCTATGGTATTGAAATTCACTTGAAAATTGAATTTTACTGCTAGTGTGCTTGGATCATATAAAGGTACAATCTTATAAGTTTGACTGTCAATACCTTTGTCCATGCCATGCTGCAGAAGTCTGTCCCCTGAACCAAGGAAAACTGGACTTCACTGTCTCTTCATTATCCTTGCCACTTATGCCAAAGGCACTGAACTTTGATATCATCCACAGACTTGCACACCATGCCCTTTCTCTTTTAGCCTTTTATATAGCAGATTAGGATAGTCCTGATTTTTCTGGTTTTGTGCACCAGGCTTTTTTTCATGTTGTTTTTGGGATTTTTTGTTTTGTTTTGTTGGTTTTGGGTTTTTTTTTTTTTTGAGATAACAAATAAAATAGGAAACACCATCTTAGGCTTCTTATACCATTAAGCGAGAACTTCATCAAAGCATAAAAGAATGTTATATGCTTATCTATTTATTCTCACGCTTGGGAGGCATCTTCTGCTATTCCTCACAGATTAATTTTACCCTTAGTTTTTCTTTTACTTTGAGATCTGGTAAAATGAAAAGATTAAATCCTCCTCAGCCTCACAAACAGGATGCTATTTACAACTGAGGCGTGTTCCTCTCATATTTTGTTCCTGATTGCTGTCATAAACTCTCAACCAGCAGCCTATAGCTGCTTTAGTAAATGTCATCAGTTATCAGTGCCCTTAGGGCTGGTGATTTGTTATATGGTGAAAAACACTGAGGAATTGATTCTCTCAGAATCAAATTTCTTTCTGTGGTGGCTTTGAAAGCAGAATCATTATTTTGTGTCCTTTGCTGTTTTAATGCTCTTTTAATGCACTACCAGTCACTACCAGTCACTACCAGTCTGTTTGTCTCCAGATTGGATGGCTGATGACCTGTCTTTCTCTAGATTTTTACATTAGTTTTAGATTTTAAGATTTGATTTTGAGATTAGATTCCTAGATTTTTATAGTTCTAGATTCCCACCTGCCCTACTTTCCCCACCAAAGAAGTCTTCATATGACTTGAAATAATTAATAGACAATTACTTGCTCTTTTGCCCAAGACTTATTTGTGTAGATTATCCTGAAAATGTTCCCAGATCTTAAGCCCCTAATAATTTTGAATGGGTACCTTCATGAATATTCAGAGTTTGACAGTTTAGTGTTAGTCTGCAGTCTTAAGTTGTTGTCCATGTGGTATGCAGCTGGCTGGGAGGATAGATGTGTGTCCTAGGTACTGAAGAAAAAGGATGTTTCTACACGTGTACATTTTACCAGTATGCTTTTCAGTTGATGAGCAATCACTGTGACTTTCATAATTTGTAATTGAAAGCTCTTGTGTTATCTCTCAGAACATAGTTACCATTGAGGACATTTTTGTTTATGTAATTATTATAATTAATGTTTCTCCAAGTAGAAGAAGAGAGGTGTCTGTATGACAAAAGTTGTTACAGTGACTGACTTTGTTTTTAGCAATCAAACTACACGAATACATCTTTGATAGCTGAGTCTTGTATCAGTTTTGGAGGAATGATGGGGAAACGCTTTGGCATTCCAGGTATTGAACTTGATCTCTGGATAAATGGGGAGACTTTTTTTCCCCTGTAAGAGCAAGTTATCATTAGTTCTTAGGAATATTAGATTTAATGAAAAATACTTAAAAATCTAGAAACTGAAAAAACCTGAAATATTGCATTGATTCAGGTCAAACGCTTATTTAATTTTTTCTGAAAAAAGATAAAAAAATCAATAAGTGACTTGCAAAACAGATAATTTCTGATCTGTTGGGTTTTTTTAAAAAAAATCAAAATGTTAGCAGTATGATTTTTCTGTTTTGCAGTTAGATGTAATTTTGGTTGTCTGAAATTTGTGTAACCTTACTAATTACTCAGTCAAGACTGTTGAAACCTAGGAACTCGTAGAAATGGCTTTAGATTCAGTACAAAACTAATTGGAGTGTCAAATCATGGTCTTAGTTTATGGAGAAGGAAGAATATTCAGATCATGTAACTAAAATACTTTTTCATTGTTTATATTCTTTCCAAAGTTGAGATGTAGTTCTTAAATTACTTAAGAGTTTTTTATGTTTTGATCTTTTAAGAACATGTTGACCCACATGACTTTTGTTGGATGACTCCTAGGTTTACACAGAATAGCATTCATGCCAGGAAAATATAAGAGTCTGTGTAATAATTTAGACATATAAGCAACTTACCAGGAAGTACCAAAAAGATAATACAAGTTAGCTTATTCCTATTTTGTCACACACAAAGCTGCCTTTTTCATTGTCAGTAAGTTCAGAGTTGTGCAGTTATGATCTTGAAGAAGATGTCTCAGTGTCAGAAGAAGGATAAAAACTACCAAAATTCATTATTTTCTTTTCCATATGGCCATTTACAAATTTTTGTACTGAGTTGCTTAAGGAATGATCCTTCATGATTATCCAATACTGTGGTTTGAGTGAAATCGCTACTGTAGGTATTTATGATACTATGTGAGGGCATCGGGTGTAAATTATTAAAGTTAGTATTTTAGCTTTTTCTGAACATTTTGTCCAGGTTGTGTTCTGAAAACTATGGGACCTGTATTTTATAGAGCTGATAACATTCAGCTTCCAGATAAATGTGATTCTTTTCAGACCTTTTAAGATGGCTCTTTGGATAGCACCAAAGTTACATTTGGATTGGCTTCACGCTGCTTCAGCCAGATCCATGTAAATCTCTCATTTATTACTCTCAGCCGCTTGAATAAGGGAGTGCTAAGTGATTGGATAAATAGGCAGGAAGAGGTACAGGCAGTTCCTTAGCTTGCACATTAATGTAGCTGTAATGAAAGGTATTTGCTTATATTGTTATTTTAGGACAGTTAGTCCTGCTTAAAAATCACAAGGTCATAAGTAATGCTGAGAAATGTTCATTGTCCAGATTCTTGCAGAAGAAATGTGTACCCTATGAGATCTTTCAACCACCTGCCAAAGCAGGGTGAAATACATTATGCAATTATGAACAGTGTGTTTGGAATCACTAAAGAACATGCAATTGTACTCCAAACACTAGCAAAACCAAGGAATTTTTTCAGGTGTGTGAAATGCAATCTATTAGGCTGTGGAAGTGTTTATGGGTCTTTGAAGAAGATTAGTTTTGAAGCTATTCCATTTTAGTAATTTTTTGGCTAAGATTGCTAATTATTTAGTGGTTAAAAAGGCAAGCATAAAACGAGCAATTGCATGAGATGCAATTGGTCAGGAGAATTGTGTTATTTTTCAATTCTATTTTTGCTTATGTCTAGAGTCAATTAAACAGATTGCTTCTGGGTCAAAAAAGTCACTTTGTTCCTGTATGTGACTATTCCTAAAAATGGCATTCTAATTTGTATAGCATTATGCTGTGCTAGAGGTAGTATCTTCACTGAAACATATAACACTTCTTTATATTCTTTGCACTGCTGAATTTGCCATCTCTTCCTACATTACTGGAAGGAAACTCTACTTCTGTACATTCTCTTAAGTAGCTCTAGCACTTTAAAAGATGTATGCATCTTTTTCTTTTTTTTGCATTTTAACTAATAAAAGTAATTTTTAACTCAGGTTTTTGGTTTAGGTTTTTTCAGGTTGGAGGCATAGAATAATAGAATTGCTAAAGTTGAAAAGGACCTTTTAGATCATCCAGTCCACCTGTTAACCCCACTCTGCCACCATGTTCACCATTAGACCATGTCCTCAAGTGCCATATCCACATGTTTTTGGAAGACTTCCCAGATGGTGATTCCACCATTTCCCTGGGCAGTCTGTTTCAATACTTCACAAGCCATTACAGGAAAATTTTTTTCTTAATATCTTATCCAAAACTACCCTATTGCAGCTTGAGGCCATTTCCTCTCATCTTGTCACTTATTACCTGGGAGAAGAGTCTGATACCCACCTTGAAACAACTTCCTTTCAGATAGTTGTAGCGAGTGGTAACTTCCCCCCTCAGGGTCCTTTTCTGCAGGACAAACTCCCCGAGATCCCTCAGCTGCTCCTTATAGGTCTTGTGCTACAGACCCTTCACCAGTTCTGTTGCCCTTCTCTGGACACACCCCAGCACCTCAATGTCCTTCTTGTAGTGAGGGACCGAAAACTGAACACAGGATTTGAGGTGCAGCCTCACCAGTGCCGAGTACAGGGGGGCAACCACTGCCCCGATCCTCCTGGCAACACTACTGCTGATCCAAGCCAGGATGCCACTGGCCTTGGCCACCTGGGCACGTGCTGGCTCATGTTCTGCTGCTGTCAGACAGCACCCACAGGTCCTTTTCTGTTGAGCAGCTTTCCAGCCACTCCTCTCCCAGCCTGTAGCACTGCCTGGGGTTATTGTGACCCAAGTGCAGAACTTGGAATTTTGCCTTGTTGAATCTCATATAATTGGCCTCAGCCCATCGATCCAGCCTGTCCATATCCCTCTGCAGAGCCTTCCTACCCTCCAGCAGATCAACACTCCCACACGGCTCGGTGTAGTCTGTGAACTTGCTGACGGTGCATTTGATCCCTTTATCCAGTTCATCAGTAAAGATGTTAAACAGGGCCTCAACACTGAGCCCAGAGGAGCACCACTCATGTTCATTCAGGTTCTTCTAAGCAAAAGGGGGGATTTGATTAAAGTATTTACATTTGTAAATGACTTGTATTTATTGAATGAAGCCATGCTTAACAACAATAGAAAAACTAAAGTAATTAAAACTGAACAAATTAGAACCAGACTATTTTGTACAACAGAAATTACAGTTAATACATTGGAAAAAAAAAGTCAAATGCTGGTATTTCCTGCATGTTATCCAACTTCTTTCCAAGCATCCTTGCTTTATTAAACTTTTATATTGATCCTTCCTTTTCTGTATAATTTGGGTAGAAGTTCAGTGTTTCAATTCAATAACTTTACACAGATGAAAATAATAATTAAAAAAGTAATAATTTTATAACCTTAAGAAAATTAAATTCTCCTTATTTTTCAGTCACAGTTGGAAGAAATATTTTATTGGATCCTAATTTTTCCTGCCTTTAATCTTATGGTATTTACTTGCAATTATTTATAATGGTTTAACTACATTAATTGCCAAAATTTACTGAGCTGAAAGAAATAAGGCATACTTATTTTCCTTCCATATTGAACTTCCTGCATTTCTTACAGTGTTTTAGTAGGTTGTGTTGGCGTCACAGAAGGGAATTTGCTTTAGAGAACAACATCAGGTGCTTTAAACTTAACAGTCAACTAATTGGGGAATGAAATTCAAGAGGTTTCATGTGTAGTTGTTAGGAAGATGTTAGTAAGAACTGTTCCAACTCTGGGAGGGAGAGAGACTTTCCCCCCATTTTCTATATTGACTAAACATTTAGACTACATTAAATATGTCTGTAATGAAGCTTCCATTTTGAGTATGTAATTTACTTTCTTTTCAAATGAATATTCTGAAGAGCTGTATTAAAAGATAATTTTTATTTTTCCATGATTATTAATTAAACAATTTGAAGAATTTTAGATAACATCTACTTAGATGCTATGGGATTTATTTTGACACCTCTGGAGGTCTTCAGTCCAATGTTATCCCCTAAGCAGGGTGATCAAACCAGGTTGCACAAGGCTTTGTCCAGTTCAACCTTGCAAAACCTGTTCGGGCAAACCACTTTACTGCTTGACTATCCTCATGGAGATAAAGGTTCTTCTTATAACCAGTCAAAATTTTTGCCCAGCATTTAAAATTCTATAAAATCTGGGGGAATAATTATTTTAATAGTCTCATGCTAATATGCAGTACGTGATGAAAAATAAACTGTATGTTCAGATCACTTTTAATATGAAAAAGTAATGCATCAATTTAAAAAAAAAAATTTCTTTCACAGTGTTTGTAGAGGAAGCCAGACTAGTTGTGGAAATGCAACTGTGTTTCCAGAAAATAAAAAAAGTGGGTAAGTGCTTTTTGGGCTTAATAAATGTAATGAAGAGGAATTTATTTTCCCATTTCAAGATAGGTTAGTTTTGAAAGACTAGTTTGCAAAATTAAGACTTGAGTAATGTGTTGAGGTTTAAACTTAAGAAATCAGTGAGAAATTTCTTTTGACAGTCAGGTAGTTTTAATGTGGAATGAATAGCTTAGTTTGAAGAATTCATACACAGAGAAAGAAGTCTTGACAGGTGCATCCCTTGGCAAGGCAGATCACTGTTGCCGCAGCCCGTTTTCTTTCCTACCAACTACTGAGTCTTCAGTGATTCTTTTTTTGGCAAGAGTAATAAAATAAATTGCACCAGCTCCACTCTCAACATTCTTTAAGGTATGGGGAGGTATGTATGCCAAAATAAATTGCACCAGCTCCACTCTTAACATTCCTTGAGGTATGGGGAAGTACATATGCCTGCAGACAGTCTGGACAGATGCAATTGCCTAATCCCAACTTGTATACAATAACAGTAATGTGGTTGATGAAGAGCCACTGCTGTAAAGTAAGTTAGTATTCTCGTGGTATTCAGCCATTCATTCACAACAGTTAGCTGCTGTTGTCATTAAAATTTGAAAAACAAGCTAGACAGAAAATGTTAATATATGCCACACAGACTTTTTTTGTCTTGAATAGGTCAGATATTTGTTCCTGATTTGTTTTGCATGGAGAAGAAGATGAAACAAAAATTTACCTGCAATTTTGAATTGTATTTATGAATTCTACTTTTTGATACAGGCAGACTTCAGCGATCTGTGTGAGGTGTGTGTATTACATTTGCCAGCACATTTTAAAAATGAGAAAATCAAATTAAATTCCTTTTGATCTTAATATGACGGGTTGATGTGCTCTCAAAAACTCGGACAAGATCTCAGACACGTATTTCTTCTTGTAAACTTAATCTGTGTAGTTATTTTAAACGGATCCTCTTTGTTAGAACAGTCATTGCTTCTGTCACCATTTTATTCTGTACCTATATGCATTTCTTTTCCTCTGTGTTCACAAGCGGTTCACAAAATCTGTGAGCTTCAAAATTTGTTAGCTGTAGAACATGGCAGGAGCCTATTTGATGGAATTTATGCATGTCATCTAGAGAACTACCACAGATATCCAGCACTCAGTTGACTTTGTATTGCTCTTTAAGCACTGGCAATCAAATTATTTGCTGACATTTCTTGAAAAGAAATCCTTTATTGTAACTTACTGTAACACATGCTTATAGAAGAAAATCACTAAACTTATAAAATATATTGCTTTGAGGTTGTTGTTAAAAAAAATTCTCTTGATACTAGTCAGGGTTAAAAATCATTTGGATGGAGTTACTGTTTTCACTTTTGAACTTAAAAATAAGTCAGCAAATAAATTTTATTCCATTGACTGAAGAAGGTTTTAATTACTGCATTAAGCTGCTGAAATTTAGCTGTCTGTAAGTACAACTTTGTGATCATCCAAATACTTTGTGATTCTTTAATTGGGCCTAAGCATAGGGTTTATTGTTCTCATCATCTTCAGGAAAAATAACTTTTAACAGTACATGCTTAGGAGTTTCAATATTTTTCTCATAAATTTTGTAGAAATATCAACCAGAAGTAGCATTAAAAAAATCCTAATTTCCCCCTATTTTGATTCTATTATTGGAAAATATTATTATTTGTTGGAGAAGATTTAAACTGCATGTTAAATATACATTGTTAATCCAGCAAATTAAATATTAATGATTATTATAATAAAGAACCTTATTGTGCCATGGAGTAAACTGGGCATGGCATGCCTATGTCTTGAATAGTTTGTGTCATTCTGGCCTTCTCATCCCAAAAGGTTTTAGAAGAATTGGAAAAGAGAAGCAAGGATAACCAAAAAATACAGGACTTTCTTTACAATGATTGACTAAGTAGAGGACTCCTACTGCGAAATGTCAACTGTTGGAAAAGTCAAATTTGGGACAATACTACAGTGATCTAAGCAGTTACAAGGTTGTATGGAGGGCATACGTAAGGAACAATCGTTCCTTGCATATTTCAGTACAAGAACTAGAGGCTTCCTGGTAAACTTAGAAGAGGAAAGATTCAAAACAAGCAGAAGGGAGGCTGCCCTTTTTATGCACGATTTAGCTAGTGTTGAAACTCCTTGGCAAGTCATTTTATGGAAGCTGGACATATGTATAGGTTGAAAGGTTGGCTAGGCAAGTTCACAGAAGAAAAATCCATTCAAAGTACTAAATACCCAGAAGCACATCTGTCTCAAAAAATCTGAGCCAAAAATAGTTGAAGTTGAGAGAGTACTGGGATAACTGCCATTTCATGCTTGCTGTGGTGTTATTCTTTCTTGGGCATTCTCTTAGATAATGATGCAGGATACTGGGATAATGGAATCTTTGGGCTGGCCCATGTTGCAATTCTTATGTTTTTACTTTTGTACAAGGTGTGGTCTGTCATCCTAATGAACTGCTGCTCCATAAAGCCTACCTCAAGTACTGAGCCTTTTATGCTATATACATTGTGAATGAATAAGGGTAAATAAGTGGACATTTTATTTATAAAGATATGTGATCTTCTCAAAGATTGTTAACTGCTTACAATATTCAGGAAGTTAGAGAAGACATATCCACAGCAAAGTCATAGAAAGAAATAATAGAAAAAATTATATATGCAATATGTTATTGCTATAATTTATCTCATTTATTTCTGTGCAATACAACTAAAACTTAGTAATAATAGCTGCTAGCTGTGTTTCCCTCCTGCCAAAGGTCTAGACTAGTTGCTTACTATTTTATACTGTGTGGCAAGATGCCCCCAACCACACCTATGCAATTAGTTTTGCTAGTTTTCCTTTTCCCCAGACTTAGTTGCGTTAGCAGACTTTAAAAAGCATTGCCCTACAAGCTACTTGAGCTGCTCAGTGTCAATGTTTTAAACAAAGGCTTTTATGCATTAGTGCCAGACTTATCCTGAATGTACTGATAGAAAAATTCTTAGTGGCATAGTTGGAGTAGATAAGTAGAAATTTCTGTTCTCTAGACCTGCTTTAGCTAGTCACATCCGTGTTACTCCGTTTAAATTTTGGCTTAGTACTGAGGAGTCAGTAAAACAATTCAGTCACTTTTTAGGTTCAGAATACAAGTATTTCCTACATTCTGGTGATAGTGTAAATGCTGAATCTCTGAGTTGTCTCCAAATGGTAATGAAGTCACAATTGTCACTCCGGTAGGTAGCTCTACATTTCTGATGCCCTTGTGTAAAAATTTTCTTTTGTGTATCAGGAGCTATCCCATGGAAAGAAAATTAGATATGCCACAGAAAATTTTTTAAATGCCCCTTGTAGTTCTGCTAGATTTAAACTCTCTGATGACTTTTATGAGTTCACAGTCTACAGGTTTTGCTAGCTTTGTGCCTTACTATCAGAATTAATTCTCGAATTTCTACAGTTTTGAAATCTACGTATTGTTTGTTTGGATACAGGGATTTTGTTGAAAGGTGCCTGACTGAGGAGTCTTGGTGCTGAAGGGGATCTAAAGCCTAACTTGAAAGAGAATTAGCATTCTGAAGAGGTATGGATTCATTTAAGATCAGGATACAACTGCTAGAAAGCCTGAAACTCCTTTTGTGTGATAGCTCATGCTGTCTGTACTGCCATCACATTCCAGTATACTAAAAACTTGGTCAAACATCTCTGACTAACATGGGTTCTCATGTTAAATGCAGAAACACAGTACTTGGTGCAGGGCATAAAAATGGAAAGAAGCAATATGGATATTTGGGTAGCTGTTCTAGGCTAATCCTTTCGATGCTGTTGTAACTGGCATGTGTATAACCCTCAAAATTAAGTTTATAGTAGGTTAGGCCTATTTGTATAAGCTGTTTCATGATAGCTTGAGCCATCAGTCAATCTCTGGTAAACTTAAGGCTATGGCAAGAGAACTCTGCTGGAACATACATTCACTGAGGATCACAAGAGAAGGTAGATGGAGCAGAAAGGAATGAGTTAGGGCAGCAAGCCTGTATGTGTTTGATACAGAATGGTAAAAAGGAAGAGCTAACTTCCATAGATGGAGAAATCAAGACAGAGCAAAAAGTGAAGTGACATGGTTAGTCCAAGGCCTGCAAGGGGCAGGCTGGCTGTTTATTCAGTGTTAGAGTTTGCTTATAAAGCCGTGCTAGATTAATTCAAGAGTCAACATTGTCAGCTAGAGCAGTCCAGTGAGTTTGTGCAATGTTCATTTGCCTCCATGATCTTGTGGTTGAGTGGATACTTTCTTACTTTGTAACCTTGTATGGTGTATGGAAAAGTTTAGATTAGAAGAATATGGGGAAGTGTTCTGTCTTTTCCAGAGTTTTGAATTATATTATCAATATGTCTACAGGCAGCAAGGAATTACCTGTGTTTTTGTGCTACCTTATCATCAACTTAATAGGTACTTTTGTAGGAGTAACCAGTCAGCAGTATTAGTGCTGTGTGAATCTTTTTTTAATACTGGCAAAACACTGATACTGTTCTTTTAATTTTCTGTTGGTGCCTGTCATGGACACTTATGATCTTAAGAGTTTGTAGCACTTGTTATTCTGTACTTTTCATTGCTTTATTCTTCTCTGTTGCTGTAGTTGGTAAGGACATGTTTCTGTGTAAAACTCATGCCTTACACTGGAGAAGGAAGCTTTTAGTCTGGATGGCTGTAGAAAAAAAGATGAAAAGTGCCAAAAATGTACATAAATACAGATAGAGAGCAGATGATGATGTATTATTGGATGTGTTATTTCTCAAAATAAGAAGATTTTAAGTGTAGCCCTCTGAATTTCGGTATGATGACTTTTTACCAGTGATTTGAAGTGTTGGATCATGGCCTAGTGTGTGTCACAAGATAAAAACTGTCTGTCATGTGAGAGAGGAATGTTTACCTGACCCTTTGTGTGGGGAGATTTGTTTGTCTGTCCGTGCCCCAGGAAAACCAAGACCCTTACATCCAGCCAGTCTATCAGTGTCCTGTAAGGGGACCATCCCTGAATCGAAGGGTGATTTGGCTGCCCTTTCTTGGGGGGAGGCTCAGTGTGGAGAGCCCTCATCAGGTGCTATCTGCCACCGACAGCTGCTAGCACCTGTAAAGGGCTCACTCTAACAGTTCATGGAATAACACTCTTTACTAATACTATTTGTGGCGGGTTAATAAGCTTCAGGGGTTGTCAGTGATAGGGTCTGACTGCAAAAACATGTTTAAAGGAATCACTATGCTATAAACCAAACGCAAGCTCTGATCCTGTAGGAGCATTTACTGCGTGTAAAGTGTAACACCTCCCCAGTAGGCATTCCTATGTGGGGAGAAGACAAGGTTCAGCCCTGATACCAGCAGTTTCAGTGGAGTCTCCCTCAATTTTTGCCCTATTCTCAACTTACTTTTATACCATCTCCTTAGGTTTGGGTGGATGAGTGACTTTAGCCATAAGTACGTTTATCTCTGGTTGATGTAGAATTCTCTTCCTTCACTTTGCATGCTTAATGGCGGTCATATCTGAGGAAGAGGATTTCAACATAGTTACTGGCTCAGCTGCAGAACATCTTCATCTTTCTCCCTTGGTTGACAGGTACCGTGTGATGTTATGAACTACACAGTACCACCATGTTCCCGTCCCTTCAGGGACTTCTATGGAGGGATGCCACGGCATCTCCGCTCTGCTCCATCCTCCCTTCCATCCCCTGTAACAGGTCCTCATGGTTCTATAGGGAGTCTTTGTGGAGCATATTGACTGCATTCCATTGAGGGGGCCAGAGCTGCATTTTACCCTATAATTGTTAGGCTCTCTAATTTAACCCTAGCCATATTCTCACACTGTCTCAAGGTCTTCAGCTTGTCTGCAGAACTATTTTTGTTTACAGACTTGTCGACAAAGTCCTCTATTGTCATGTAATTAGTATGTTTTGCAAGAGCTATGCTGTATGTTTGCATGACACATCAGCACAATAGTGAAGAGAGTCTTTGTTTATATATTTCTTGGGGACTTAGTTAAAATTTTTTTAAACACTCGAGGTGGAATTTCAATTAAGAATATTTTATTAAATCTCAATTTCAAAATCCTGTTTGTACATCTTTCCTAAGGATACTGATAATACTACTGATTGTGCTATATTTGCATCTGCTATTCTAATGTTGCATTGCCAAAATTGATGAAGACAAATGACAGCTTAAAAAAATTGTTTCAGAACTGAGTTTATTTTTACTTTTTTTGACTGCATTTGCCATTTAGAAAATGTGGTATGGAATTGTTTCATCTACAGTGCAAGTATTTAAAAGATTTTTTTTATATAGATCCAGAGAACCAGAGCTTACAGCAGTAATAGTGTTGCTAGCTGTAACTCAGATTTTATCCTCTCAAGCTAAGTATCAGTATAAAGTCTAATAGAGGCAGACTTTGGTTGTCTATAGCAGTCTTAAAGACATGGAAAACTAGTAGTAGAAAAAGCTATTTCTGTTGAGTGATGTGCAGCATGTATGTTATTCTTTTCCTTCCTTGGTTTAAATAGCTTTTTTTGGTTTGAGGTTTTTGAGGAAGAAACCAAATAAGACGTGCTCTTTATTTTAAGGCAGAACGCTGTTGTGGTGTACCACTTTCTGTAAGGCTAAGGATAGGCTGTAGTAGAGCTTTTAGACAGACATCAAAAAGTACTCTGTAGTATTGCTGTTGGTAATCCATGCAAATCTAATGAATGACTAAATTATCTTAAGAGTGATGAACAGTTGAAGAACTATGATACAGAGCTTTTAATAAAAACTGACTAAAAGTCATTATTTGTTTTATTACAATTATTCAATGCAGTTCTCTAGGATTAGTGGCATTGTCTGTACTTGCAAAATAACCACTTTTTAATCATAGACAAGTATATGTATCCAAAAGAATATGGTGAAAGTACAAGCTACTCACAGTTTCCTCAATTTTTATTTTCCATACTTTAGAAATAGGAGGTGGAATTATCTGATAGCTTGCTGGTTTTTATCCATTTAAGGGAAGTCTGAGATTTCGATCTGATTTGACAGTAGTTCAGTTTATAGTTTCAGGTTTTGGAAATAGGTTAACCTAATTTTTCAAAATTAGGTGCGTTTTTGCCTGTTTTTTTTACCATTATTCAAAAATGAGGCGTTTATGATTGGATGCATAGATAAATCGCATTGCATAGTGTGAAGAATAAAAAGTAAAAATGATAAAACTAATTCACTTGTTATATCATTGAACAAGGGGGTGTGACAATGGCAGTTCTTATTTGAATAGCTTGTTCTCAAAACCTACAATAATTAAAAAGTGAGTGTCAAAAGTGTAATTTGGTTTAAAACAAGAGAAAAAGAAACCCCTCCTTTCAGAGTTAACATGTTTGGAAACGTTCCATAAAAGTGAATTCTTAAAGGTTTGTATTATTTAGCTCTGTTTCCTCGACCTAGTCAAGACAGAACCAGTTCTTAGGCTTTATTTTGCTTTCTGACAACCTTCTCAAGCAGATTAATTGACATATAGTCTAGTGTTATATATATGAAATACATGTTAACCTTTCTCAAAATTATAAAGACCTTCATGTCCAGTCATGGATGATTTGTTGGTTTTGTCTAGCCTGAATTTTCTTACATACTTTTTGCATTTAAATTCCAGCCATCTTGATAGGCAGTTTGTTGTGATGATATTTTTGTCTCCTAAACTCATTTCCGTTAAGAAATATTCCTTCAAAAGCCTCAGTTATTTTTGACAATATCCAGCTTAAGTATTACTCAGACATTGGAAGCTTGCAGAGTAATTTCAAAGTAGGTTGATGCGTGTATAAGTAAGCAGCTTGTGTTTCATACTGATTCTGAACAGTCTGCTCTTTTAATAAGTGTTCATGCTTTGTTCACTTATTGAACCTAAATAAAAGACATGATGTAGGTTATTCTTGTTGATTAATTAAATTCTCTAAAGTGTATGTAATGCTAATATTAATATATTTCTAATCCTGTTACAGGTACATTTCTATCTTATTGTTAATTTGATGTGATTAGTCCTTTCTGGCACACTAGATATTTCCAGTAACATACAGCTAGAAATGACAGTGCTTTATAGAGACTGTTTTCAGTTAATGGGCCATTTTGCATACTGAGACTGGTGAAAAGGGCCATGTTATCCTTTGATTTTTACATATGCATTAACATGTAAGAAGAAATAATTCATTTTGCCTTTGTATATACTATTGTTAATACCACTACTAAAACCACTTTTTTAATTGTAATACACACACTTCAGAAAGTTTAAAAAGCCCTTGAGGCACAAATGAAGGTATCAGAAAGGCCACAGTGTAGTGGTGCAATGCTGATAAAATTCCATATATTAATCTGATTTAAAAGAAAATGTAAAAAGGGAATTTAATAGGAAAGAACTCACTGGAACAGAAGGACTCAACTTTGCTGATAAAGGCATAACAACATCCCCCAGAGAGATGCTGAAATAATTTTTTTAAAGATTGAAGAGGACTTAACTCATTGTTGAATACATTAGAAGAAAAATCAATTAAATACTAAGATGCAATCTCCATCTCTGAAGTTCCCTAGGCTGCAGAGCTGGGCCTTCTGTCAGGGAAGCTGTCAGTCTGAACTGTCTGTTTTCTTTGCAAACACTTACAAATTGCTGTGGAGGGAAAGACAGATGAATGGAATAACCTAGTGCAGTTGTTCTCAAATTATGCTGTAAACAATTCTTAATGTGATATTGAATAGATTTTAAGGCATAGCTTTTTATCTTCTGTAGCTTGTAGAATAAATTACTTACATTTTTATGCCAGAGCAGGTGGAGGTATGATTGAGTCATTGTGATGCTTTCTAGTACTCAAACCTGTGATATTTTTATATCTCTTTCTTTTTTATTTGTCTCTATTTTTAATATGGGAATATATTTGCTTACATAGAACTCTCTCTGAAGTACACAGTTACACAATCACATGCATTAGGCCTGCAAGCTGACAATTTGCAGGGATCAAAAAGAATCCTCTCTCCTTTCCCTGCAATGTTCCAGGAGAGAAATGTCTATCTTTCCCTAAGGTGCATAGAATTGGCTGTAGCGGCAAATAAATTACTTGACAAGTTTGAGCAGTGCTTACAGTATTCACAGAGAATTTATCTTTCTTATCTGTTTGACTTAAGTGTCCTACTCAAATGCTCAGGGTCGCGCTATCAGATCTGCAAGGGAAAGGCAATTTTTCTTCAAGTTGGAGTTGCAGATAACTGAGGCTTCTTCAAGAGGTAGTCTGTAGCTTACATCTACACTAATACCTTAAATAAATATATCAGTGAGTTTTCTTGCACTGAGGACCATTGGCACAGATCTTGTATCCATACTACTAAGCTGGCTTCTCTAGATAAAATTCGTATGGTATGTTTTGCTTCTTAATAATTGCGTGNAGGAACTTTCAAAAAAATTTTTGAAACAACTTGATAATGCAGGTAATAGAATTTGAGTCCAGTATGATCCCTTTCACTTTTTAATACAGTGGTGTAGATGTGTATTTTAGCATAGTGCCTGTTTGTATCCTGCCAAAAAGGACTGCAGATTTTTTCTTTTAAAGTGCCCTTGAATGGCACACTAACTCTTCCTGTTTGATCCATGGCATGACAGCAGTGTATTGCTGCTCCAATTCTGGACCATCCTGTTGAGCTCATAATGGTCTATCTCTGCAGTTTCCTTCTCACTAAGGTGTCAGTCAGAGTTGTCAGTAACAGCTATACATTAATTTCCTACCTGTTTGGTGCAGCTCTTCTGCAGCCCTGCAGGCATGCCCAGAAATCCCAGATCTCTTGCACATCTGCCTCATAAAATGCCTTCTGATTTGTTCAGGTTAGAAATGGCCATGTAATCAACAGTCTTCCGTCCCACCTCTTTTTCATTCCATTTCCCCAGTGTGGTCACATTTCAGGGGCGTTGCACCCACTTTATTAGGAGGTATAAGATCTTCTGTCTTGGGCAGAGGATTTTCGTGGCTGTCTCAAAATGACCATGCTAGCATTTCATCCTGATTTTTTTTGCAGCATGCATATCTGTGTTCTTGAATCCTAATTTTATGTGGTGTCCCTCTTACACAATCTGTCAGTGATTCAAAACAACATTTTTGCATAACTCTTGTGACTGTTGCTATAATGTTTAATGTTTGATTTGATTGGCCTGAGTATCTACCTTTGATTGTCTGTAGGTCCTGAAATATTTAGTAAGGTCCTGGTGACCATCTTCATTTTTGTGTTGTTTTTTTTTTGGGAGTGGGCTTTTTGTTTTGTGTGTTGCTGGGTTTTTTGTTTTTGTTTTTTTTTACTAGCAATTAGAGCTATCCAATCTTATGGGCACTCATGATGATTTGTCATTTCAGGGGTTCTTGCCTTAAAGTTACTATCTGTCAAGTATTAAATATGTAGTCTTTTGCATTTTTGAACCCAGCATCTGTGGGCTAAATGGATTCCTTAGCCTGCAACTTCCTTGTGAGGGGCAGAGGAGGGGCAGGCACTGATCTCTTCTCTGTGGTGACCAGTGACAGGACCTGAGGGAGTGGCTGAAATTGTGTCAGAGGAGATTTAAGTTGGATATTAGAAAAAAGTTCTTTGCCTAGAGGGTGGTTGGGCACTGGAACAGACTCCCCAGGGCAGTGGTCATAGCACCAAGCCTGGCAGAGTTCAAGAAGTATTTTGATGATACTCTCAGGTACATGGTGTGACTCTTGGGGATGGTCTGTGTAGGGCCAGGAGGTGGACTTGGTGAGTTGAGTGGGCCCCTTCCCGCTCAGCATATTCTATGATTAATAAAGATAGAGGAAGTGGTGTCAAAACCAAAAAAAGACAGGTTAGTCTGATTTGGTTAAATCATATGGAGAAACAAATGATGGAAGCAAGCAATTTGGTATATAAAAATGATATGAGCTTTCAAACAAATCACAATCAGAAACCATTCATTTAAAAGGAAAAATATGAAAAAAAATGGAGCTTGAAGATGATGTAGATAAAGTAAATCTTTTGACATAGAAAATTTAGAGAAGGTTTTTTTCTGTTAACTGAGGTCTAGGAGAGTCTATGAATGCTCCTTACAGGAAATTATTTATAAAATGTGAATATTTAATGAAGCCATAATTAGAACATATTACTATTCAGGTATGTTTTTGCAAAAATAATTAGTTATGTTTCCCTTAGTTGTATTATCTAAGTTTTTTTATCATCATATTTTCTTAAAAATTCTAGCCTATGCATAATGAAGAACACATGCTTCCTAGCAGAAATTGAAGGATACCATGGTCTTTGTTTTTCAAAACTATAACAGAAACATGGGACTTAATTCACATCATTCTCTCCTGTAACAGTTCTTTGTAAAACTGAAAAGAAGGTGAGGTGTAAGTTCAGATTCATACCTGTATGACAGTCGGCTGAATCAGGCCATAGGCACAAGTTTTCAGCTCTGCTGAAGTCAGTGACAATATTTCACTTGAATTCAGTGGGATTGGCTTTATTACCAAACATCCATTTTATCTAAGGATAAATGCAATTAATTGGTTTTTTCCTACTACCACTGGATACTAAAAACATTAGAAGATTAATACTTCCTGTATATTTCAAAGTCTTCCTTCTGTTCAGTTCTCAACTTCCTTCTGAGGAACTTAGCTGGGGTTTTCTCACTAGATAAGATTGAGACATGTCTGCTTTTTTTGAGGAACAAATTTTGCTTGAACTTCAATTGGATTAGGTCCAGGCATTGTCCTCAATATAGGAATAAGAAGTTTGCTTTCTTAAATATGTAAAGGGCAGAAATGCTCAGTGAAAATCCTTCTTTTGCTCTGTATCTTTATAATCTTCAAACCATATGATGTACACAATCTCTATTCCAAGATGTTTTTCTATAAGAATGCTGATTTGATTTCCTTCCCCTCCTCCAAACAATAGATGGAAAATCTGTGAGAGTTTGAACCACCTTGATGATATTAGTGCATAAAACATTTAAGTTCAAAGTTACAGGTTAATCCCACAAACTGCTCCACACTCAGTACCTTTTAAAAATCATAGGAATTCCATGTGGTCACAGCAGTCTACAAGCACAGAGAGTTTATTGGATTTGTTCCAAATTTTAAGCTTCATTATTTTGTCCATGGATTTGGCTTGCAGACAGACTGTAACTCAAATTTTAACAGTGAAGGATATAGATCTGATCACACTCCTACATGATAACAATCCTTACCTTATTTTTAACAGAAATGACTGGTGGCCTGAAATTGGTAACTAACTGGGTTAAAAATTAAAGCATAAAGTGGGTATCTTTTTATATTTTTTTCACTCACTTTTCAAAAGAGTAAAATTACACTGTAAGGAAATCAGTATAAATCCTTGGAAATAAATGGCATTGTAGCAATGTTATTGCATCACTGGCTATACAATAGGATTGCATATTCAAAATATGAAGGTGTAATTAATGAACTGACTGCTGCATGACCACTGAAAAGCTAAGCCACAGAAAACATTTCAATTCCATTGTTAGCTCCAGATACTTATATATTAACTACACAAAAACTCATTTACCTTCTGTATTTGAAGGATTGTGTCTGCAATGATGAAAATTACCCTGTAACGACATTTTTTAGCTTTTTGCAAAAATGTTTTCCACTTCAGTTTATTATCATATACTCTTAAGACATACAATAATCATTGGAAGATAATGAGAAGGGCACTATTATGGCAGTTCATAATATTGTTTTCCGAAAAATAGTATAATAATTGAGAGTTACAGCTTTTAATCAGAATCAGAGTCTAAGTCGTTGAAGTTACAATTAATATTGTTTAGTTGGTAAGTGTGAGACTATAAGAGGCTTCCAATTACATTCAAAAACTAAAAGTTAAATGCTATGAGTCAGTAGCAGTCTAGGCTGCTGTAACTTCATAACAGAATGGTAGACTGCTTTATGGAGCTGGTGATTACAAAGATCCACTTTAACCATTTTTTTCTTGCTGGCAGGTGTCCCACTGGCCTGAGGCCAGCAGCTCTGAGTGTACGGCAGCTTGTGGTTTTAAACCAGAGTGTAGAAAATGCCGACACCAGCTGGCTGCACATAATTAAACTGATAGCAGTCTGACAACTTGGACCATGATACAGATCTGTGATAAATATAAAAACTATCTTACAATTATGATTCACTGACATACTTTATCTACTTTTTTCTCCTTAACAGATATGATATCTGCACTTATAAAAACAAGCCTTGTGGCACACTAGGTAAGTATATAAAGAGAAATTTCAGCTTGTATTTGTTGTTTTGCTGCTTTCTGCTTAGCCATTGATTTATTGACTGATTAGATCTTTTTAAGTTTGTGCTTTGAAATCTTGCAGTTTGTGAACAGTAAAACGTAATCTAGGTGGGTTTCGTCTTTGACACATTGCTGGAAGTTTGAATTACGTGAGCTGCTGTTGCTGTGTGTTTCTTCTCTGGCAGATGTAGTTCTGATAAAACCTAGCAGATGACTCAGTTGTACTTCTGAGAGAAGAGAATTTGCTGTTTATTTCCATCTAACCTGTATCCAGAATCTACGTAAAAAATAAAAGTAAAAATCCTCAGGAAAGCTACCAAACAACCAAACTCCCCACAACCTTACAAAAGAAACAGACTTTGAAGTTTACACTGTTGTTCTGTTTTATGGCTTCATATTTTACCTTTCATAGATTTAGGAAAAAACAGCCCAGTGGCAGAAATTACAGTAACATTGAATCTCCTTAAAACAATGCTTTGACAATGGAGAAGTACACCTTAGTTTAATGACGGAGAGCTATTGTTCTCTCCATACCTAAGTTTGTCACCATAAATTATTTACTGTAGTAAATAAACTATAGGTTGTTACCTGTAACCATGTGGTGTTGCCTTCAACATGCTTTAATGTATAAAAGACCCATTATTTAAATATTAATGTAACTTTTGTTGGTTTTTTCCCCAATTTGCATCCTTTCCAAAAGTTCTTTCTTGTAGGAAATTAAAGATAACTTTCTAATCAGATTATTAATACACATAATATTTCTCAGTCAGGGTTCACAACTGTATTTGCTTTGTCTTTCCCTTTATTACTGTATGCTTGATAGCCTTAACTCATGTTAATTTTTCTACAAGTCTCTCAAGTCAGCACAGTGCTTCTGACAGAAGGATGTAGTTTACATGGGGAAAGGTACCAGAATTTTCCCTGCTGTAAATATAAACAAAATCCAGAGTATGCTTCAGTAAAGACTAATGATGACTACAAATTTATAAATGTAGCTGATTTCCCTTGATGTTGGAGATGGCAAAACTGACAAGACTGTCTACACTGATGTCTTAGAATCGGCTTTGCAAATGTGAGAAGAAGAAGGGTTGAAAGCGCATATATTCATGCATGAAGTATTTGATATTTTTACGTGATATTTTTAACACAGATCATTAATATACTAGTTCTTACCGTATCAGATTTTGGCATAAAGGCAAATTTTGCTTCGCTTGAATCCATCGTAACAGAGGATAGACTTTGGCAAATGTTTTATTAAACAAAAGGCTTAATTTGAAAAAAAAAACAACTAAAAATAAGAGTCACATATGGTATTAGTTCCAACTCAGTATTATAGGAGTCTTGGCAACAAAGCCATGACAATTTTTTTGCATTATAGGCATTGAATTGGAGAAGAGGGAAGGCCCTGTGGTCCTCTTTTGCAAGGCTTTTGATGTGCTTAAGTCCCACTGACCTCCAGAATCTAAAGTCAAGCATATATTTAAGGAGTCTGTGAACAAAATTCTTAGCGATGTCTCAAAAGAAACATGAATAATTGGTATTATAGGAAGAAACAGAAGTAAAGATTTTCATGTGGCTTAGACATCTGTATCCTATTTCACTTTCTTGAAGCAGAGAATCTTTCATGGAACCTCTAGAAAAGACAGACCTCAAATGTCTTTGCAGTGCATCTGTGACGCCAATGAAGGCCAGTGCCTTTTTAAAATCTGATCCATAGACTGAGTTCTTAACTTAATCTCTGTCACTTTCTGCAAGCATGGGATGGAATTACATTACTCTGGTCCTGTAAAATTGTTGAAGGAAGTGCTCAGTTAAAAGATCTGAAGATGGAGATGATTTTATCATTGTAATATGGTGGACTTTACAGGGGAACATGAGAGTTGTATATACGTATTGCCAAGATGTGTTCAGAATTTCCTAAATTAGAATAGCATAGGTGAACTGTAATTATTGTACTTTCTGCAGGTTTCACACTGCAAAAAAATACACCGATTTTTCTCTATGGATAATCTGTTTTCTTTTGATGTTTTATGCTGTCTTCAGTGGATGTGTCTACAGCAATGATTTGTTTATCGCAGTAAAACTGCTTTCCTGTAAATTCTCCAGACACACATCGTCGCCTTTTCCCCGTGTCCATTTGGTTAACACAGTAGTTTTGGTGTGCATAAACTAGATTTGTTTGGGAGAAACCAAACCCTACGTCACAACACATACCCCCCAAATACTCTGTATGTGCTTGTGGGAGACATTAGATCACCCATGGGTGGTTTCCTCATGATACCCCTGTAATATTTTTTCCCTTTAGGAAGCTTTGAAGTGTATGCGTAGTGATTGCATTCAGCCTACAGGATTCAACTACTCCAAAGCAGAGTGCCCAACCCACACCAAAACATGTGTGAAGAGCCTAAATATCAGTGTTTCACTGTGCTGACCCACTCCTATGGCTCCATATTCCTTGCGAATGTGGACGCAGCCAGGAATCATTTGTCATCTTATTATTTGCTTACTGTTAGGCAAATACAATAATTTGAAGTGTCTGCTCATATAAAGAGTATGCTTTCTCTCTTCCCTGGTCCCTGCCCCATTTCCCTCATCCTGCAACCAAAGTTATACTTTTTCCAGTTTGTTGTTGTTGATGTTGGAAGTTTGGTGGTGGTGGCAGTGCTGGTGGGTTTTTGTTTTGTTTGGTTTTGACTTTTGTTTTGTAGTTAAATGAGCAGGTAATTTCCTTAAAGGAAGGTTTAGTGCTTCTTTCGGATTAGAAACACTAGGGAGGAATACCTTGAATAAATCTGATGTTCAGAGCTTTTTTTAGCGGCACTAAATTATGACTGCAGTATGTATGTAATAGTGTGTTGCTGAAGAATGTGCAAGATACAGAAGAGCCATAGTCCATAAATGCTAGTGGCTTTCTCTCTCTAAAGAAAGGTTTTAAAAGTGCTTGTAACACAATAAGGTTTAAATTCCAGAAGATGATGGGTGATAAATGGAAAAGACTTCCATGGTTAAGCGAATGCTTGTTATTAACGTGTCTCCTCTCCCTTCACTGATGCATTGAGTTTTGGTTTTTTTAATTTTTTTCAACATACCATGTGAGGTTTTTCATAGCTAAAAAAGTTGCTTGTATGTTTTTATGAACCCACTAAACTTAAACAGATTTCTTTAGAAAAATAATGTGGATACATTTTGCTTTCTTCAGGCTCAAGAATGTTAAAATAGAAATGCTTTCTTGAATTCCCTCTCCTGGCTCAAGTTACTAGGTGGTCCCAAGTTACCAGAAGTAAAATTTATAAATCTAACCCCTAGTCTAGACATTTTCCAGCACTGACTGCAGTTCAAAAAATATTAATGTCTAGCCGGCAAAGTGAAATTCCCCCCAGTGATTTTGTAAATGACTAGAAAGTTAACCTTTTGCCAACTGCTCCTTCTGTGCATAGAAGTTATTAAAAAGAATCCAGGCATTTATAACTAAGGCTTTTAAAACTGAAACACCTTGGCATGACCCTTTGTGTCTCCTTCTGTTTATTCAGGCTTGGCCTCTGTGGCTGGAATGTGTGAGCCTGAAAGGAGCTGCAGCATTAATGAAGACATTGGCCTAGGTTCAGCTTTTACCATTGCACATGAGATTGGTCACAAGTGAGTGAGTTTAAAAAAAGAATATGTTTAAATGTATCACCTTTTTAATATTAGTTTAATAATAGATATTATTTTTCTTCCTCCACCATCTTTATTCTGGTACTCCATGTTTCTGTGTATAGTGTTAATGAGTGGCAATACGTTTTATTTAGTATGTATTACCAGGAACTTTGAATTTAGAACTGAAGACTCATTGTTTACTCTCTGATTTCAGATTCCAGCTGAATCTGTCCTTTTGAGATTTGACTCACAACCTTCCTACTCTGTTTCATATTTTAAAATACTTGGCTTTGGAAATTTTCAAAAGCAGTTAAAAGCTAATTTTTTTTGCTTTTTGTTATTTTGTCTTATATATAATTCAAACTATTATAATTAAAACATTGATTCTGTTGTTGATATTCATATCCTTTTAGTCCTCATTCACTCAAGCGTGAAGCACACAGAAGTGGCATAGAGTAGTCATAGCATCACTTATTACATTTAAGGCATCAGCATACAATTTTATAGAGCATGTTGTTATGATAAAATCTAAGTAGTGTTTGGTCTAGAAATATTGCAGGCCTTTCCTCAAAAGACAGCATTGTTAGTACATTGTGATGACTCTAGAAAGACTAGGCACCTTCTTTTATCAGGAGGTTTCCTTCTTTGTTTACAAAGGTTGACCAGCGCTGAGTTATTGATGACCTACTTTTCAGTCATTAGATGATGGAACTGTTAAAAATTCCAGTGCAGCCTGAAATGGAAGCTAGCAATCTGCTGATCAAAAAAAGGAGTTGGAAGTAAACAGTTATTTCTAACCTGCCTATCATGTGAAATAATTACTGGGCAACTATGTTCTCATTTATATTATGTATGAAAAAAACACAGTAGTGTAAATGAATTTTAAAATTCAAAAGCAGTTCAAAACTACATGTAACTCCCCTAATCTTAATATTGTCCCTTCTTTTCTCTTACTTGCATGAGCTGAAAAAGACAGGGTAAAGGAAAATATATTACTGTTGAGGAAAGAGCTCCTCCAATCACTGAGCACTTACAGTTCTGAAATTTCTGTAAATAACATCTCATTAGTGACCTAACTGTGAATTTGTCACGTTTAACAAAAAAAACAATGTTCCAGTGCAATATTTTCATTTGAATTCGTATGTCATACAGCTGTGTTCACTAATAGTCTCACCAATCTGAGAATAGTTAGTTGTTGAAAAGGACTTCTGGAGGTTATCCTAGTCCAACCTCACTGGCAAGGCAGAGCCACATGGAGGAGGTTACAGAGGAACACATTCAGGGTGTTTTGAATGGAAGAGGGAGACTCCACAACCTCCTTGGGCAGCCTGTTCCTGTGCTTTGCCATCCTCAGTGTAAAGAAGTTCTTCCTCATATTGAGGTGCTACTTTCTTGTGTTTCAGTTTATGGCCATGGCTCCTTGTCCTGTCACTGAGCAGCACGTCTGGCACCATCATCTTTTCATCCACCTTTGAGATTCTTGTGTATATTTTATGGATGCTATTTTAGAGATATGTGGAAATAATTTACTATATGGAGCAGTTTTATTGTGCAAAGCTGGTGTGATGACCAGAATTGATTTGAAGAGCTTAGACTGGTTAGAAT